>CM075853.1:58494271-59093437 GCA_037975125.1 Latrodectus hesperus
ATATATATATATATATATATATATATATATATATATATATATATATATATATATATATATATATATATATATATATATATAATATGCTAACGAATATGTTTAAAATTATTGTGACTTTTAAATATACATAATGTATACATTTACTAAATATATAAAATCTTTAATTTACTCTGTGCGAAGAGGAATGCTATTTCTTTATAAAAAGAAGGTTAATTAAAAAGAACTTCACATTCTTTAATGGGTGGGAGTTTGATTAATGAATTTACAATTGAAAATTTGCTTGTGGTTCTATGCACATTTTGCATACTTTGTTAAATATTTCCTGTTTAAATAGGATCCCAAACTACTAAAAGAGAGAAACTAATATATGAACTGTCTAAATACAGTATAATAAATAGTAAAAATATTTTTGATATACAATTGTCTCTCTTAGCAAATTTTTTCTTTGCTTTATTAATAAAATTGTAGGATTTAATATTTTACACTGGTTATTTTCAAATTTTGAATAAACTATGTAGATATTTTAAAAAATGAAACAACTGTGTATTAAGAGTTTATATGAAAAATTTCATATAGATATTACTTTTATATATTGTTAAATTTTTTAATATAAATTTAAGCAAATTTCCTATTTACCATTAAAAAACATCAGCTTAGTTAAAAAAGTAACGATTTTCAAAATTGGATTTGTACTTTCTTAAATAACAGGAATCTTAACAGAAAATTAATTAGTCATAAAAAATTTATTATAGTTACATTCAAGCTAAAATTTATTTGAAAATTTTCATAAGAATCTGAAAGTGATAATGTTTTAATCTTTGAGTGAATGAATCACATATCAAGCAACTTAAATCACATTACGAAAATCTTCAAGTGGCTGTTTTTTAGTCAATACTATTAATGTATAGTAATCAAATAATATTTATTATAAATTGTTAAATTTACTTCAAAATGTTAAATAAATAAATAAATATGTTTAAAATTTTTATTACTTTTAAAAATAGATTATTTTTGATTGATAAAATGTATGTGTATGAAACATAAATTATTTTTTAATTTAAAAATAATAATTGTTTCAAAATTAATCCCAGAATACTTAAATGATATAATATCAAAAAAGAAGTGAGATAATTTGAATAAACAAATTGGGTATACAGTTATTTAAGTAAAAATAGAATAAAAGTTGTTAACACATATACTGGTCAATGAATTAAAAATGTTTAAGATATTCCTTTAAATGCTTGCTAGGAATGAAGTATGAAATTTATTTTATAACTTGGACGATAGTTCTTTACTCTTCCCTTTAATTTACAGACATAAAAGGTGCATGGTATTCTTTGAAGTTAAATACACTTCAGAAGCGTGTAGATTCGAAGCCCAAAATAATAAGAATACAGGAAAAAAGTGAGTCTATGAAATAGGTATTGAATTTCTTCTTCATTGTATGGCTAGTGTGTCCATACATATGGCTAATGATTTAAAAAAAATATAGATATTTTATTTTCTCTCGTTGCTAACTAAAATGATATTTAAAATATTAGTATAGTGTCCTAGCAAAACTAGTAGATATAGTCATATTATTCTAATTGTATCAAACAATACGCTAATGATTAGATTTTGCAAGCACGAATTACATCAATGAAACCATATTTTTCATCACTTCTAAAATTGACTATCATAAATCATTAGATGTGGTCATTGAGCTGCAAATATTCTAGTCCAGTATACTGTCTCAAAACATCGCCAATAATGTTATGTTGTAATGAGAATACACACGATTACCTTTGGGTGACGAAATCCAGTGAGCAGAATGAATAATAGACTTGAAAGGCCGAAGGGTTTGCACATAATTGAAACGGTCACTGAGCACGTCACTTGATTCTTATGTTTGATCACCCAAAATGCATAATAAACTGACTTAGATGTGTCCGGCGGCGGAAAATATTGGCGACCTAAGTTCATTGCCAGAAGCCATTTATTCTTGCTTGTTTTGACACGAATAAACCTCACGTTTAAATAAAAAGTTTGTTGAGAATTTATCTGTAAGTGAGGATGAATCTTTTATAAAAGCTTTTCTTAATAGAAAATAAATAGAAAAACGCAAATCGAAAGTCTTTTAGTTGTAACTTCAGTGTTCTAGCTCCTTTTTTGTTCGTTGAATGAAATATTAATTTTCAAATTAAACTGAATGTATTAGTAAATATTCGAAAATATAAAACTTATTTTATTTGAAACATAAGTTTGAAATTATGTAATTTACTATTTTACAAAAAATTAGTTTCATTTTTTATTATGAACTATTTTAGATTTAACTGCTTAATCCTTTTTTTCAAAATAATTTATAAAATATATTATGAATATAATTATACCTATATATAAATTGATTATTATATCTGAGATAAATTATTGAGATGCATAAACTATTAAATTAATTCAATTCTTAATATTTTAACAAAAATCCAACCAAATATTGACCATTTTAGTACATTGCCTCATCAAATATTTTTGACATGAACATAATCTTTTTTATTTCTATTTATAAAGTTTACAAAAAAAAGGTAAATTTCTGTATTCAGCATGCATTAGTAATTATCTAAATTAAATAGTACTTTTATATTAAATACTGCATAAAAATATATATAGTCTCTATATTTCGGTAAGTATACATTTTTTGTCATTTTATATCAAGGAAAACAACTATTAGTTAAACTTTCAAAGCACAACAAATTAGCATAGTTTATTGGAATGATTTGTAGAAGAGGAATGTTTTGTATTCACTTGTGAATTAAAAGAAATGTTGGTAGTTTTTTAAATGTTAGTTGTTATTTTCGATTCTGTATGACATTAGTCACATTATATATAGATAATTGCTTTCTTTAACACATTATCCTTTCTTTATTATACAATCAATTTGATTTAGCACCGCAATTATTGTCATGAGAAATCGATTAGGTATAAATAAGAGAGTTTATTCAGTGTGTGGAGTTATATAATTTCTTCTAAGAAACTAGGCTTCTCCAATCAAAGGTAAAACCTATTTAAAGATCTTTAATGTTCCTAATAACTAAATTTAAAGCATGTTTTATAAATTTATAACCATATTTTTAAGTACACAGCCACATGAAATTAATAAATTGAAATAAATATTATGCAACGGGAATATTTAAAAAAGATCTTTTAACACTAAATACACTATTTTAATACTATACTAAATACGAATGAATTATATATAACAGGAATATTTAAAAACATCTTTAACAAAATACAATATTCAAATACATAACATTAAATAATATATTATATAGAAATTACATATCATAAGCTTGTATTTTCTCCATTGATTTAAATTATATGATACACATTTTATATATTAAGAAAGGAAAAGGTAGGCAACTGAATATAAAGTACATGAAATGTAATATGTAAGTATTGAATATAAAGTATTAAATCTATAAAGTAAATGAATATAAAGTATTGTATGTATGTAAGTAAATGAATATAAAGTAATGTGGTCAAAAATACCTTATGAGAAAAATAAATTTAGAAGATTATCTTATGTGCAATATCAAAAATCAGATTAGATTCTGCAAAATTAAACAAGCGCACTAATTTGAAGTTTTTTTTAAAAAAATTCTTAAAGGTTTTATAATTTTAAATTGATTATAATGCTATTAAAATTAAAGTAACGTGGTTTTTATTTGAAAAAAAAATTCTGACTCTTGCATATTTAATACAAAATATTATGCACTAAAATCTCTTATCTATTTTTGATCTTATTTCTCTTATTTGTTTTATTTCTATTGCATTGTATTCGTATCTATTCTGAAAATTTAATTACATTGAATAAATTGTAAAAAATTAAAAATAATTAATCTTTAAAAATTAAATCAGAAATGAAAAGAAAATTGGGAAAACTAATTTACAGGAGTATTTTACGATATTAATTTAGGGATACATTTTGAATTCTTAGTAAATAATCTTCATAAATATAAGGGTATCATAAAATTATATTACTCGAAATATATTTAACATAATTTATCAGCTTTTTAATATTTTCCATTTAAACTTTAACATTATTTATTAGTATTCTTCTAATTTTCAGCGTTGCAAATGATATCATTAATAATTGAGATGGCGTTACTTTTTTATGGCATCACATCAGATTTTTTATTCAATGTGTCGTTATTTTTTATGGTAAAATGTATCTTCAAAAATAGTTATATAAAAGGCACGCCGTAAATTTTATTGAATACTAGAGAAAAGCAAGTAAAAAAAGTCAGGTTTTACTCACCTACGATAAAATATTTTAAATGCAGAATGCTCGAAAACTTATTTTATTCATAGGTTATCAAAATAGGTGTTTTTTTGTTAGCAATGAATTTCTTTTTAGTTGTAAAATATATTACTTTTATTGATCATAAAAATGTTTTGAAAGTGCTGCAAAAGATGTATCAGTTATAAAAATACTGCAAATGTAAGTAAGATTTTTTTTTGTGTTATACTAATAATGAAAAGAAAAAAATAGATAATTTAACAATTAATGATCCTCCGAAAGAAATTTTATTTTGCTGAAAAATACAAGTTATTTTTAGTACAGTTTACTGATTTGGAAGGCACGTGTTGCATTTTAAATGAGTTATTAATGAATTAAAATAATTCTAGAGTAATTATTTTTTTCTTATGATAAATATAATCAAAAATTCTCTGAATAAAAATGTTGAAAATTGGGAGAATGAAAAAACTGAATTTTGCTTTTACTTACAGGGATTTTTAATCAGTGAAACTAATAACTTTATTTACAATTACCTTTTACTAATTTTGTGATAAATGTCATTTATTTTTATCTTAAACTTTTATGCAATATAATTTTTAATTTATAAAGATCATTTATGTTTTTTTACTTACCATTCTCATCATGCTACTGCACAAGATTTGAAATATCTGAGACTTTCTCAGTATTTGATTAACTCTTAAGATTTCTGTTTGAGAATATATAAGATTGAATCTTTTTTCTAATTAAAGGAAAAACCACAGCTGTTTTAACATTATGAACAATCTTTTATCAATTTTAAAAACATTAATTATTGTTCAGCTAAATTAATATAGATTGCAATTATTTTTTATGTTTCATAATTATGAATGGTATCTGAATTGCCATTTTTCCAGTTTTCAGAATAACAATTCATTGATTTGTCTCCCAATTCATCCTGAATGTCGTTATTTTTATCGGGAGATCAATTTTAAGATTATGTTGGTAATACATAATTCATTTTAAATTGAAATTTTTTTTCAAATTATGACTTCAGCTATATAAAAAAACGATAGAACCATTTTAAATCAAATCTGATACAATAAATCAAATATAATAATTGTGAGAAAATATTAGTCTGTAAAAATTTAACAGACTCTGAATCAGTATGTTTTTATAATAAGATGCGCAAATATTTCTGACGCGAAGAAAATAGGTATAACTTCATCTAACCAAAATAATATCTTCAAATTAAAAGGAACCGAAAATCAACATTAATAATAATAAATAAGTGGTTGTTCCAATACTTTAGTTATAATAACCAAAATAATGATTGAAATATGTAGTTCAGCATTCTAGAGTGCTGCCAATCTATGGTACTTTGTTAAAGTAATGGTGAGGAGGAACTGCTTCGAACGCGACACAAGTTTTCACTATTAACCTTAATTTTGTCCTCTCTCCTTGCCAGCCTTTGCCCTGATTAAGGGATGCCTTCTCGTCGGAATGTTCGATAAGTGAACAGGTATTAAGGATCACATATGGGCATTAACACAAAGTTTGGTTAGGAATGGATACGGGTTAACATTACTCATAAAAAGGAGGTGCAATGTGTTCTACTTTGGTTTGGAACGTTTTCGTACGCTTTTAATTGAGTTTCTGACGGAAGAGTATGCTTAAGCTGTTTGTTGTTATTTAAGCTATTTGTTTATACGTGTTCTTATTTAATTATTTGTTTGCATGATACATCTCCCAAGAGATTTCTCGCCAAATCTAACGTCCTTTGTTTTGATTATATTGTTACCAATTTGAGTTTTTGTTGCTTTTCAGAATTTTTTTGTTGTCAGATTTTGTTTTTTATCGTGTTTTATGTCATTTTTGCGTCATATATATGATTTTTTTAAGTGGCAACAGCATTTGAATTTTTTCAGCGCTTTAATCGGGCTGACTTCGGGAAATTTCCAGTTCCAAAAATATGCGTTCAGCTTGGCGACAAAACAAGTCGCAAAGATTACCAATTGAAGGGATATACTGTTTGGGTAGTCAAAAGTCTTAATCAGATAAAATCTGCTTTTAAATATATGTACAGTAATTTTTAGATTAATAACTTTCTTACAATCGATGTTTTCACTACCGAAATTATTACAATTTAGTACAGCTTATAATGTCTACAGTAACATGCATAATATTTTAACTCCTGTATTGGTTGAAAAAAACTTGTATCCACTGAATATCAATACTTATTGAATGTTATTATCATTTTTTGAGATTCAAATGGATTATAATGAGTTTTGTAGTTATGGTATTTAGGTTAGCAAGATTACAATATAAATGGTATAAAAGTATTATTACAGAACACAATGATAATACTTTATGATAATATCACAGTATTTTCTGTTCCAGATAATCCAAACAGTTAAATAGGAGATGTTAGCTAAAAAATGTATAAGATGCAAGAATATTAATTTACCTTTGATAAGAATTTTAAAAGTCCAGCAAAATAAAAGTCTTATTTTTAAATATGAAATGTTAAAATTCGAAATTATAATTTCCACTTGAAAGAAAGCAAATGTATTATAGGATTTGAGGTAATATAAAGAATGTATATATTTTAGTTCAATAAACTGTAACTATTTCTTTAAAAAAGAAAATAATTCATTTAAAAATGTAATTTATAAATTAAGATGCATCAGTAATATATATTTATAAAATATTCCTACACATTACATCTATCGCTTTTAATTTTCCCTTTTTATGAAGTTAATTTTTGAGAATTCCCTTTAGTAAAAATGGAATACCTTTTCTTTTGCTTAAATTTTCCTTTATCAAAGTCATATTTTATTTCAAACATTTTTTAGAGTCACTAGAGATTAAAATCTAATATGTAACATCTATTATATATATATATATATATATATATATATATATATATATATATATATATATATATATATATATATATATATATATATATATATATATATATATATATATATATATATATATATATATATATATATTAGAATCTATTAAATATATAAGGAAATATAAGTTTGCTTTAAATTTCCTCTGATTTCTTTATCTATTACGTTTTAAAAGCATTTCTTTCATCCATTTACTAAATGAATATATCAGTCCACTTTTAAAAACAAAATATTGTTGGCTACAATAATAAGTAGATTTGAATTTGGTAGCTACATTAAAAATAAAATTGCATTATTGGCAAAGGATGTCTCTCTCTTCAAAACCTAAGTTATTGAGGAATGTATATATAGAGAGACAGTTAAGAAAATAACCTTATATATGGCATTAAAAAACTAACTTGCACATTTTACCTTTTTTTTCTTTCAAAAAGCTCTGTCTGAATGATAATTTGGAATGTAAGGTTTTTGGTATTATTTTAAATTGTAAAAGTTGTATATATTGCAGTTTTAAAATTCATGTACTGAGGTTATCAAAATATTGCTGTTATGTTCCTAATTTATGCATATAAAAGTTACAATTAGTCATATATTTACTCCTAGAAGGCAAATTTCGTTAAATAACGAGTTTACTCATTATTAAGAAAGCTATTTTGTTTGAATTTGAATTTGACGAAGTAGTTTTGATTAGAAAATGATTGTAGATAAATATGAATAGTTGGAAAAAGAAAGATAAAATAAGGAAACATGCTGCAAAATTTTGTTTAATAAAATCAAAAACATATGAACGCTTAAATCTTTGTTACATCATTCAAACATTTTAGGAGGAAAGCTCCTAATATGTTTGATTTAATAACATATAATTCGCATCTTAGCCTATTTAATAAAAGATTTGTATTTTAGCATTCCAATTAATAATAAGAATAACTGTAGCTCACACATCTCATTTACTTTGAATTAAACATAAAAATAAAGCCTTGTATAATTATACAAAAAATCGCATTGAATTTCCAACTTAATGTAAAAAATATTTCATTTTTAATATTTTTAAAACATAAATGAATGTTTATATCTATCATTTCTAATTTAATTTGTAATAATGATATAATTCGTTTTGCTGAATATATACTCGGAAATTCTGTTTGAGAAGTAAGTCAGTTTAAGATTGGAAGTTTTCGAAATTTTTGCCATTATTTTTATGTTAGAAAGTTTTAAAGTTTAATGAATGTTAGTAAATATTAATACATACTAAGATTATTTAAAGTATGATTTAAAAATGTTTTATACATACGTCTTGTAAAACATCAATATTTATCGACACACAAATATCGATGGTAGAATCTTAGACAGAAACAGCATTAGAAGATTGAAGGATTTATATATAATTTCTGTATTTGTGGCATAATATTATATCCAAAGCAGGATAGGATTTTATATCTTAAAACAAGCACATTCATTCTGTGAAGATCTCGCGAATATACCAGCTTAGATATCTTGTATATAAACTGATAAATGTGTTAGTAAACTTTCGCGTTTTACAACAATTGTGGTATCACATAACACTTTTTTCTCACAATTATTTGATTTTTAACATTTTTGCTATAATAAGCAGTTATTTTTCATGAATCTACCCAATAGATTTATTATATATATATATATATATATATATATATATATATATATATATATATATTTATGTATGCACACAACGCACACACATATATGTATATTAATAGAATCTTCTGTGTATGTATTTAATCTATATATCTGATGATTCTTCTGGTGGTTTTTCTCAACCGTTTATCTTTAAATAATTCTAGGTTGATGGTGATGAGGTGCCAAAATAAGAATCTGTGAACAAGAATGCTTCTCAGATCCTTCCTCTTATACCGATGATCATATTCAAAATCGTGAGAGACGACCCACTTCAAAGCCCATCTGCGCCTCAGGTCCATCGTACTTGCATAAGCTCATCACTCATCAACTTTATAAGTACAGCCATTTGCGAAAAAAAGAAAACACCGGACATTTTAAATTGTTTGTCGAGTCGCCAAAATGTCGCCAAAGGACATTTTCATTACTCAAATGATCGATTCTACGTTGAGATGATGGATGACAACGTTGTTGAGGTTTTGGAACTCTTCTTCCTTTTTTTTCCTTTGGTTGAAAGAGAACATGATGGATTTGTAGTTCTTTATTGATTTATTTTGTCCGGTTCTTTTATTGTAAAACTGCTGTGATATGATAAGAGTGTACTACGCTGATTTCCAGACTTTCTTTAAATGTACCGGGATTATTTTTCTCACGTCAGAAAAAGTTTATTCTCACAATTTCTTTGAGATATATTTAATAAGAAGAGATTACATATGAAAAAAATGCTTAGGGAATCAGTTTAGTTTTGACTTTAAAGCACAATTCTAATAAATTAACTTATAAGTTAAAGAAAATGACATGAAAGGGAAAAACGGGTCTCTTTCATACGCACACACATTTTACACAGGTTTTATTCATAATTTTATTTTAAGTTTAATTAAAATGTTTGAGATTGATTTAGAAATGATGAGGAAATTTTTGATTTTCTTTCAATAAAAACAATAAAATTAAAATTTATAAGCACATAATATATATATATATATACATATATATATATATATATATATATATATATATATATATATATATATATATATATATATATATATATATATATATATATATATATATATATATATATATATATATATATATATATATATATATATATATATACATATACATATTCAACACTAAGGAAATCATCAACCTATTTTAATGTCTGTACATATAAAATATAAAATATTTTATTAGTTACCTCATTTTCCATCATTATATCAATCGAATTTATTTTCACACAAATTCCTAAATCCTATTATTTCAGATTAAGATATTTTAAAATTTTTAATTGATATCAACCAGTTTGGTGTAATGATAATCAAAATTTAAAATAAATATTTCTATTTTAAATTTGAAAAAATAGTTCAAATGGCTTAAAAGCATTAATGTCAATTGTCTTAGATTAAGCGAAATTGTAATATTATATTTAAAATTTTTACTATCAAATCGAAATAACAATTGTTCGTGTTATTTTTAGCAGCATAAGGACCAATTAGAGTCACATTCTATTTTATATGTGGTCTTAGCTAGAAAAATATATCAAGCTATATATACTTAATTTATTTTAGACAAATACATGTTTTAGAAAATATTTTTAAACAGATGTTAAAATCATCTATTTTACATAAAAATGACGTGATAATGAATTTTAATCAAAATGATTTTGTTACCAGTCAGATAGGATAACTTCTCTCAAGTATTACATTACTCTGTATTTTTCTAACATAAAATTTTTAAAATATTCAATAGTGAATTTTCGACTACATGCGTAATAGTTTAAAAAATATCAGTTAGTATAAGAATATTAGTAATAGTTAAAAAATATCAGTCTTATATTCGAGTTCTAGACTCAATATTGTTGTGGTAATTTTCAAAGAGTGCTTTTTAAATCAAAAGAATTTATTTAATATTGCATGCATTTGAAATAATTTTAATGCTTTTTATAAATAAACTTATATACTGTTATTTGCTATACGTCTTATGTATTTCATTCATTAAAAGTTATTCCTAAAAATTTTTAATTTTATTACTTAACAAGACAAAATTTCAGACCAAAGTGCAATTTTATTTTTCAATTATTTTCAGTTAATTTATTATTGTATATAAGAATGTATGTAAATAATGTATTATAAAAGAAGAGAGATTTAGGCTTTTCATATAATCCAAAATGATTTATTTTCCATGAAATATTATGATTAAGAATGTTATTTTTGTAATATAATTGGTACAGGAAAACAATAATTTTCCATGAGGAATTCTAGGAATGCTTAGCACAATTTAGTATTTGGCACTTTGAATGCAACATTCTAAATTTGTTCTTGACATAGTAAAATTATTGATAGCTAAGTTTTAATGTTTAAATACATTTTAAAACAATTCCTGTTCGAACTTATATGATTGTACGTTTTCAATGATAAATAACACAAGTTTGCTACATAATCAAATTACATAGAATTTCTCATTCGAATATTACCAAGACTGTTGCCAAAATAAATTTAATAAATAAAGACTATTAATCAACTAGAACACATTCGTATGTATTCGAGAACGAAAGTGAAATGGAATTCAAAATGAAAGTCATTTGGATGCATTCGGATGGGAAAAGAAGACATTAATTCAGGGAAAATTCGAATATCTAATCCTTCTCGAGGCAGCTATGCATGCTTATTTCACGGAGATTATGTTAGAGGGAATTTCACAGGCAATATGCTTCTGGGCTCAACGGAGCGATAATGTGGCGATGATATTCTACATTAAATAAGAATCTCTTAATCATTGTGGTCGCATTAGGCAACAGAAGACGGTGTAACAGTTCGGTTACGTTTCGCTGAAACGAAATGAAAAGATGGAATATTGATAAAAGTTCGAAGATTCTGTAAAAGATAATTCTAGTGTGTATCTGGCGACAAATTAGATTTCACTTGTAATGATTTAGATAAGATTCGATAAGGAATTTCAATTATCAACGATATTGAATTTCTGTTGTAGTAATATTATAGAACAAGATTATATCTCAAAATTTGTAATCACTGTTACTTGTTTAAAATTGAATGCTGGCTACAACAAATACATTTAAAATTTAAATACGATTGTGTTTTGAACTCTCATTTTCATTAATACACTAGAATTTGACCAAAAGTGTAAAATTTAACTAGTTGAAGTACAAGAATTGAATTTCAAAATCACATATTAAGTTGTATGTGGAACTATTAACATTTATGGAATTAATGGAAATTTATTACTCAGTGTGAACAAATATAGGCAAAGATATTTTCCTAAGTATAAGACTTTTTATAAGAAATTATGATATAAATGCAACAGTTTTAAGATTAATCACTTTATCACTAATATTTTTTCAGTTAGACATCGTGGCAGATATGCATCAGTAGAAAGAGTAAATGTTTTGATAATTTTGCACATTTAGTAAAATTAACTATACGATGACTGGAAAATTTTTTAATGGTGTTACTAAGTTTAGCATGAATTATTGATATAAGTCACTATATTAATCACAAATAAAATTAATATTTGAGCTAACTGATTAGTTATATTTATCACAATATGAACTGGAATTTACTCAAAGAGACATGTTAGTAGATTCTCTAATGGGGAATTATAAAATATTAAAATTAAAAAACTTTAAAATTTCAAATTATAACAATTTGAAAGATTACAGCTAAATCAAGAGTTTATTTTCAGCTCTAATATTTATTACAACTGAAAATAAAATCTTGAGTAAATCTAAATAAAAAGAGATTACACAGTCTTATTTATCTTTATAAAAATCCTCTCAGAATGTAACGTACGATGAAAATTGACAGTATTTTTAAACTGTTTTAAAGTTATCAATTACATCAATATTTTTAACTCAGAACCACACTATATACTCACTTTTTAAAATCATCACATCTTTTACTTAAAAGAATTTCTGCATAACTTTTCTACGTATTTTCTTTCAACTTTCTCACATTTTTTTAAGTAAATGAATATATAACAAGCGTCAATATTTATATGCTATATATAATACATATCTGAATTTATAGTATATATTGTTAAAAGAATGCATTACTAAATTTGAAAGTACATTTTTAAGGATTTATTAAAAGTATATGTACAATTTTGAGTTTTGCATTTTACGCATTATTTTATAATAATCATACTTTACTGAGACATAATTTTAAGTACTATTCTTTTCCTTTAAATTTATCAAATTGTATCATTTTTTAAAGCCGTAAATTTGTATCAAAATTCTTATTAATACTTAACCATAACAGTAATATAACTAATCAATTTAAGATTTCAAATTTGAATTTAGATAATATATTAAATTTTATACTATTACTTCAGATATTAAATTTTTTAATTGTATTATTTTAGCATATTTCTTAAAATTTCTTACTCTAGATTGACATGTTTTAGAAGTGACTTGATGAGTACCAAAGCAGAAGGTACACAAATGCCGATTATCTTATAGGGAAAGATTAAAAAAATTTCTTTCTTATTTCAAATTTGAAATCAATTATTATTTGTTATAATTCCTTTTGCTTTGGAGATAAAAAACATGAATTGATAGTGATTTTGAAAAATGTCTAATTCACCTTTAAAAATGATCAATTCTTGAATTAAATATTTCGTTTCTTCTACAACGAATTTGACTTTCTTTTTCTCTTTTTTTTCTTGAACGGTACTCAAGTGATCCAAAAACATAATGCAATTAACTTCAATAATTGATTGCCTAAGTAACCACCATGAAGAATGACATCATGGATTTCTTATGTTTCAAGTGTTGTGTTTACATTGTTTTTCATCATATTGAGAATGTTCGTGTTCTTTCATTCCAGATACACATTAGAATTTCAGACAGATTATGAAGAAGGTTATAATTTTTCTCTTTAGGTTGAGAATCTTTTTATTTTTATACCTCATCGTGAAGGATATATTTAATAAAACACTGATAATGATTGTATATCAATATCTTTTGAAAAATTCTTAATCTTTCCTTTATTTGTAAAAATTAAAATTTCAATGATTTGAAAAAATTGGATGATCGCTTATGTGTCCTCTATTGAGTTAAAATAATTGATTTAGAGTGAAGTTCAAATGTGTATCATTGTGTTTAGCTTCTTGGTTTATCGAAATACTAAACTCAAAAGTACATTTGAAGAAATAAGTGTGAAGACAAAGCTTCATCAATTATTGAGATATGAGAAGAAATAAAAAAAGTTTTTTTAAAGTTAATTAAAGAACCTAATAAAATATTTCGTATTAGTAAGGATAATCTTGAAAATGTAATGATTTCGTTGTTTTTCACAATGACAGTCGAATTACATTTTTTGACCTTGTAATGGACAGTTTTTTTTAAAGAAGTGTTATAAAAATATTTTGACTTTTTAATACGATTTTTATTTGTAGAAATATTATGTCCTATAATAACAAAAGTTTGTTCTATTCGGTTTTTTTATCATTAAAATTTTATTACATAAAATGAAAAGAATTGATTGCTTATTCAATTTTGGTGTTGGTTATTATACAGTACATTATTTAATGGTTTTTAAATAAAACAATCTGTGAAAGAATTTAATTGAAAAAATCTAAAGTGTTTTAAAAATGCACTGGGGTGATTCTTTTGTATAAATTTTTTGATTCATTATACCTCTTAGCGTAAATGTGTTTTCCTTATTTCTATGCTTGTTTGATAAATCTACATATGTTACACAAATTTAAAAATAATTTTCTGATCTGATTACAACCCGCAGTTGTTAAATTGCATTTCCAGACAGAGCAGATTGTTCTATGTTTATAATATAGTTCAGACAAATTGAGACCATAAGAAAGAAAATAAAATGTAACCGCACACACCTTACTCTTTGTATATTCAATCATACTAGTTAACAAAGTGATGCTGGTCGTAAAAATGATCATCCATCACGTGTTGATTGACTTTATGAACAAATTTGCTATTGTTATATTTGAAAACATGTATTAAATGTCTATTTTTGTATTTTGCTCTTTAAATTTCTCTTGGAGATAAATCTGAAACTATTAATAAAAAGACAATTTGTAAAAGCAGGTTTTAAGAAGAAAGGTTTCAACTAGTCTTTGGCTGAGACTGACGTGATAAATAGAAGCATAATTCTAGTCAATATCCATATTTTATTTTGCAATTTAAAGTTGCAAATCCCAAATGGTTTAAACAAGATATTTTTAAAAATTATCTTATTAAAATCTTCTTATACTGCGAAAATAATCATGTATTGAAAAATGGTTATTTTCACAGTAGATACATATATATTTTTAGACTTAAATTAAATTATTAAAATCACTTACTAATGTTTCATAACTTAATTTCAATTTTTTATTAATATTGCAAAGAAAAGAATATTGCATCAGATTAGTTTTACTTCTGTTTAATTCAATAATTTTATGCCAATGATTAGAGATTAAAAAACTTTTACATATTGTAGATAAAAAAATTATTTTGCTAATGAGTAAAAATTAAGAGAAAAATAAAAAGTGCATTTATATTCTTTATCAATAATATTATTATTGAACCCATACATTTTGAATGAAAATTATTTTTGACATTTATCATCCTTTCTTTTGCACGAAAGCTTCTTTTCAACTCTATATTGTTAATTGTGTTGAACTGGAATTATATTTATTAATATGGGATTGAAACAGTTTTAAGATAAAAATTGCCAATGAAGTGCTTATGATATATTAATTTAAACATAAATTGGCTGGTATCTCAGTCATTAATAATTTTTGAAGCATTATGATTTTGAAAAAGCACGGAGTGCGCACATATTTTAAATAAACTTTTTCAGTCTCAATAAAAAGTAAAGTTTATCAATGCTCAAGTTAAAGAAAAAGTAATGTATGTGTGAGTGCAATTAAACGAAATGCACTTTTTTTATGAAATTAAAGCATCTAAAATTACCATCAATTAACTTTCTTGCCACAAAATTTTAAAAAATATGAATTGAAGTAAAAATATTTGAAGAATCAATGTTCTTAAAAATTTATAGATTAATTGTTGACGAAGTAAAAAAAATAATGAAATCAAATTATGCATTAAGTATATTGTTTAACCTTTAAGTTACATATATATATGTACATATATTATAATGAGAATCAAATATTATACGGCTTGTTTCCTGTACTTATTCTCTCTTTGTATTATTTAGTTTTCAACTTGTAAATTATCTGAGAATAATAAATCATAAAAATTCACAAATGACAGTAATTGTAAAAGTAATTGTTAATGCAAATTTTATCTATGAAAAACAAACTTTTATCAGTATTAACTGCATTGATTTTTTTATTGTTTATTTGTAAACAAACGTAATCAAGGCTGCATGTTTTTAAAGTTTGTTGAAGAAGATAAAACAACATTTGGTAACTACATCGTGATATGTAATAACAAAATTCGCTACTGTATGTAATAGCATTTGGTAATACGCTTTCAAATATGGCGCAGTTATATTACTTCTGACGTAAGCATTACGCAAAACACTAACTTTGTTTCTCTCGTGCATATACTTTAAAACGATTTCCAAATTAATTTTCACGATCTTCTTAACCTCATTATGTAGCTCCACGCTCTGTGTCTCTTGTTTTATGAATATGTTTCTTCTGCACGCGCTATTTGTTGCTTGTCTGGAAATAATGGAACTTTCTGTCTGACAAGTTGAAAAGTAAAAGAAAAACACAGATCAATGCCACAATCGCATTCAGGTAATGCAGGGACATCTTCTTGAAACAAAAGGAAACAATTATATACGAAGAATAGAAAGCAGCTTGTTTTAAATTGTAGAGCAAATGGTTATCCATCATTTCTTGTTTAGCAATGATATGAACATTTATTCCTTACTGAACTTGTAATCTTTTGGCTTGGTTAGTACATCTTTGTTTACGACTGTGCTCGTTACCAAACAGATTAGTGAATAGAAATTGAAATTTAATTCGTATTCAGTCTTATCTTAAATAGGGCGGTTGCATAAACAATTAAAGTTAGATGTATGAAATTATGTTAAATATCGAAGACTGTGATTAGAATGAATATAAGCTTTCTTTTATTTTTGTTCTTTATAAAAATAATTTTATCTTTAAATAATTTTTGAAGTATCTAATAATGAATGAAACATACATGGTGATTATCATTTTCACTGATTTGTTTGTAAAATTTGTGAAGAGTTCGTTTTTAATACAACAAATTAAAAATATTTTTTAAATAATTTCATGAAAACTATTCTTATTTAGACTATTGTTGTGCGTGATCCTTATTGTATGTTTTAATCCTTATTGGTTATTGCTTAGTTTTAATTTTATTAGAAACCTTGATACAACCAGAACCTTTTTAAAATTAGAAATATTAATCTTTTAAAATAGAAATTTGCTTTAAAATATTGTAACATTGATATCATATTGTTTTCAGAATATGTCAAATTAATTTCACATGATAATTTAGAACTAATCAAAGAAGCATAACATATTTGATTATAATATGAGACTAGTTCTTAAGTAAATGTTGTTTTCTGAATAGACTATAAATTTTAACTTATTAAGGATAGGAATTAATTGTGTTTTATTTTAGATTATTGTATGATCGTTTTACAGTGTTCGATGTGATCATCGAATGTTGATTCTTTGATTGAACAGTAATTTTCAGAGTGGAAAATCCCCCGTTCGAGTTTAATGGCTATTGAATAATAAAAAATAAATGTACTTTTATTTTCTTTGGGCACATCTGCCGAAATAGGTTATTGGGAATTTTCATTGCATCCTCCCTTATCATATTTGAATATGATCCACTGTCTACGAAAACTCTTTTTGGAACTCGGTTGGTTATAAAGCTCAGTTTTCATCTATTAGGTGTATGATCTGTATGATAACCAAATAGCTGAATTTTTATAAATTACATTTAGAGCCGAAAGAAAGTTTCAGCTTAAAGGCATTATTTGTATATTTTAATATTTTATATTCAATGCCAGATATTTTTAAACTTTGTTTACAGAGATATGAATGTTGAATAATATGATAGTTGCATTTGTACAATATGTATAGTCACGTTTTTAATTGTTGAATAATCAATCGATTTTTAACCCACCTCAGAATCATGTGTTTAGATATAAACTCCACCGCACAAAATGGATTTTTATTCTTTTTTGATTGAGGTAAATACACAATATAAAAAATATTGATCGTATGATTACTTTTTTTAATGAGAACTTCATGCTTGAAATAAGAATCTACTGATAATTTTTTATTTTCAGCATATTTTTCTTTCAAATTTTGCTTCTCAAAAAAATTGCTATGGTTAAAAGACATGGCATGACTCTAATTTGAGATTAATTGATTTTATTCTCCGTATATAAAGATATATAAGAAATGGAATCCTGCATGTAACGTCAGCTTCATTAATCTGAAATTAATTTGTATTAAAAAAAATTTTTTTCTAATATAGACAATTTAGAAATATTTTCCATATTTAGGATTTTATTTATAATTCATAAAATTTTTCCTTCAAGAATGGAACAGAAATTCCTTATAAAGTCATAAAAAATCGCAAATGAAAGAAGCTGGAGAAATCGAAATTTCGATCCTGCTACTTTTTAGTTATTTTCTTTCCACTTTGTTTACAATCAAAATAGTTTTGGAAGACCAATTTTGGAAAAAAATGATGGCTTCATTAATACATCCAATATTAATCTTTTCTCTTTAACTTATCTAGTTATTTACCTATTTTCGGACAAGTTAAAATTGAATAAATAAAAGTTGCCATTTGTGTTGTGTGAAATATTTCTCAAACCAAACCAATTTTACAATAATGAAATTGATTTGACTAAATTAAATAGAAAATCGCACAGATATACAGACAATTTGAAAGTAACATGACATTAATGACTGACCTTCAGAAAAAACTGAGAAACGGCGGCAAAAGTTCCAACCCACAAGAGGAGCTGAAACTTCTTATAGTAATACTTTGTGCATCAGCTATTTTACATACATGTTATTTTAAAATAAATATTTTAGCTTGCTTTTATACAGAGTTATAGGAGTTATTTTTAAACTAGGTATTTAAGGAATACATGTTTAGATAATTTTAATAAAAGTCAATTTTTTCTACAAGATATATTCTAATTCTGTAAGATATCTTTGATGTAATCTTTCAAATAAAATTCAATTATATAAGAAATATGCTTATAAAATTTTTTACAATACTGTTACCATTTGAATGTGTTTTATGATTTTTTTATTAGATTAATCGAATTTTGTGGTATAAAGAAAGGCTAGAATTACAAAAATTTGGCAACGTTTATATATACCAGATGCTTTTAAAGCAGATTGTTCTTTAAAAAATTTTTTCTTGGTTTTAGAACCCTTTGATACTTAATTGAATCCTTAAATTTTCATGGTAACAACTAACAACTTAAATTATTTTTTATCAGATATTTTTAGTTATATATATATTATATATATATATATATATATATATATATATATATATATATATATATATATATATATATATATATATATATATATATATATATATATATATATATATATATATATATGTATATATATAATATTATGCAATATTTAAATGATATGTTATTGCAATATTACTAATATGTATAACTAACCAAGCAGTATGGTTGTTTGACCATTTAGCAGCCGAATGATTAGCGCTTTAGCCTTTATTTAAAAATTTTCGAGTGCCTCTTTTAGCATATATGCGTGTAATGGTTCTTAACTCACTTTGAACTGTAGAACCCGGTCTAATTAGCCGTCATGGACAAAAAATGGCATAAGTGGCACACAAACAAGCTAATTAAGCTTGACAGTTTAGTGCTTTTGAAGCCAATGATGATCTTAAGTTTGGTCAATAGCAAAAAGTTTTTTATTTGTGACCTATTTTAATCTAAAAATGTAAATAATAAAGTTTAAGATTCATATACAAAATATAAAAAGTTTTAATTTTAACGAGGAAATAATATGTACTTAAAATATTTATTAATAATTGGGGTAGTATTTTGTATATATATCTTATAGACTTAAACTTGATAAACTTAAAATATTTTTGCAAGATCATTATCGAAGGTAAAAGAAAAATATTTAAATATTTTTATCTTCAAAATGATGATAATGAATGAAAAATATTTTGGTAAAAATAACTATAATTTATTTCAATTACGTTGTTTAAAAATACTTGAATACGAAGTAGGTTTCATTTAATTTTGATATGTATCTATTATATGCTAATATGTCAAATAATCAATTATCCAAATTCAAGCCCTCAAACTATACCTAGATTTAGGCTTGTATGTAATTGTTCGATACCCTATGTGTACTATTAGTTAGTCTGAACAATTCGTTACCTTCGATCGCTCAAATTTTAGTTATGGAAATGGGATGTAACCTAAATTGAAATTTTATTGATTTCAATTGGGCTGTTTTAGGTATTTTTACTTAAGTTCCAAAACTAGGTTATAAAAGAACTTAAGCAGTCATGATATTTTAATGCCTAGGCAAAACTAAGAAAATCGAGTTACTGTAACAAATAAGAAATGACTTCAATTTGTGTCATATATTAATGTTTTATTAAAAATTCACAAAGTTAGATAGCTGGGGAAAAAAAGAGAATTTTTTTCGAAAATCGAATATTTGTTTTAATAGACTTGATCTCAAAATTCCAATGAGATTTACGATCTTCCTCTCGAAATATCAAACCGGTTTACAGCGATTTACTACATTTTCAGTAGTATCAATCTAGAATGCCATCTTTCAAGAGGAGCTCACGATATTTCTAAAGGGAAAATTCTCGTTCAGTTGGTAAACAAGGCATCAAGGTCAGAATCGTTTGCGTTAATTCGTTCTCCTTTACAAAGAAATGAAATGAAATGAAATAGCTACATGTCGATTTGCTCTCGATACAAATTTTGGACTTCTTTTTTTTTTCTAATATGGGAGGGGAAGCGAAAGATGAAGGATGAAAGGTAAGTGGAACATGGAAGAGATGATAAAAAAATAATTGATGACCTTGGGTGAAGGATGTGTTCGTATGATGTTTGTTTTGAGAAAACGGGGTCGATCAACCATTTTAAGAATGGAAGCTAATATTCTCTTAGTGTTTATTTATTTATTTCCAATAACGATCTCGATTTCCGAATTCGTAATCGTGGTCAGATAAGCAATGATTGTAGGTATGAAAACAAATTTGTAATTAATCATCAAATGATTTACTCCAGAAAGATAAGATAGATAAGAAAAGTGGGGAGAGAAAAAATAGATTTTGCTTCTACTTAAGACTTTTAATATGAATGTAAAAGTATATGCAAAAAATATGCGTAAAGTCAAATTACGACGTATGTATCAAACAGTATTTTTACGACCCATTAATCCTACTAAGCTTTTATGAAAAACTAAATTTTCTGTAAGATATTAAAAATTATTCTTTAAAAATTAAACAAAAGCGAAATTTAACTAAACAAAACAATTTTATGGACAATTTTACTTATTTTATAAACTAACGATTTAGGTTTTTTTAGACGCTGAAGTAATTTGTTAAATTTCAGTATTAGTATATCTGAACCATTTAAATGAATTTTTAAAATATTATTTTCATTTTAAGATTATTTTTGCACATAAATATATATTTTAAAATCAAAAATTCCAGTTAAAAATTCAAAATTTAATTGCAATATTTTTTATATTTAAAATGAATTTCCTATTGAATTTAACACACTGCAACATTTCTCGATATAAAAAAATAATAATTTAGGGGAATTTAGAGGTAAATTTTATTAAAATTAATAATGGAAAGTTTATATTAGTATATGATATAATAAAAAAGTTCTTTATTTTATCAACTTTTATGTGTGAATACTAAATAAAGAATAAAGTTTTCACATTCAACTGAACTGTAGTATTTGAACTATTAGCTTATTTATTTACTGAACAATTAGTATTTTATTTCTTACAGAGCAAAATTGGCGAACAATGTCTCACAGTTTAATATAACATAAACTGTGTTTCTTAAAATTAACAAATGTTAAATAAAATTTCATAAAAAGTACTGTAAAATCTCTTAATTTACATCTATGTTATATGTTGAAACTAACTATATTTCTAAATTTTAACAGAAGTACGACGATTAAAACTACATATAAACTCTATACAGAAAATTTGGGGTTACCTTGGTACTTTAATAAGAAACATAAAATAAAAATTAAACTTACTGCCATAAATATTCTTATATATTTTTTAAAATTTAAATGTTGTGGGTGTATATTTTTATCTTGATTATTCAAACTTAAAAAATACCATCTAATGTGGATTAGATGATATTTTGTAAAGGTAAATTTATGGTTTTCGTTTATTTTCTTAAAAATAAAATTTATTTAAGAAATTTCAATCATCTTTATGCAAAAACTTTCCAACACATTTACACATTTTAAGTTTAAGTAGAAATAAAGATTTCTCAAACATAATATTCTCATTTTTAAATACTCCTAAATATAAAATCAAACTTTATATTTAAAAAAATATCGAACCGTTTATCATGCAAAAATATGAAAAATAAATTAAAATTACTTGCTTTATTATCCTTACATATATATTTATAATGATTTGTCATGTAATTTAAGCTTATTTAAGAAAAATATATTTAATTCATTTGTCTTTTAATCAATGTCCCTGATTGGTCAAATTTTACGAAGGTCTTTTATATCACAGACGTGAAATATTACAAATTATCGATTTAATGAAATAAATATTTAAAAAAAAATGTGGTAATAAAAATCTTAAAAATATTATAAAGGAGAGAACATGGTTTTGACTAAATAAAATCTATACTGAATAAATTATTATGTTGCATTTTGAGTTGGAAATTAAAGTTTTCACTGTGGATTTAGCATCATAACAGTTAATCTCTATAAGTTTTTACTATGAAGATTATATCAAATTAACACACGTTATATATTCATTTCAATGTCTATCTGGAAATTAAATCTGCATTTTTATGAAAGCATATTGAATACAATGTAAAAAACATGCATTCATAAATTTAGTAGAATTAAGATTGACAAATTATATGCCAGATGTTTTAAATTAAGATAAATGAAATGAAATTATTTTTAAAAAGTTGAATGATAAAAAGATTAAAAAAGAATTTAGTTGCAATTTAAGAGTACAGATAATCCTATATTATTAAGAATAATGTCAATAAGTTAATAATTTAGAATAATGTTTATACATAAATATCTTTTTAATATTTAACAATTTATTTTTAAATATTAAAACGACAACAGGAAAATTAAATATCCCATATATAGGTTAGAAATAAAAATTATTGTTGAAAGTATATACTTGATTTTCATATACCAGATTTTAAAAATTTTAATACTAATTTCAACATAGTTAAATAAGTAACTCTTTTAAGTGAATAAAATAACTTACTGAATATAATAAAGAACATTTAAAAATTTACGTAAATTATTTACAATCATTTTAAAATACATTAAATAAGGCTTATAATTTGTGGGCTATTAAATCATAGTT
This sequence comes from Latrodectus hesperus, assembly GCA_037975125.1. Taxonomy (NCBI): domain Eukaryota; kingdom Metazoa; phylum Arthropoda; class Arachnida; order Araneae; family Theridiidae; genus Latrodectus; species Latrodectus hesperus. Next base: position 58,517,657 of record CM075853.1, read on the forward strand.
TTAAATAACATTGAATAATATTTATTTAAATGAAAGATAATTTATATTAATGTATAAAATATTGATTCAAAAGGAAAACAGAAATATTTGCCAATATTAAATCTGATTTTAACCACATGCAATAGAAATTGGAATAACAGAGTAAAGATAAATAGTTTTCATGAAACACTGTATAAGAATCTAAGGAACAAAAATATAAAAACGTTTTTCACTAGGAATGATAAAATAGCTGAAATGCAATGAAAGTTATTTATAAGGACTAAAAGAATTTAAATAAATTTATTGGTTGGTTTTAAGCCATAAAAATCACTCTTAGGGAAACAAGGAAAAATAAGCCAAAGAAACCAATCGCATTTTCCGAAAGGCTTCCTTTTTATAGCAGCATTTCTCAAGAGGGTAAATTTTATTTCGATAAATTTAACTCAGTTTCTCTATCATAAAAATATCGAGACAAAATTTTTATTATTATTGTATTAAAAATATTTTTTATGGAACCTCATAAATTAAAATCACTGATGTTACAAACAGGAAAAATAACCAAGTGTGTATTGAGTTAAGGATATATAATTGCAATTATCACAATTTTGCTACCTTGCATTTATTAAAATATACAGTTACTTTTATAAAATTATTTACCTAGCATTAATTTCTATATTTTAAAGTTTATAAAAGACTATAAATAACATATTTTCCTCATTTTTTTCAAACAAAAATAAAACATCAAGTTTTTGTCAAACATCAATCGTTTCTTTATTTAGGGCATAGTGACAAAAAAATAATTTTTTTGAGTAAGTCGAAACTAATACCGTAATAGCTAAGATTTATCTATGGTAAATGAGCCATTTAAATAAATATAATTCTGATTAAATTCATCCTTTTGAAGTGTACAACTTAAAAAGAGTCTCAAAATTATACCTTCAATATTATATTTCAAACAATATTTTGTTTTATTTATTTAAATAAAAGTATATGTGTATAATATATATTTACAATTCACACATAATTTAATAGGCTTTTGTTTCATAGAAATTTTTATGACATTGTACTAAAGAATTTCTAGTTTAAGTTTAATTTCATAAGTATTTTTTAGCTACGTTTTACTTTTTTTCATTTAAATTTAGAAATTTGCGGTCTAAATATTCTGCTTAAAATATCTTTCAAAATAAAGTTACTCACTAAGTTAACATACAATGATTCCTTGTTGAATAATTGAATTCTAAATAACCGAAATGTAATTCTTATAATGTATGCTTTGTTTCCAAAGAAATCTTCACTAATTTTGCCAGGTATTTAGGTTTAAATATAGGGTAGAAAAATTTCCTTTTGTATATCTAAATAAGAAATTACAGTTAGGGACGAATATTTTTATCTCCAATTACATGGTAAAGCTTACATGGAGTTCAATGAAATTTAAAAGAATGTTATACAATAGTATAAAATTAAGATATAGATTGGTATCTAAGAATACATTATGTCAAATATCGTAGTCTTGCAAATGAAGTCTGAAAAAATTACTTCCAGTTGTTCATCATAACATGATTAATTTATTCCTTAAATCCAGGATCATAATAACATTAAAAAAGGACCGTATTTTTTAAGGTTAAAGGACACATCTAAGTGATTTCACTTAATAATAGTTTATAGTCACTTAATAACCCAATAAAATTTTTATTTGTGGTAAAATACATATTTTGAAAAGCAGAAGAACATGAAAGATACTTTTTAAGTTTAGTTTAATATTGTAAGTTTTCATCTATTGTGGAGATAACCAGGTTAATTTAGGTTTCCTGGGGAATCTAGTTTTTTTTTTTCAGAAAAAATAGGACTTTGAAAATTTTTAGTAGCATCATTATTTGTTTCATCCTCTTTAAATGTTCAAATTAATTTTAATAACAACAAAAGGACCCACCACTATGATGCAGTGATGGAGAAATCTGAAAATGTTGTTTCTTAACTGTGAGATATAATATTCTTTAGGACTGATTCTTTTTATCCAAAATTGCTTTCTTTGTTGAAATGACGAACCAAATATTTCTAAAATAAATCCTAATTTTTTTAGACTGAGATTTACGATTTTTATTATATATTCAATCAATAAATGGAGTTAGATTGCTACTTCAAAATCTGATGGATAAAGCAAGGTAAAGAGATAGTAAAAATATTTCACAATTCTTTTCTAATATTTTAATATATATATATATATATATATATATATATATATATATATATATATATATATATATATATATATATATATATATATATATATATATATATATATATTCTGCATACATATTTTATCACAGATTTATCTATTAAATTATTGACTTCTGCTATAATATGAAGTTGAGATATAATTACCAGTTGAGAAATTTCGAAAATATTTTTCCTTAAAACTAGCTAAAAGTGTTTTGATTTAATAGAATATTTTATTTATTTTCTAATTAATTACTTTAAATATACTGCTTATATATATTTTTAAATTAATTAATATTTTTACAGGAAATTTTGTTTTTATTTCAATTTATAAGTAAAAAATAATTTATAAAATTTAATTTCAGAATTTTTAGAAAGTTATGATTATCTTTATAAAAGATTAATTTTTCAAGGACTTGATCTCTGTAAGTCACAATTTATAAAACGTTATATTATCGAAAAAAATTAGAATAATGTTAATTGAAGCAAATAATGGTTGTGTGTAAGCAATGATCACTTTACATTTGTTATTTATTTACATCATACAGTCATTTACAATGATCAGCAATATTTAATTTAATATTCTTGAAGAAGTAAACTTATCGGTAAATTTTGAAACGTGAAAATAACCAATATTAAAATAAGTGAAATCTATGCATAATTAAAACATTTGTTATAATTAATTTGTAATAAATTATATAAATATTTATATAATTTTCCCACATTAACTATATATATTTAATCATATCATCAATGAAAATTAAATGAGGAATAACAATGCCAATTTTATGAGGAGTTATAAATTTGAAATGCCTTTATATCTTACAGAATTTTATTTCAAGCTTTGATATATATTATCTCATTATTCAACTCACTTTATGCTGGTTAAAGAAAATAAAATCCAATAATGGAAGATTGTTAATCAATTAAATGTGAATACCAAGTAGCCGAAATTGGAAATTTGAATACTTCCGCCTAAAATATTTATCATTAGCATTCTCATAGCCATTTTACGATAATGAATAGGTTTATCCTTACGCGATGCTTACTAATATTATGTTTTTTATAGCATATTTCGCTATTATCTCTTAATCGGCATGAAACTTGGAGAGAGATGATAATGAAAAAAACGTGCTTATTGATTCGGCCTACATTTTACAGCTTCAAACTTACCCAAAGATGAGACATTCGAAAAAAAAGGAGTTAATTACTATTTATAGCTTGCAAAAGAAGATGATAGGCAATATTCGAACAATTGATCGGATTGGAAAAAAATTAGGTCAGTTTTCGATCGACACGCAGCATCTTGTTGGGGAGATGAAAAAAATGGGAGGTGCCTTGCCCTCAATCAATACGAAGGGAATTAGTGGAAACACAATGAACTATTAAGCTGTCTTCAAAACACAAGCAGAATTACAGCCACCAATCTTTCAAGTTGACTACCAGTTGCACAACCTATTCGGATTTTTAATAAAGTGCTTTTGAAAGGAAATCGTTTGCAAATTCGAATAACGTTGATGTGGATTTTGGAATGAATTGCTCACTATAACTCGATATTCGATAAATTTTACTTCATTTTTTATTTTTAGAATGTTTTTAAAAAAATTATAACTGAACCAATTGATAAAAAAACTTTAGATTAAGAAAACATAAAAGCATTCTAATGCTTTTTTAAAAAAAAAATTCAGCAAAAACAAAAGAAATTTATAAGTTTTATTAAAAAGATTTTTGGCAGTAAATAATCCCCTCATTGGTTTCTAATGGTAATTTTTAAATCGATTTTTTAAAAACATTTGGTAACGTATTTGGAATGTTTGTGACAGAGATGTATCTTCTAAAGGTATCATTTTTTTTTACTTAAATTTATGAACTGTAAAAATATATTCTTTCATAAAATAAATGTTTAGATAATGAGAAGCTATTATTTTTGGGACAAAACTTCAGCTTTATAGAGAATATGTATATTGCTTAGTTACATTTTTTAACATAGATTTATACTGTTAGAAAAATAAGCTTGATCGTTTTAATATTTCATATTCAAAGGAATATATTGTAAATGTTATTTTAATATCAATGATAAATATTATTTTAATTAATAATCTAAAAATACTATTAATTAAAAGTTAATTTTCTAATTGAAAAGAAAAATATAAATTCATAATATAAGGAAAAATTTTTGTATGTTTTGAATTTTATTTATCAAATTCTCAATTTTTTAAAAACGTGTCTTATAGTTTAATACACGCAAATTTATATTTTATGACTGTCAGTTTTAATAAAGTTTTAAGTTTTTATTGCAATATTATTTTTTTTTATAAAAATTTAATTATCTCAGAAAAATATTTAATTTCATTATATTTTAAATGATTGCATCTTATTTTGATGAACACAAACATTATTTTATATAAGGAAATAAATAGAAATAAGACGAGAAAAACATTTGAAAACAATCTCTATCATATTATTTCCCGACTAGGAAATTTTCAGGCATGAAATGTGTAGGATGTCACGAAATAAAATAGTTAATCATCATTTAACTAAAAAATTAAAAATTCAAAAAATATTCAAGGTTTTTTTTAAATATTTTTAACTTAGACAAGCCAATCTTATAAGTATTTACAATACTACAACAATTCAATAACATTTATAAATGTAATAAAAATACACCTTTGATGCAGACATCTTTAAAAATGGTTGTAATTAAAACAGAAAGAAAATACATAATACATTTAATATCATGTTAATTAAAAATGTTTTCAATTAGGATGAAATATATATATTTCATATTTATTAAAAAACATTAAAAATTTTATACCACGTCTGATATTTTTTCCCTCTTATGTGAATTTCAAATGTTTTGTGTTGAAAATTGTTATAAGCTCATAAAGATGATATTTCGTATTTGTAGTTTGCTTTATTTGCATTTAAAGTATCATGCAGGAAAAACATTTCATTTGTAATAAAAAATTAGATTTTTTAAAGATCTTTTCCATATTTGCACTGAAAGAAAGGTTACAGTTTAAGTCGTGATTATACTTCGATATTGATCGGTATTGCTTGGGGCAACACATCGGCATTCGCATTAAAAATAAAGTCGGCTTTTTCATTACCCTGAAAAGATGCTTCAGGGTCACCTGAGTTAATATCTCATGGATTAATTAGTTTCTAAATTTTTTTAATAACGTATGAAACAGGATATTCCACATTTTTCCGCATGTTTTAATGAAAGTAATTGTTGTATATTTTTTAAAGTAAATATTAGTTTGTATACTAGGTTAATAATTATTTTATTAAATTTTTATATTTTAACTAAATATTTATATATATTACGTTTTATCCAAAACAATAAATTTAGAAAAAAAAACATTGTCTAAAATTAAAATGTAGCTAAAGTTTGCAGTTAATATTTTTAGAATTTTTAGTTATATTTTACCACTGATGATAAAAATATGTAGAATTTTTTATAATTATAGTTCTATTATTTGTAAATAAAAGAGTGAAAAATTTAAATAATTGACTGTGTATGTGTGTGAATTTGGCATTTAAAACAAATAAGTTTTGTCGTGTGTTCTTTACGCATTGCAAATATTTTCTTTTGTTTTATTTAATTTTATTTTTTTATTCATACAACAGTTATATCGTGAATTATATTTCTTAAAAATTTAAGTAAGTTAATGCTCCTTCATTTGCGTTTATCAGTCTAGTTTGAAAATATTAAACTTAATAATTTCACTGTATATCTGGTCTCAAAATTGTTAAACATTCATTGCTTAGAATCATTCTTTTAATTACAGAGATTTATTTATCATATATTAACTCTCTGTTTGATTTTTATTCTTTGATTACTGAAATTATTTATAAAAAATAACCTTAAAAATCGAAAAAAATGTTATTAAATTAAAAAAAAATTGTTTTAATAAAAATATCAACTTTAATAATGCAATTGTAATAAATTTCTTTTTTCTACGTAGATTTAAAAGTAATTATAAATTGACTTGTATTTTGCTAAATTATTCAATATATTTTATACCTTATGCTATCATTTTTGCTTTTCTTTAACCAATTGATATTATTACGATACAGTGGGAAAAATCATGAATATATTTCTCAAATGTTTTTTATGTATTTCAAAATAATATTTTAAAATAGAACTTTAAAATATATTTGGTGCAATTATTTCTACTTTATTAACAAGAAACGTAAAACTAAATGGATTATAAATATGGAATTTATTTGTTATTGTAATGCAAAAACTTACAACATAAAACATAGTATGTATAGTAATACAAAACTAAAATATTTAGAAAATTAGCTCTGTAATTTGCACTGTTAAAGGTAAGATTTTTAAGAGTTGTGAAAATATTTTTTTTAAACTAAAATAATTTTATAAACACTTCATCTCTCAATCATTCCTATTTAAAAGAAAACAATATTTTTGAGACACCAAATTGTTATTTTGCGGAAATAATAATTTTAAAAACATAACATCTGAGTGGATTTCTTCTTCAAATTGGTACAGAATGAAATATATTATTTTTCTCTTTCAATTCAAGGCACCTGACAAATATTTTAACTTCTGAATTGTTATCACTTTTTTTAAAGGAATAGAAGTTCTCACTTGCTCTGCGCGTGCTTGAATTATTTTACCCACTTCCACACGGACGAATCGCATTGCTATTGAATTCAACGGAGTCGATGAACAAGTTGTGAAGCGTAAATTGAATTTTAAACTCAACTTATTATTTTTCTCCAACCATTTGTATCGGATGCAGCGTTTGATCTCCAAGCAGATTTTTTTCCTTTTTCACTAGAAATAACCAGAGCATTTTGTGGAATTTAAACTGGTCGACAAAATGATTCATTGCCTTTGTCCGAGGATGGGGAACAGGGCGGATTTGTTTCTTCTTATGTGAGCGCATTTTATTTTTACCTTCTCTAAATGGGAAATATCGCTTATGTTTTACAAAAGGAGTTTTTAAATTGAGGTTATTGTTATTCCTGCATTTTTCCTCTGACAAAAGTTTCAGGCTCACGTAGAAGTATCAAATGAATATAATAAATAATATGGAATTACTTAGGGTACTGAAAAATAAATTTCAAAAATGAAAAAGTTAATTAGTATGGTTTTCATTTAGAAGTGTAGTAACGCATAGTTTCTAATAAAAAATGGCAGTATTATTGAATCCATGAGCATAAAATTTTTTTACGGGTAATTCGGTTATTATGGTACTTTGGTATCACAAGGACTATTTGTTTTGTCTTCATGCATTTCAAATTCGCTGTGTGCTATGAAGACTTAATAGTTATTTATCTTAGTATTAAAACATAATTCTTTTAGTAAAAGGTTCCAAGCTTGATCCAAGACATTATAAACGATAAATGTTGCAATTAAGATTTTTTTCACTACAGATTTATCGGGTAGATACATATTTCATTTTAAGACTAATGAATATGTCTCACTAATAAATAATCTCCCAAATAATAATCCATTATAAATGTAGCACTATAAAACAAATTTCAATAATAAGGTAGCTTACAACGTTGTCTTCAAGATTATTCAAACAGGAAGCGATGCTTCATTCATATTAACTGCTCTGTAAAAATAATCGAAATTATACAGGCAAATAATTGTTGTTACACCAAAATATCTCCCCGTAAGGCGCACAGAGTTGGCTTCTAACAGTATTGTTAATAGTACAGATTGTACTGAAAAATTTTTAATTTGAATTAGGATGTATAATTTGCATTGGGATGTATGATCTGAATGCTATCCATATCAGTTTCGATAATACACTGCCCGATATTGAAAATGCAACACCAAAGAGGAGCAACCAGAAAATTATGCGAATTTCAGGGTAGAAGAACTTTATCATATTACGCAATTGACATGAAATGCGCAGCTTTCCAGTGCACGTAAAATAAGATATAAGGTGAGAAGAATGAGCAATAAAGCAGAAGGAGCAATAAGAACAGCATAGTGAGCAATATTAGCTTCGTTATTGCTGCTTACAAAATAATGTTTGTTCTTGTCGCAAAGGACGAATGTAATTGTAGAGAATGCCAGGCCATCGTCGACGGAGTCAGTTACAACAGACAGAAGAGTTTACTAGGGACATGGTGATTGGGCTAAGGTTGGTCCTTACGACAAATCGCAGTTGACAGACACCTGGACAAGTCCACAGTGCACCGGCTGTGGCGAACATGATTGGAACAAGAAGCTGTGGAATGTTTGCGGGGTCCTGGTGAAGACAGGTTGACGTCAGCAAGCGTGAATCGATTTCCAGTGTTTCCGACAAGAGGCGGTGGCGATCCAGAAAAAACAGGTCTACACAAAATTCTGCAGAAATGTGTAAGACACCCTGTATACTCCTATATCGAGTAGAACCATTTGCCATCGATTGGTTTCTAGTGGCCTGCGCTCATGGCATCCGTTAAAAAGACTGCCACTGGCCCCACAGCATGGATCACAGCATCTGGAATGGTGTCGGATTAGAACGATGTGGACGGCAGAGTGGCACATGATCATCTCTTCAAATGAGTCACGCTTCTGTTTCTTAGTGATAGTCACCGCGTACGAGTGTGGCGTCTAGATGGAGAAAGGTCCAAAGCTGCAGCAATTGTGCAGCGTCCTACCACGTGACAAAGCTACATCATGGTTTGGGGTGCTGTTGCTTACGATTCCAGGTCACCACGAGTTCGTATTCACGGCACTATGACAGCCAACGTTTCGTGGATGATGTGCTGCGGCAGTTGACACTCCCCTCTTTCAGGAGGTGCTGAATGCCTTTTATCAGCAGGATAACGTTGGATCTCACATTGCTCGCATCAGCCAACATTTCCTTCTAGGTATGTATCTTCTTCCCTGACCACGATGCTCGCTAGATCTCTCACCAACCAAACATATTTGGGATGTAATAGGACACCATTTACAGACCTTGCTTCCTTCAGAAGACACACTTTAGCAAATGGTTGGCAGGAAATAAAAAGCTATTTCTCAGGACACCATTCGTAATCTCATTGACTCTGTGCCTAGATGTGTTGTTTTGCACATCGCCGTCTGTAATGGACCCGATCTTGTTCTCGCTGTATATGCATATCATTTCGAAATACAGATCCCTTATTGTTCGTTACTGTTTTTCTCTGTTTGCCGAATTTTGACATTTTCTGGCAACTCGTATTTGGTGTTGCATTTTCAATGTCAGACAGTGAATATTGCAGTACTATCTGTACAATGAATCGTCGTTTGAAGGTCAAAAAAGTGTTCATATTCATTGATATGCTAATTCCAAACAGGTCTAAAAATTGTTGCTTAGGAATAGTCCTAAAATCATGTCTAAAAATTATTGAATTAAAGGCTATAACTCTAACTTTTCATCTTCCATATCTATCAGATATCTAATAGAAGGAAATACAGAGTTTTTATTGCTTTTAACCTAAAAAACACTCAAAAATATATACCATGATTTGTCCAGTAATGATACATTTTCACGTAGATTCTCTTGACTATTATGTTTCGATTATTGCACTTTTATTTACAAAAATATTTATACAAAAAGTTTGAATAAAATTATTAATGAGACAAATCAACGCTTACGAAAATTTATTTTTAATCAAAAACCATGAAACGAACGGAATTAAAATTAAAATTTGCAATTTAAATTCTTCATGCATCAGAAATATTATGAGAAGTTTCACTTTATAGCTCGATTAATGAATGCAAATGAGGCGGAAGAATATAAATAAAAGCTTGAAAAAAAAGAGATACCGTAGTTATTGAAATTTAGATCACTGCTTCGCTTAGAAACTCTGATAATCAATAATTAAACTCAGTTTCTATGATTTCTTCATTTAAGGAATCTCATTAAAAAAATGAGTTACACTGACCTATATTGAGTGAATCTTTAGGTTAAGAAAACTTTTTACGTGGGAAAATATTGAGGACGGTTTTGGAGGAGGCTGTCCTTGATCTTGACACTTGGAAAATAAATCGCTCACCTTCGAATAACGTGTCCCGTTAAAACAATAATTCGCGATAGAAGGTTCCTTTGCGTGTCTCGGACGGATGTAAAAGGGAAAAAATATGCCATTAAGTAAATTTTGTTTCTCTGTTTCAAAAGTGTGGGACGTTTACTCCGTGGCGTTTTCATTCAGCTGCACTTTAAAACGAGAAGTGAATATTTATTTTTGAATTAGAGATAACTCTGCATCAAGAATAAAAGGAATCTAGATACTTGTTTTGTCAACAAACCTCAATTATTTTAAAATCTATCTTTCGAATGACCTAGTTAGATTGACCACCTACACTTTTTTTATGGTAAATGTTCATTGTGTTTAATTAATTTACTTACATAGGATGATTATGTTGTTTTTGTATCCTAAATATTGTTTGAATTGTATTAAAAATGAATTATTTTTATTTAACATAATGCTTAAGATTCGAAATGTTCAATAAAGTGAATCAATAAACAAACCTGAATAGAGTTACTTATAGAAATTTTGTTTATTTATATTTGAGTTCACATAATGACTTTGTATTTAATTCTGATTGATTTTAATTATTTTTCTCTTTCCTGAGATCTTGAAAAATATTATTGAGATTTAGAGAAAGTCGATAAAATGAAATCGGCGCTATATTTTCTATATTGTATTGATTCAGAAGGAATTTATACATGCAATCTCTGATTTATTCAGTTGGAAAATTTTTTAGAATGTTCTGATCATCTTATTCAAAGTAAAATTAATATTTTAGAAAAAGTTGAAATGATATAATTTTAAAAAATTGTCACAGAAACATTTTTTAGAGATAGTAAAAGTAAAATTGATAAATCATTATTCGTAATTTGCATATTTTTATTTCTACTTTTAATATTTTCCTTAACTTTTTCATTTTATTTTCCCTTTTATTTTCATGCATCTGAATATATTTGATACAGTTTAAACATATGTATACCAGAAAAAAAGATTTAAATTATATTCAATATGAATTCGAATTTAGGATAATTTTATTGAATATTCTTCGTTTTCAAGCAGATATTTTACAAAGTAAGCATCCAGATATGCATATCTAATCATAAGAAATAAATGTTCATATAATTTGAACCACTCACCGCAGTTACCCTTTGATATAAGCGGAACATAAGCTACAAGTGATATCCATGACGTCCAAAATATGCTTCCTCGGTGAAAGATCAAGAGACATAGCATCCTTAAGAAGCTACTAAATATGCTATAAGGTTGTTACTGCATATTTAGTTGGTCTTATGCAAGAAAAAAAAATAGAATGCTAGTGGCGATGTTGCATTGTCTTGTTGGAAAATTTTATTTTACATTTGTTGAAGCTAAAGTAACTCAACAGGTTACAACACTTCAGGGTGGCTCTGATGGTAATCAAATGTGATCAACTGTCGGAAGTGACAGCATACTAAGCTATTATACCATGTCGAAGAGAAGTGTGACGTTTAACAATAGTAATCGAATTGATCCAAACTTCTTGATGCCTCCAAAATCTCATCTAGTTCAGTTATTTTTTGAAACTGAACCGAGAATTCAATGAACACCTTATTGTGCTGATGAATTCTCTCCTCTGCAATACAAGTAAGCGTAATCTTAAACTTCGATGATTTGATTTCAATTACAATGTTCATAAGAAATGGTATGGAAAACTTTTTCATAACGTCTTTCAAACTATTTCTCACCAACCCTTGTTAAACAGATCTCGCAAATATTGGAACATTCACAGTTTCTTGAACACTTAGCCGCCGTTCTTCTGTCTAGATGTGTGTGTGATCAAACAGAAGTTTATGATATGTGGTAGCCAAAACTTCTCTACCATTACTTATTTCTGTGATTTTTGTTGCTCATCTGGAAGGATCTGTTCCTTCGCTTCCTCTACGCGGGCTTATATATATATATATATATATATATATATATATATATATATATATATATATATATATATATATATATATATATATATATATATATATATATATATATATATATATACATATAAGTAGCAAAATGATTTTAATGCAATCTTTCTCTCAAAAAATATTTGCTTGCCGGAACTGCTTTTGATGTTGTCATTGAAATAACTCTCTTCAGCCCCAACTGTCTTCAATAATTTCGAACTTTTTTTCAAAGGGTTAGATTTTCTATGCGGCAAAGAAATAAGATATTTTTCTTGACCACAATCTCTTACCAATTCAACTTGCTCTATATTCCAATGATTCCACATAGCGTTTTAAAATATTTGCTTAACATGTTTTGCAATATATTCTAGAAAATTGACATATTTATGCGACGAAAATTCCCTGGTATTGCATTTTCTATGCTCTATATTCCAATGATTCCACATAGCGTTTTAAAATATTTGCTTAACATGTTTTGCAATATATTCTAGAAAATTGACATATTTATGCGACGAAAATTTCCTGGTATTGCATTTTCTATGTTATAGGTAAAACATTTATTTTAATATTAATGAATTGATAACGGCATTTTATTAGCTTAATTCCCTTTATATTTGCCCGACATAGTTGTATTTCTACAAAAGTTAAACAAATATTAAATTATTTACATTATTTTATTAATCAGATGAAGATTTTAAGTATTTTTTTATACACAAAATATTTTAAAATAACGATGTGTAATACTTTAATTATCCCAAAATAAATGCAATCTCTCTCTCTTGTGGCATTTTTGTATATCTAAAATTTCGCTTAAAAGATTTATTGATTACTGACTCATCATCAGGCTCCTATGATAATTTTTTGTCATTTTATGAGTCCGGAAATTATAAATCTTACTGTGTACTTACAAAATATGGGAATGAATTTCTTAAATTAATTACAGGGGAAACTCACCAAATGAAATCGCTCTTTAAAATAATTGCGATTTAAGTGATTTAAAGAAAGTACATTTATCACAAGTTAAAATGCTTTTCACAATTCATTTTAATAATGTTTTATCGGAATTAATTTTAGCCGCTAAATATATCAATGACATTCTTTTATACAAATTAATATTTCCATATATAAAACAAGAATGCAATTTCCACAACCATTCAAAATGACTCAAGTTATTTGCAAATCTTAATTATTTTCTTGAAATTGCTATGCATTTCTTGATGATTCACTTGAAGCCATTATTTTAAACTGCTGAACGGAGTCATGAAAAAGTTGATTTAAAATTATATTCAACAAGGAATATTTAAGAAAGGAGAGAGGGAACTTGGATTTCTTCAGAAACATTATTTATTGTAGAAATAAATAGGAGAGAAAGAACTCCCTTATCAAGTGAATTGATTTCAATTTTAAAAACTTTGTTCAATCATCGAACTTGTTTAAATTATTATATTTTTTATATAGTTAAAATGCTCTTTTTATAAAGCTTGTAATAATAAAGTTAAAATGATTCAAATTGCTTTTTGTAGAAATACTTACTTTTGGTATGCATCATATAAGCATAAATTATGTGAGTTTCGTATTATATTTTAAATTCTAATAAACAAAATACAGTAGAATACAATTAATTTTAAAAACAAATAGATGATCTTACATCCTTTTTATTTAGCAGAATAAATGGAAATATAAACTAATTTATCTCTATTACATTACATCCTTTTAAATTTTTTATTAGATTAGACTGATCATTTAATTTTTCAATAAAGTTTCAAGATCAGATATAATCTACGAATTTTATGTTGGATATTCCGAACATGCTGTACCTTCATATTTTATCAATAATAAAGTAGCTGATTTATACAATTGATGTATTCTAATCACATTTTAATTGTTATTCGAGTTTTGTTAAATCATATATTCATATTTTATCTTAACAGGAATTCTAATTTTTTGACACATTAAAGAAATACGAGATAATTAACTTTATTTTTGTAGGACTTATATTCGTGTTTTTAATTATTAAAGTTAAAATAGTGCTGATAAGAATTTTAAATCCATGCAAAAATATGTTTACTACATTCACAGTTCTGCTTCAAATAATTTCCCGGATTAAATGTTATCGTTTACCCTTAGTTGCTAAGTTAGAATTTGATTTTAAAATAGTTACAATTTACATTTATATAAATTTTGCAAAAACATATAAGTAACAAAATAGAATAATTTTTTTATATAATTTGGATTTTAATGTGAACATCAATATCCCTCTGAACTTTTACATGGATTTAATAATTTTTTTAAGTTATGAACTTTAGAAAAATCACTATGAAATTATCAAAGAACTGAAATACTGTAAGATGTTTTAGATATAGAAGACTTATTGTACAGTTCACGCTGTGTGTGTGGGTAAAATTTCATCAATGAGAAGGTTTAATTATGAATGACTGGGTGATTGAAAGCCTTAAAAGTGATCAAATTATATTCTTTAAGATGTAGAATAGTTTAAATATATATATTTCTGAAAAAACTCTAATTATAACAGTGATAGAGAATTTTTGTTATTTATATAAGTTGAAAGTTACAGAATAATAAACGCTTAAGTAGTGTATGTGAGAGAGAGAGGTTGTTTAAATGTATAATAATTTGATTATATTTTCATTTGTACTTTTGTGGGCTGAATTTAAGTTAAATGGGGCGGAGCTATTGGCGATAGTCGTATTTTCCGCTTTAGTTACATTTAGAGTGAGGCCTCAAATTTAGAAGCAGGATAAAGTGATCAAACTTACGTAAATTTATTTGTCACTCAATGATAATATTTTACATTAATTTTACAAGAATTACAATTAATCAAGAACCAACAGATTAAAGTTGAATTTAAACCACCATAACCATTGACGCTTATGGTAGGAATGGAAACTAAATATTGTTATACCAAAAGATAGAATACAAGGAATTTGGTTGTCAACTTAGCCAAACTTGTGCTAACAATGATAAAGTTTCAGTCTTTCTAATATTCTAAAGTTTTGCAGTTTTCACACTACATCAACGCTACAGATCGCACACAAGGGCTAAAATTTTATGAATATATTTAACTAATTCTAACGTATTTAGATCAAAATTGAATGTATTATCTTTCATTATAAGAATGTTGCACCTATCAAAAAGTTTGTAGTACGATCCCGTTTGTTCTTAATGTAATTAAGTATGCATTTATCTAAATGTCATACATTTCAGTCAAAGAGAATAATTCTTTTCTTATTATTTTTCGAATTGAGATATTCAACAAGAATTCTTTCACTGCAACCGGTATTATACTGAGCATAATTGCAATTAATAATTTAGAGATAGATCAGATTAGATATGAAGAATGTAAATTATCTTTTAATGTGTACATAAACAGTTCTTGCTACAAATTCTTTGAAAAGACATATAAGATAACATGAGAAGACTAAAAACAATTCTATTGCATAATGAAGTTTTCCTTATATCTTAATAAATTTTAAAATCTCTTACTTCTAAAAATTTTGCACCTGGTTATATTAACTGCAGAATTCTCTAGAAATAATCTGTCATGAATTGATTAATGAATCTGACACTGTATTCTCCCTCTCTTTCAAATCACTATTTTTGAAAAACTATTTTGAAAGATTAAGACTTGGGTAAAAAAATGATACATTCTACTTGAAGGAATTATGAAATACTTCTCTCTCGTGATAGTCCAACAATTCTTGAATTACAATAAAATTGTAAGCGAAAAATAAGAAGAAAAGGAGGAATATTTCCCCAAAAAGCATTCCTCGCCTGTTATTTTTGAATGGTTTGTCTTAATTTCTTTCTTTGAACTTCTCTACACAGATTTGTCTCAATATATTGTTTTTTATCATGGAATGTAATAACCACCTGCTTATAAACTGATAATAAAAAGTAAGACTGTGGACCTTTAAAGCTTGTGACTAGAATCTACAAAGGATTTAATGAAGATAGGAAATTCGTGGAGATGTGAAGAAAGCTCAATAACGTATGTAATAGAATTGCGTTTCCCATGTTTTTATGAAACAGATATCCTTATATATTTTTTCGGTGACTCTCGTATTCAAATCAACTTCATTTACCCAACATAACATATTAATGTAAGTGGACTTATATTACTTCATATGATATCAAGAACGTTATTATTAATTGTTTGCAAAAAGCTTTCAAATGAAGCAAAAAAGTGATCACTTTAAACATCAGAATTAGCAATCAGCAATTCTTTTTATAATTATTGACACATAATATCCTGAATGACGAGTGACAAGTTATGAAGCAAACTATTAGTGTATATTATAATTCCTTATAAAATGTTACAATGTAATGGACTTAGAATTAATCATGTTAAAAAGTTTTTCTTTAAACTTTAAAAGTGTAGTAGTATGTTCGATCCACTACCACATCAAAATAATGTTCTACAAGCATTGAATGAATAATGATGAATGTATTTCTGGAAGCCAATTCAGTATGTCATAATACCAAACTAAAAGAGCATGATAACAATATTGAACCATCTACCATTATTCCTTGGTAGGCCGTTAGACCATTTTTTGAGTCCTGTAGATCCTGGTCATTTGGTGAGCACTGCCAGTTCATTTGATACTGAAACATATCAAAATTAGGTGCAAGATAACTGTGCAATCACTAGTGTTAACATCTAAAGCGAAACTTGTAACGAAATGATTGATTTACAAACAAATACAGATTATGTCCCTGCAATTGCGTTAGATGATATTAATAGGCAAGAAGTTGAATGCCAATCAACATACCATAAACCACAAGTCTTAATTCAAATTCTTAGCTTTCTCTCGTGACAGACTAAAATTGCACTTGTGTAGGTTTTACACAACATTTCACACCTTCACATAAATAACATACTAGAGGCAGAGCAACTATTTACAGACGTATCGTAGCTGCAGTGTATAACTCTGCGATATTAGATATCGATGAAATAATCTATATAAAAATCAAAAATTGATAAACTAGGGTATTATTTATATCCTTAAAACTATATGCACCCATGTTGAAGTAAAATAAAGTAGAAAACAATCTTTTTATATTTTAGAAAACTAAAAATAAAAAATAAATGATGAATATAGAAAAAGTGAAAAAAAAATCATAAAGAAATTATAAATTGAATTATATGAAAATTTTGTTTGCATTTTCTTACGTAAAATTAGAATATTTTAGTATTAATATTCTATGCTATCAAAATCAAGTGTAGTCATAAAAAGGAAATAGTTTAAATAAACTAACAATAGGTATTTTGTTTCATTCGAACTATAAATTTCTACATTTGTAAAATTATTTTAAGCACTCAACAGCCTTAAAGAATATTTTTAGTTTTCAATGGAGTACTGTAATCATACCAAAGTGTACGGAGCATTGTTTCATATATTTAAAAAGAAAAAGAAACCCAGCGAACGCCAGGACTATAATTTGAGTCGCTCTTAATAATTACTGATTATTATGACAAAGGTAATGAATAAGGTCAGGGATTGGTTTCTATTCGGTTGTTTTGAAAAGAAGCAATTTTTTCGCTCTCGACGATTTATTTAGGGCAAGGTGTGTGCTGCAAAACCAGAATGACGAATTCAGGATCCTCGACGTCCTGTTCTCTTTCATTCTAACCAGATATAGAAATGTCCCCCTTGAAACTTACAGGCGAGCGTTTTTTACACGTGATTCACTTCACTATCCCAATTTAGTTTTTTTACACATCAAGAACTAATTAGGCGTGTTTTTTTATAGGAATCGGTCATAAATATAATATTTATTCTGTGTCCTTTATAATTTTGTGCTAGTTTTTTAATATTTTGAAGTTAATTTTTTCCTTAAATTTTAAAAGAAAATAATAAGAACCAAAAATAAAATGGAATTTCAATCCTAAAAATTATGAAGTTTCTGTTTAGTTTAAATTATTTTTTTTAACAAAATTTTAACTTAGAAGTTTTTTTTTTGAATACCATTTAAGACTAAAATATCAATATATTGAAAGATGAAATTATTCATTAATTAACATAATTTTAGATTAAAATTTTTGTTTATAATCTTAAGATGGACGTTTTAATGACAATTTAGATTTAATGATGAACGCTCAGTTCACTTTCTTGGTATTAACATGGCAATAAAACATCCACAGAGAAAAACTTCCTTCTTTGCACTGACTTGGTCTTCCTTGCTGTCTTCAAAAAATTATAACACATTGAAAAACTTATTTTAGATAAACAACTTACTCTAGATATGTATACTGAAAATAATTTTACACTTGACTTTAAACTGTTAAGGATGACTTTGTGGAATAAGCAGCTTGAAATAAAAGGTGACAGTTTGTGGAATAAATGGTAATGGAAATGTGATATGTTAAACTAAAATTGCTTCCTATTATCATTCCTAAATGTTACAACACCGGCATCATATCTTAAATGTTCTGGCAGAAGTTATATTAACCAAAATTAGAATAAAGTATATATTAATGCACTAAATAGTTATTTCCAATAATGCGCTATAGCCATTTTTACACCGACTTTAAACTAACTCAATTTTCGATTTCACTTGGTATAATTTTAAAAATTTTTTATTATCTTTCCATTTGTTTAGCCACGATATTTGTAAATGCGAATCCAACTCTTAAGGTCACTAGGACTTTTTTTCACTATCAAATCTAACGTCATGAAAGATAATTTTTCCATAAAGAGGTAAAACTGAAGTCTATAATATGGTCTCTTAATTTTTTAGATTTATTTAATTCAAGAGAGAGTTTTGTTCTCTCTAAGAAACTTATATAAGTTATTTTAAAATTTTATCATTTGTATTTATATTATTATTATATAAACTATCTTAAAAGTTTTCATCGACTTTGTAAATTTTAGGCCTTATGTGATAATTAGTGATTTTCAGGGAAATATATGTTGTTTTTTCAAATAAAAAATCAATATAAATCAACATTGGTGCTAAAATAAAAAATATAAACTTCATTTCAACTTTTAAAGATAAATTATAATTGCAAATATTTAGAAGCTGATTATTTCTATTGAAAATTTTCTTTAAATATTACTTATAAATTTGAATTAGTTTAACGGATAGCATAAGAATTCAATAACGTAAAATTCTTTAAATTAAAACTTTATATGAAACTAAAAACATGATATTCAGTTTCAAATTGACTTTCATTATTATCACATGAAGATGAATTCAATAATATTTCAAATCTATTTAATATGACATAATTTACAAAAAATTGCGATTAGTGAATACATGCAATATTAGTTAAGTTGAATATAATAGGAATTTCATTTATGACTTCAAAATATATTCATGTATGAATATTCTTTTCATAAATAAAAATATTAAATTTGATTTTTATTATTGCTATTAAATCTGTATTTTTATTTTAGGAGTAATATAGAAAAGTATATTGATTTTCAAACTTATTATCTTATCCACTGTCTAAATTAATTTTATTGAATAAAGCTATTTAAAAAATGTAAGTCTAAAATTAAATTAGGTAAAATTCATTAAAGTTTTAAAAATATTTTTAAATAATGAAATAAATTCCTTTTAAAATTTTAAACGAAACAGTAAAATGAAAAATGTAATATTTTGAGAATGATTGGGAATTTCTACTACTATAAGATAATTTTAAAAATTCATTATATTGCGCGTATTTGAACGTAATTTAAAGAACTTAATAAAACAGATCTAAATTTAGTGATAGCTAAACCATGTTAAGAAAAAAGAAATGATTTAAAAAATTTACCTACTTGTTAAAGATATATTCTCAAATATTTTAGTCAAATACTTTTAAATAAAAGTCACATGATAAAAAAGAATTTTTATACAAAAAGCTCTGAAAAACTACGCCTGAGCGGTAATATACGATTTTGACACAAATATATTTAATTATTTAGACTTCGCAGTTTTCTAAAAGTAAAACATTTCAGGAATGGGAAACAAGGGTACTTGATGGTAATAAAAATTTTTATTTACAAATGAACAACATTTAACAAGATGGATTGACAAAATACGAGTGCAAATACTTACAAGCATATCCGCTTTAACTCCCGAATCTATGAAATAAAATTGTGATTTCAAGAATAAAAAAATCATAATATAATTCCCCCAGTCTAAAAAGTTAATACATTTTTATTATTAAAGGAACATACCTTGAAAAAAAGGGTGTATAAATAAACAATTCACGAAAAGTATAAAATTCCGAATTCTACCAATCTATCCCAAAATAAATTTACCAAGTTTAGTTAACAAAAAATAAGTACATTTTTATTCACAAATGAAATGGCTTGATTTTGCACAAATTAGTTGTTGGCAATGAATATGCATATGTTTCATTATTTTTTTTAAAAGTATTTCTTGTTAATGACCTTTGTGCTTCAAAGTTTTGTGTCAATCGATACATGTTAGACTCTACCTGACAATCTGATAAATTTAATATTTTGATTTAAAATACTATTGTTTAATTACTTTCTTTTAATTAAGTTGATTTTTAATTAATATTATTTATTTATTTATTTAAAGAGGAAATATTTCAGAGTAATATTTATACAATCGTAAATCAATAGAATATTTACTCAAATAAAAGTAATACAGAACCATCACTTTTAATGATAAGAAAATCTTCCTCTGAATTGAATGTTATGCACTGTTTGATCACTTCTCAAGAAAATTATTTACACTCTTCACAGGGAGTTCTATTGTTGAGTGCTGCGTTTCTATTGCAGGCAATAAAACTCATATAAATGCATGAAGCTTATTTATCCTAATTTAAGCTACATATCTATGACGTTCTTTCAATGCCTTTTTTACCCGATTAGTATCATGAGCATTTTTTAGTAAAAATACTGAGTTAAAAAATTGTACAGGAAAATTTATATACATTTTACTTTAATGAAAAAATTATCAGTTCTCAATTGTTTGAATAAGTGAATTTGTTGGATTAGGAATTATATCTTAAGTGTAAAATATGGAAATTCAGTTTTTTCACAGAGTATACAAAAACTGAAGTACAAAAAAATTAATTTATTTTTATAACTTCTTTCTTACAACTTCTATATTAAAAAAGAAATATGCAATTGATTGTTTTCTATCTTCTTTCCAATTTCTTTTTCTTTTTTGAAGATAAAAATGATATGCTAATTTTCAGCTAAAGTAAACATTCAACTTAAATTTCTTTTTATTGATGCATAACTTTTTTTCCTGATTTTACAGTAGAGAAATCCTAAAATATTCAAAATGAAAATAGATATGAGTTCAAATTGTTTTCAGTAAATTTAATTACAAAATGTATATTTTGATATTTCAATTATTTAAATATTTTTTTTCATCCATTTTTTTCCTTACATAAGTTACACATTTTTACCAAATATAATTTTTTTAAGAAATTCAACTAAAATGTATTATTTTAGCTGATTTTGAAATAATTGGTAATTTTTTAGAAGAATTTTTAGAAGAAGAAGAAGTTTAGAAAAGTTTTTAGAAGAAGTTTTCTCAAAACAATTTGTTTACGTAATTGTTTGAATTTTTTTTAACGTTCAGTTTACTATCAGTCTTCAGTTTTTTATGTCATAACCAGCTATATTTATATTTATTTATGTTTACTTTTTTTAATATACATGATAAATATTTATTACTCACATAAAAGGTAATTTATCCAAACTGTTTCTTATGTACAATTTAAGAATATAATTTTAAGAGAAATATTTGAATTAAAATTTAAGGAAAAGCATAAACATACTGTTTACTAAATTCTGAAAATATTTTTAACTAACCCTTTTAAGTCTTCAATGGTAAAATTAGAGAGCAGAATACAAATTCTGCTTAGTTATTAAAATAATTAATAAAACATTTAAAACTGTGTTTTATCTAGGTTAAAAGAAATGTATACTCTGGTTTTGCTTTTAAATCCAAAACAACATATTTAATCTAAACTATACGAAGAAAATTCTTTTAACGATATAAGCCATTTAAAAATTTAAATATAAATTTCATAATTCACAAAAACGAATTAATTGAATAAAAAATGACAAGACATAATACCTGTAAATTTCCATATAGAAAAAGTTTGTTTTAATGTTGATGAATGAAAAATAAAAGGAAATATATCGAAAATGCAATGATTTCACCTGAAAGGAAAAATTTAATTTTCTTTCATGCAAATAATTGTTTATAAATTCTATTCCTTCAAATGATCTCTTGTTTTTAAATTCTCTTTGGTTACTCAAAATAAGTTTCAGTTTCATTTAGAAATAAATGATTATTTTGAAAAGTTTAAACATTTATAGTTTTTCTGAAAATCATTTAACGAGATATTCATTCAAATACGCTGATATCCAACAAATTAAGCTTTCAACAAGAAAAGTTTCAATGTGTGTGTGGGAAATAATAATTAAAAGTTAATAACATTTGAAGTTAAAAAGCTGTGAGGAAAAGCTCTATTAACATCAATGGAAAAATAATTAAAATTTTGTAGGCTATTTTAACTTTGTAGAATATACGCCATTTTAACTTGACTGACACATATTTGAATTGTAATTATTTTTATCTAAATATTAACTAAAATTACCATTTTCAAAACAGGAATTATTTGAAATCTATTGAGTTGAAAACAAATAAATATAAATTTTTGCAATGTATCTTTTTAAGTTATTATTATAGAAAAAAAAAATCAAGCAAATATTCGGATAACTTTGAAAAGTAATTACTGAGTTTTTGAATTTCATTTTGCACATAAGAATAGTGATGATATCCGTATGCAATTAAAGTTGAACAAATAAAGATATATTGTGCCGTCCTTCTTCTTATGCACATAAAAAATATGTTTGAATTGAAACATAAAAATGCTCTGGGAGGCGTTGGTTGGTTCAGTGCCCATGTGATTTTCATGTATTTTCTGGTAGTATTTCTTTCATCTTTAACTAGCACAGTATGTAGAGTTATCTTTTACGCCGCAGGTAAGAGTGACGCTCTTTTTTAAGCACTTTGCTCATAAGTTACGCTAACGAGGTGACTTGCAGAGTTCTTTTTAATGAGACTTATTTTTTACGATCGATCGCATATCAATGAAGTTTATCCACGGTGGAGTTTAGACCTCGAGAGTTCATCGACTTCGATTGATTTTCATATTAACACTTTGGTAATCGTCAAATTATAAGTTTTTAAAATGTGTCTTCTGAATATTTAACTTCATTTTTTTTTCTTTTCAATAGTTTAAAGATCTATTTTTAGTAATTTTATTAGCATATTTGTGCTCATTATTTACATTTTCTTTTCCTTTAAAGATGAATTAATCAATATGTGATTACCATGAATAATATAGTTCTTGAATAATAAATCGAAGTATTAGTATTTTTACAGAAATTTCTTCTACCAGCAAAGGACCACGACAACTAGCAGTGAAAAAAAATCGTTCATATTGTGAAATCTCTAATGATATACACAATACTTGATGTTGTATGCACAAGCCAAAAATAAAAAAATGTTCACAGTAGAGCAATAAAACACATTATTTTCTTTGTTGATAATAATTGCAACCCATTATTAAATATTTAAATCATAAATTAAGTAAATTTAGTTAAAAAAATATTTTATTTTCAATTTTGGTTGCAATGAAAATTTATTGTAAAAAATTAATTTGTTTCAAATTAAATTCCCTAACATTCTATACCATTATCAATTAATATATTTATAATTGATAATGGTATATAATGTTAGTGGATAATATAAAATTAGTGGGTATTTTAATTAAAATTAAATAAAATATCACAGGTAAATAAATCTGTGTATTCAGTACTATTAATTACTAAAAATTATATTAATTACATACTTTAGTTTTATTAAGTTTAAATATAAAAAATTAAAATAAACAAAATTAGAAACTACAAATATTATAGTTACTTAAAATATGTTTAAGAATAAAATTCTTCCGTATTGATTTGATTGCGAGCTGAAAATAATATAAAATATGTTTTTAATATGCATGTGTTACCTATGAATTAAATGGATAATATAGTTCAGTTAATGGTTACTTCAGTTTCCACAAAACTTGATTAATTAAATAATATTTTCTGTAACTATTAAATTTCTTCATTAAAACTAATTATGCTTACTAGAAATAATTATCTGCTCACACTTTTATTGTGATATACTTCAAAAGTATTATGTAGCTTTATTGTAACATATTTTCAGGTTTAAAATATGAATAATTTTATTAATTAATGAAAAAGAGAAGCTTTAATATTTTAAAAAGTTTCATAAATAAAAAAAATAAATATTAAAGAAAAAAAAACAATTACGAAATCGTAAATTTTATCGGTAATTATTTCCAATGCAGAGGAACGGATAAATAAAAGGACTTTAATCCTTAAACAACACTCTGAAAATGAATTACATTTCTGAATCAGTTTCTAAATTAAAGTTTTGTATCTTAGTCATATAATTAAGCATAAAATATAAATAAATCATACATTTTTTAAAAAACATATTTGGATTAAAATTTTATGTTATTTTAGCATTTATTATTCGTTAATTTATAAAACTGTATTATAACATGCAAGCAAAACATACGAAATTTAAAATGCGTTTTTTTAATGAATATTCTATAAGTTATCTGCAATATGTATGAAGACAATAGTAAGTATGCAGTGGCAGCTTAGAATATTAAACATCATGTGAACTGTACATAGAAACATTAAGCTTAAAATTTTTTATTTAAATAAGAGTAAATTCAATGCCTGGCAGCAATTTTCTTTCTCAACAAAGATTTCTAGCTTTATCATACAAAATATGGCAATTAAAGTTAGCATTTACAATATATTTATTTATCATTAAAATCAATTAAATCTGTATTTAAAAATAGAAAAAGAAACATTTCAGTTTTATTTGTAACACTTTTAGATATAAATAAAGAGTAATGAGATAAAAAGTTTTTCAAATGCATTTGACATCTATTTCAAACATATATGATGTAGTTAAATACTTAAATTAATAAATGTCAAAATGTTTTTAAAAATTATTCAGAAATATTTATTTTTAGATAGTCAAATATTAATAAGTTGGAACTCTCTTCTAAATTAAATGAGAAAAAAATTAGATTTGATATTCTTGAAACTCTGATATTTTTCTTTTACATACATCTTATATATTTATGAATGAATTTGTTAATTAAAACAATATCTTTGAAAATTTTAAGTAAATTTCATTTTATGTTAGCATTTATTATTAGTTTGCATAAATGATTAAAATTATTTTTAAGAGATATTCCCAATTTAATTTAGTTGGAAAATACCAGTAATAAATCTCTACAAACATAAAAAACAGTGTTTAAGCTGTTTACAACATATATTGATGATCATTCCTGTATCCTGTATTCGTTAAACAACGTAACATGATAGGAAAATACGAATTTATTTTTTATATATAATTGATTTACTGTATTTGTAAAGAAAATAATAGTATATCCTTATATGCATGTACACAGTATACTATATAGTATATCCTCATACAGTATATTATATATCATCATTCTTTCTCAAATCAAAAAATCTTTTCATTTTTATAATGATAATTACATTAAAAATTTACATTTTTGGATAATCTTTTTAAAATAAAAATTAATTATTTTTTAATTCAGCAGTTATATTGAGGATGATATCAATTAAATAAAAATAAAAACATATGTGATAGTATTTTTAATTACGAAAAATATGATTAGCTCCAAAAATTTATTAAATACAAAAATGGTTACTTATCGAAAAGAATTTGCAAATGCTTCATTATCAAATCAATGAAATACAAATCACTAATTTCCCACAATATTCAAAATCCGTAACATAAGCAATTATTAAACATTCAGACCTCTAACGAATGTTAAATAAACTTTTAATGTCGTATACGTTGGCCTAAGTTAGACTGGAAATATTTCGATCTGTGTCTCCTTGAACAATACTTTAAGGATATAATAGCTTAAATAATAGTTAGACAATTTGTAAGGTGAAATTTACTCATTAAGAGAAATAGAGAACACGTTTGTAAATCTAAGGATAAAAACAATAGGTGATAAAAAAGTATCGCATAACAACAGAGCGATACAGCAGAATTAATGAGAATCTCGAAATAGAATATTTTCTAATGTAAACATCTTAATAATTAATTTGTCTCAAACTTTTAACGCATATACTCTTCACGTATGCAATTAAATTCCACTATATACGTTTTTATCAAGCTAAACTAATAAACTAAAATCATTTTCATATAATAATTTTTTAATATTATAATTTCATTAAAAATAATTAAAAATTATAATTAATAAAAATTTTTCAATTAAAATAATTCCAATTAAAAATAAATTGTTGGGTGTTAAATATTATTAATTGAATTGTTAAATTTTGAAGGAGTTTTAAAAAGCATTTAAGATACTAATTTTGACAGCAAGTTCGTATATTTGAAAACAATACCATTCTATGTTAATTTTATTCTTTCACATATCTGCTTTAGAATATCTATAAATTAATTTGACAAAAATAAAATTAATAAATTCAAAGCATCAATAAATTGATAAAAATTTCTTGATATTGTTTTTCAATGTGTATTGATAACATTAACCTATCAGGATATATTAGTTTCTTTGGAATTTAATAGTTTTTCTCCTTCCCGTCAGTTGTTGTGCTTTTTCAGTATGTCAATAAATAGACACATCTAAACACTTAGAAATCAGTGTAATAATGCATTTTTTCGAAGCTTTTGAATAATTTAAACTTCAAATTACCACGATTTTTCTAAAGATAGAATGTTGCGTAATTAGATGCAGGAGAGTTCTGTAAAATAATATAAATATCACATGCAATATAGTTAATAATAATTAAACCTTAATAATGATAATAATGAGGGATAATAATCATTCTTTTAAACAAAATTAATAAGAACTTGAAATCTGGTTTCAATAATAAATTTCATATTTTTCAGAAAATTTTAAATATCAATCTACAATATTAATTCTGAATATTAAATTTTTAGGATGTTGATAGATATCTAAATAAAAGTCTAATATTCAGTGTTAAAACTATAGAATATACATATATCTATAAATTGAAATACATAAACTTTTATATATATATATATATATATATATATATATATATATATATATAT
Source organism: Latrodectus hesperus (assembly GCA_037975125.1). Classification (NCBI taxonomy): domain Eukaryota; kingdom Metazoa; phylum Arthropoda; class Arachnida; order Araneae; family Theridiidae; genus Latrodectus; species Latrodectus hesperus. The sequence continues at coordinate 58,544,947 of CM075853.1, forward strand.
ATATATATATATATATATATATATATATATATATATATATATATATATATATAATTTAAACTCTCCATTTTAATCTCGAAATTAGTTATTCATAAATACATTGCTCTTTTCAAACTATAATTAATAAAATAATTCCAAATATGCAAGATTAAGAAAATTTTCACATTTGAATAACTAGCAATTGCGGATAATACAATAATAAAAAATTTATAACATTGCAAATAACTTCATAATAACCCAATCAAAAGTAAAATCATTAAAAAAACAAAGCTGATTTTTATTAAAATTGCCATACATTTTCTTAAAATTTTTACTTTTTCAAACAAATTTTAGGTTAAAATTTTTTTTATCTTATTATCGTTTATTTCATCCAAATTGTAAGCATAATGAGTTTAATATTTCTTTAAATATTTAATATATAAGGGCATATGTATAAAGTATGTGAATAGCGGAAAGCAGTATTAAGTATGATGACATTTTCTAATTTTATTTCGTCTTTGAAAAATCCCTTTTATTAAATCTGATTTAGCGTAGAATGTTATAAAAAGGAGGAAAATATATATTTTCTCAAAGTTTTAATGTTTATAATCTTTAATGCTTTACGCTACATTAGTGTTAAATGTTTTCAATAACAGAAAATTGATTGTTCAAAATAATAAGTTCGAAACATTTTATTTTAACATTCGGAAGAAATTTGCATAGTATTACCATTAAACATTGATGGAATTTATAAACTTTTATTGTATAATGATATCAATTTTGCTTAATATTAACGAACAAAGTAAATGATTATTTAAAAGTCTTCAAACATTCAATTTAAAAAGGCAAACATTGTTTGTTTAAATATTTAATCTTGATTTCAACTTGGAAATACGAATAATAAATGGAAATAAAAAATACGCCTATTGGAAATACGATTCAAAAATGCGCAAACATAAAAGGTAAAACTAACTTTACTTTAAAAATAAAATATCAATATTTATTCATACTAAATGAACACAGATTGAAAAATAAACTACATAAAAATCTTGAAATCAAAGAAGCGTGTAGTAATTATAAAAGGTAAAATAAAATAAATAATCTTCTTTTATTTCCAAAATCAAATAATTACTTCACGTAAATAAATTACAAATTGACATAGCTTTGGCACAAAGTAAATGTTTTTTTTACTAGAAAAATACTACTCACTGGCAAGTTAAATTTAATCTTATTTAGTTTATAAAATGAGAGAGAAATTTCGTTTTTACAATAACTTCTAAAGTAATACAGCCGAAAATATACTTTTGCTGTGCAATTTATTTTTGTAACTTTTTTTATTTAAGTTATGTTTATAACAATATTTGCTGTAAATATTTATTGTTATATGATTAATATATTATTAAATATTATTAAAAGTACAATATTTTTAAACCTTGAACTATAAATAGGATATATTAAGTGGTTTCAAATGATTATATAAATACCTTTCATTCAATGATATAAAAATAACTTAAAAAGGCATAGCTTTAATTTTTATTGCCTTATTTGTATTTTTAACAACTTTAAATATTTTTCTCATAAATTTTATCTATAATCGATACATATATTTTATTAATGAGTAATGTTTTTCTGATTAATTTTATTCTTATGTTTTAATACATTTATAGCAGATTTCCATATACATGTTTCGGAAAACTGTTTTTATGTAATGTGATCATTATGTTTAAACAAATATTTCATAAATTTCTTCCAAAAAGAAATCGCAATGTGTAACTTTTTAACAAAGTGTATTTTATATTTATCCGTGAATTGTTTAATGATTCCCTATTGAGGGTCATAAAATTTTTAGAAAATTTAGTGCTTTTATATTTAATATTTCTTTCCTTAAAAACACAATTATTGCATGATTTTATAGAAAACGCTAACATTCTAAACAGTATCTCAGTTTTCTTGCAATTTTATAAAAAAAATTAACTCCTACCTAATTTTCATAAAGTTTTTACTCAATAAAATTTTATTTTTTCTTCTCTAATTATATATGAAAGTAAAATATTATTATTCAAAATTATTTTCTTAATCAACAAAATAAAATCAGGATTTTTTAAATTTTAATATAAAATATGTAAAGATATTTTCAGAGAAGTTATGTAAAATGTAATTGTTTAAAAATCCTCACTTTATATATTATCATCAATTAATTATTTTAAATTTCTACTGTTTATTTTAATATACTTGACAAAAAAAGAAAAGTATGAATTTTACAAAATAATTTTTTTTCATACTGTATACATGTGAAATCACATATATCCATAAAAACAGTTTTTCGTACGTTCCAAAAATCATGGAAAAAGTTCAAAAACTTTAAAGATGAGAAATTTAAATATAAATGATTAAATTTTTTATGCTAAAAAATAAATATTTCTTTTTGTGGATCACATTTTTTTCTCTCTACATTAAATTTTTGTAATCTCACTTACAGTAAATTTTGTTAAAGTTAAAAAGTTATTAACAATGTTATAGAAAATATATCATTTAAGTCTCTGTAATTTCTTTTAACAACGTCCCCTAGTACACAAAGGAAAATACACACACACAAAACACTTTCGTCACGCTAAACTACCGCCCAATCTAAAATTATGCAACGGAAGTTAACGAAGCGCAAGAAACCAACGGTTTTCTCTATTCTAAAAAGTAAAATTTCCTTCCCTGCCTGTAACATCCAATGTCAATGTCTCTTGTAGAAGGCAGACGTTTCCTCTAAAACATCAGAGTCAATTAAAATCATAAGAATTTCGGAATTTCGTCTGTTTTGCGAATGAGTGAAAAGTTTTTTATACGTTAATTCTTCCATAGATGTTATTGCGCGGGAAGGCGAAAGTGGGACTTTTTGGGCGAGTTCCGGGCCCTCTTCTTCCCTCATCAGGATCTCTAAATAGGTCAGAAGGTAATTGGTTATAAAAGATCCGTTTTCCCCCAAAGGCTCTTTATTCGAAAGACAGAGCTTGTGTGAGGAAGAAGCTGTTCTTGTTGATCGGTTGTGTGTGGCACGGTGGCACAGTTCCTCTCCAGACGCTGTTGCCACTTTAGTTCTAAGGGATCGTTTGCTGAGACAAGCTTACGGTTGTCATAGAAGGTGATTCGTATCTTCGTTAACAGCCTTACAAAGAGTGTATTTATTGGACTAAAAGGACTATTAATCTCATTCTGTGCCGGTTAATATTTTGTGAACGAAAGACAAGTCTTTTACTTCGTGATATTCAAAGGTAAGTAAAACTGACATTTTTTCAGTCTAATTCAAAAGGATTACTTAATTATTAATAAAAAACTTTTAGAAGTGATAACAACGAAGTATAATTTCGGGGAAATTATATCTAAATAAAAAAATATTTTTGGGCAAAATAATCCAATATTCTTTAGTTGTGCATTCAAGTTTTCTAAGAATAGTTAAATTGCACAATTTCTTAAGCAAAAGAAAAATATGAATGCCAAGAGAAAAATTCATCACAAATGTTTGAAAATTCACTTTAAGAGTTTTCAGTTTATAAAAATATTCTCATAATATATTATTTTATTCAGAATAATATGTTGATATACCAACAGTTACTTTTTAAAGATAAAGTAATTTCGGTTTTGTGAATAAGCCTAGCGTTAAGTTCAGTCAAATTATTGTAAATTTTGTAATTAAAACGTACTTGTCTCTTGACAGCAATTTTAAGGAAATTACCTTTATAAAATTCAGAGTAATGGAGTTTTGAAATCAATTTAAAAAGTATATTTCCAAGTTTCATATTAATCCTCATTAAAATATATGATAATAATTTGATGATAAGGGCTAGATATCATAATTCATAAGATTTATAATATACATTAAGTTAAAAGTTTGTGAAACTAAAAAACAAAATTCCTTTCTTAACTTCGTAAAGTTCATTGCTTAGGTGACAATAATATGAAAAACCTTCGTAATGCTTAGAAAAACTAAACAGTTTGAGGTTTCTTTATGTTAAGCAATGATCATTGTAAAAACTGCAATCTATTGGATATAAAATATAAATATGAATGGAAAATAATTTAATTACTACGGGAAATGCATTTCTAATTATAATTTCAAGTACAGTTATAATAGTAACAATAAAGTCAGTTAAAATCAAAGTAAAATAAATTTACTTTACAATAAGAAAGATTCTTTTATCTATCTTTTGATTAATTAGAAACAATGAAATATTATTATTAATTTGTATAAGTGTTTGAAATATTCAAATCATTAACATAAGAAATAAATTATTTTTGTATATTCAATATTTTATATAATGTATATTAAAAATGTAGAATTAAATTTCTATATAGTTTATTTAAATTGGCACTTAAATTTTACAAAAATATATTAATAGAATCCACAATCATTAATTTAAATTCTTTGTATTTGACTGAATTTCAAATTAAAATCCTTTATAAAAACATGATATTCTTCTTTACTGGCTCTAATGATAAATGTGTTACTTCAATAATATATTTTTCATGTGCCTGAAAATAAGGAATTTAAGGGAAATGATAATTTTTATTTATAAATATAATATCAAGTGCATTTTCTACAACAAGCACTGAATGAATAAGTACATTTTTAATAGACTATTAAGTTCATGTGAGAGTAAAAGTATATTATTGAAATCCCATAATATTTCGTATAATTTTTCCAAAACATTGATCTTTAACAGTTTTAATGCTACAGCGGGATTATCAATTCAATCATCTTATAGACATAGATGCATAAAATGGCTATAAATTGACTAATCTTCCAATAATGAATTTATTGAGAAATAAATTTATTTCAATATTTTATTATATTGAACTCCAGTCTAGTTTCCTGGAAAATTTTTTATATCATAATAAGTATCTCATTCTGGGAATAAATAGGTGTAAGTTAGTGTAATTCATTAGAGTTAACATTCTTGGAAAAAGACAAAGTATAGAAACTGGAAAAAAAAGGAGAAAGGGTGTGAGCTGAAACAGCGGGAAGGTAAAATGTGCTCGAAGAAGCATAGAGGCGTGTGGGGTCTACTATGTGACCTATTTCACTACCAGCATTATGGAAGACAGTTCCGACTTCTTCAGTTCGCGATGGAACCACGAGGCTGACACACCTGTTGCCATCCATTGTCTACCTTTTTTGTCAGAAAGGGTTAAACGGCGTCAAAGACATTAAGAGGTGAGGCACCTTTGCATAATTTTCTCCGCTTCCGTATGATACTCTAAGGTCTTGTCCTTGAGTTTGAGGAGTTGATTTGTTGTTGGAAAATATTTTGCTCGTAATGTAGGCTAGTTTATTTATTGTGGTGGCAGGATCTTTTAAAGGTGAGAAACAATTTCAGGAACTTTTAAGTATTGTTTCAAATGTTTTTTTTTTAATATTTTCGTAAAAGATTTGTTTTTATACGTTGTTTGAATGTAAAGTAAACGTGATTAGTGAAAATCAACGAAAATTTATTATAATTCAAATCAGTTTAAGTGTTTTTTTTTTATTAAATACATTTTTTAAATGAAATCAGTTTTATTATACACTTAATTTCTTACGTTATTCAATGTAATAGAACATTAGAAATATATATTATTTAATAAATGAATTTTAAATTTCCGGAGGAATTTTGAATGTTTTTATTTATTGTATTAGATGTATCTGAATCAAACTGCTGAACATTTGTATTAATGATTTTAATATTTATACTATTATTTTTTGTACAACAATAAGTAAATAAATAGTCAGATATCAATTTAAATACTGAAATTAAGAAACCTCATTTCTAATCAAAAGTGAATTTTAATTAATAATTGATTAACATGTAAACTCTAAAATGTTTTTAAAATTTTAAGTATAATAAAAAAAAGTTAAATATGAAATGATGTAACTTAAAATTAATATAAGGATGCTTAAAATAATTATAAAAATTGAATTTATAGTCAAATAAAAAACTATGAGAAAATAAGATAAGATTCAGAGAAGTAAATGAAAACTATTTTAACATATTTGTTCACACACAAAATGTATTACACTGCAATAATAGGAAATAGAATACACAAAAAATATACTTTATAGAAATTAAATGAAAAATTCATGAACATAATGAAATTAAATGTTTAGTTTTGAAATCGAAGTAAAAGTTGCGGATTTAGTGAAGCAAATTTTTCCATGAATGAAACTTTTTTTATAGGCTAAAGTTTACTGGAACTGAAAGTCACTTCTAAAATATAAAATTCGTTATTTATTTTCTTCGCAAAATAATTTTTAGTTCTTGAAGTATAATTAATTTGTTTTATTAAAAGTTACAATTCAGAATAAATAACTGATGTCTCATTTTTTACCTGTTTATTTTTTGTATAATTGCATATATATATATATATATATATATATATATATATATATATATATATATATATATATATATATATATATATATATATATATATATATATATATATATATATATATATATATATATATATATATATATATATATATATATATATATATATATATATATATATATATATATATATATATATTGACTATGCCTTTGAAAGAATTTAATCAGGTTTAATCTGTTCATTTTAAATTTCTTTTGATTACAGGTACAACAAAAGGATTTTGATTTTTAAAATGTTAAAAAATAGACGAGTTACAAGAGAGTTACAAGGTTTTGTTATAAATAATTTATTCATTCTCAACTACTGATAGTAAAATTCAAAGAAAATCTTAAAAATGAAAAGAAGCCGATTTTAAGAATAATTTCTTAAAAAATAAATTATGGGAGAAAAGTTTTGGTTATTCGGTTAAATATATTAATAATTTAAGATTACAGCATCCTTAAACATCATTTAATAACCTGTTCCAATCAACTACGTAACTTTTCTTACAGAGATTATAGTTTGAAAATATCTTCTTCATTCAATTATGGAAGCTGTTCCAAATTCCTTTCAAAATCGTTTTAAAATTCCTTTCAGATTGTATAATTTTATTTAACTCAAGATGAAGGTCTCTTTTTGAAGTCCATTGGATAATCAAAAATACCAATATTATAAACATTTCTTTCTTTTGTATATGAATAAAAAATTAACTTATGTCCCGCTTACTTTGCATAATTTTCGTGCAATTTATTTCTATGTTAATGTAAATTTACAATTACTATAATATTTGTAATTGTTTTGTACTATTTATAATAATTACTTTTATGATAAATTATCATTATTCATTATATATACATATATATATGTATATGTATGTATATATATAATTATAATGTAATATAGTAAGGTACATAACATTAATATATGTATTTAATTTACATTGATTTTTGTCCTTAATTTGTTTCAAATACAATGGAATTATTCCTCCGGATAAAAAATTTTAGATTAACGTGTTATATCCATCATTTATGGACTTTCATTTTCTAGAGTTAGTATAACTAATTTATTTTAAACGCAATTATAATATACATTTATATATAAACGCGTATAAATGTGAAGATTTGCTATAAATTTATCTCTACGCTCAATTCATAAAATATTGTTTAATTTTATGCAAAACTTCCTTAAAAAACTATATATCTTCTTTTTGAAAAGAGAAATGTAAAAAATCTAGTTCAGAAAATGATTTTCAAACGCAATGAATTGCTTGCTAAATTGAATTTAATATAAATTCCATTTGAGAAAAGATAAATAGCTTTCCTCATTTAAATAACGAAATAAATTATTTATGAATTTATTCAAATCCCACGTTCACTTTTCTTAACTGAGTTTGGCAACAGAAGCTGACGTGGAACAAAGTTTGAATAAATTAGATTTGTATAACATCATTTGAATGGCAAACCTCATATAAATTTCGACGTGACAGCATTTTCAAACGCATTTTTATGAAAGTACAAAAATTTTGAGTTACTTTACTTTATAGAATGCGGAATTAGAAGAAACTCGATGTTGTGTTATTTGCAACTACACATTAGCATATGTTTCTGAAAATGATGCAGATTATTTGCTTCATCTTGCAGGGAAATTTCTTAAAAAAACAGCCCAGAAAAACGTATTTTATTTCTAATGAAATTCATAGTAGTATATAAAATTTTAAGGAAAATAAGAAGACAATATATTCCTTGAATAATTGAATGTAATAAAACTAAATAGAAATTTTTATTATAAAATTTTCATTTTTTGTTGAAAAGTAGAAAGTTTATACGCAATCAAGTTAAATCTTTAAGTAGTATAGTTTATTACCAATATTAATATTATGTAACACTTATTCATTATAGAGTTGACAATATTAAATCTAAATGTTCATAACTCCTAAATTGCTTAATCTAGAATTATTGTATTTTAAATATTTTACATCATTATTCTGTTGGAAGAGACTCGTACTACATATTATTATATTATATAACAATTAATTAAATAAATTTTATAAAATATTTATTGATAAGTAATTTAATTAATTGGTGTTAACATTTTTAATTTATTAGTGTACTATAACATGATCATATTTTTAAAGTAAGTCTTAAAATATAAAAATAATAAGTGTTTTACATTTTTCAAATAAATAAATTAAAAACATTAGAAACATCTTATTCGTATTTGTGTACTAATTTTGTAAAATATTTTAAAATCATAGGATTTAAATAAAAATTTTGTATTTCTACTAAAGTCATTTCGAATGAAACTAATTAGCATCAAAATAATAAGTATTAAATTCGAAAAGAAGGTCCCTAATTAACCGATTTTTAATTAAAAAAATAAGTGATAAAAAAACCTGGTCATTTTGAGAAAATATAAAAATTTTCATAGCTTCTCAATTTTGTTGACTCTTTTCTTACTTATTTTATATTTTAATTAAAAAATCAGTGGATATCATTAAGATATTTATCTTGATTTATGCTGAACAAGATTAGGTTATTCAAATAAAGATCTGATCTAATTTCTTTGATATTCGGGAAGTAACAAGAGATTGCATATTGATGATTGTATCTTCATCTTATCAATGGATCCATATAGAAACATTGAATGGTCTTCCTTGAGAAAAAAAATTCGTGCGAACTAATAAATTGAGTTGGAATCTAGATTGTAAGAAAATGGGAAGAAATGCAATAACTTTTCATTCCTTTTTAAATTAACACACTTTAGTGATGGCATATCCGTTTTGTTTTGGATCATTTATTGGAAGAAACAACGTCTGCAACACGTGTCAGTTTCCTTGCGTGCTTTTCGCCAGTCATTGCATATCTTCTCATCTCAGCGTGGGGTTTGCTGTTAAAATAATTCGACAAATTTTTCTTTGCGCGTCGGTTCTGCGCGAAATATGGGCCAATTTTCTTAGCCTTCCCTTACCGGCATCCGTCACGCTAATGTAAGTTGATAAGCAGTTAGTGATAAGGAATAAGTCTTCTTTATGACGTGGATTATGTCTAATGAGATTCAGAATGAGCTAATATGATTTTCTTGAATTGAATATTGAAATGTGTCTTTGTATTGTCCTGACGAATTTCCACAGTTTCCTACTGCCATCATTTATGAAATACAATTTCATGCCTCATTTGTGGCATGTATGTTTTATTTTGTATACGAATGCGGTAAATTTAGATATTCATAAGGATATACGAAAATATCACCTTTCGAGCATGAAATGCAAAGCATATGCTTTTCATTTTCGGCTTTTAGTAATAAAAAATTAATTTTTTTACTTTAATTGAAAAACATTTAAGGCTTATTTTCACACATTTTTTAAGACTGTTTATTTTAATTAATGTATCCTATAAATACAGTTGTGACAAGTATACAAAATTAAGGTACTATTTAAAGAGAAAAATATTTCTTGCACTCATACACATTCATTATTTAAATTCAATTAGAGTAAAATGTAAAGTAACGATAACAACTGGATATAACTCAGAACAATGAAATGAAGTAACTGTTGATTAATTTCTTCCTTCACTGCGTAAATTAAAGAAGTAACAATTGAAAAAAATTATTTTGAATCTAGCTAAGATAATTAAGCATTTAAACAACCCCAACTTTAACTCTTTCCCCGAGTCATATACGTTAGAATTTTGGCTCAGTTGAAGTATTGATTGCTAAATTCACGATGACGAACCCAGTCATTCACACGAAATTTTCTCGTAATCTTTATTGCATTTAAACTTGAAACTTTCTATTGATCAAATAGGGGATTTTCTTTCAAATACAAACGAGAATTCTAATTTTAAAAATGGATATTAAAAAAGCATTTGTTTCTTCAATTATACATTCTGTTTCAGAATTAAGCTTTTTTTGTCATGATCAAATGGAAAAAACTTTTGAAAAGAATGAATATTCACGGTATGAATTCGCAAAAGAAATATCTTTAGCAGAATGTACACGAGTCATTTTTTATTTATAAATCATAATGCAATGTGTTAAGTTTATATTCATGATATTAACAGTTAAATTTAATATACGAACGCTATTTACTTACATAAGTAGTAATTTATATTAATTTGATAATCTGTTAAAACAAGTAAAAAATTAATACATGCAAGAAATTAATAATGATTGTTACCATAACAGCATGGATATTTTTGAGATATTTCAGAAATTAAATAAAGATGCTGCCGCCCATCTTGTCTAGTGGTCAGTGTGCCTGACTACGGATAAGGAGGTCCTGGGTTCGAATCCCGGTTCGGGCATGGATGTATTTTCTCTCTATCTATCCTGTCTTTGTCCCTTCCTTGTATGAATGAAGTGTGAATGGTTGCATACCCTATAAACGGGTTCCTATGGCATATGTGTACGGAAGAAGTCGGACTCCACACCAAATATGGTTCAGTTGGAAAAGTACCCCATATTGCCAGCCTAGCTGGCACACGACAACAACAACAAATAAAGATGCTAATTTTATTTTAAACACGCAACAAACACGCAACAAATTTAAATTTAAACACGCAACAAATAAAGAACAACAACAAATAAAGATGCTAATTTTATTTTAAATATTTCCATGTTTTCTGTGAGACAAAAACCGTAATACAGAGAATAATAAATATTAATAATTATATTCAATATACATAATTAATTATAACTTCAATTTTTTAAAATTAAATTTTTATATTACTTTTAATTAAAAATACTAAAATATACTTTATTTACATGATGAAATTTCATGTAATACTGTTTTTTTTAAATTAAAACTGCTATTTAGGATATTAAAATTAATATAGTATCAGTAGTAATTTCAAAGAGAGATTGTAAGATATGGTTCTTATGCGTAAAACTTGTAGGCAGCGTTTTTTAATAGTGTATCTTTTCATTAAAAATAAAATGAACCATCAAAACTACAAATTGAATTAATCGCAGCATTTTATAATATTCTTAAAATTGTCCTTAAGGTTATTCTTCGTTTTTTAAATATTCTTCAAGTCTTAAGATGCAATTCACATGTTTCAAGCTTCATATTTATGTTTATTTTAATAATGCTTTTTAGTCATATAATGGCTTCAATAGCTTGCTTAACTTAAGTATATAACTTAATATATTTTTCATTTGTAATAAAATGATTCGTAATATTTATTTATAATGTATTTGTAATTTTATTTGCAATTTATTTGTATTTGTAGTATTATTTGTAATTTTTTTTCAATATTTAATTCTTATTTTTTATTTTCCCTGATAGGATGCTAAAATTTTCTTTTTTAACTACATAAATTCTTCAGGATAATCTTTCCAATGAATAAAAATCTGATATATATATCTGGAATTGATATTACTGGTTGCATTAAGAGAAAAGATTTCTTTAATTTTTTTCATATAAGAAAATTATTGGTGTACAATAATTTCATAAATAAAAAACTAAGTTCTATTTGCTATTATTACATATACTTCTTATAAACTTGAATTGTTTCTGTAAAACAATTACTTTTTTTAGAGAAATAATTAAATTTCAGTGGTTTCTCATTTTTCTATTCTTTCAACTGGAAGATCATTCTATTTTCAAAGAATTGGATGGTCCTTTAGAAATTGAGCGATAAGCCATTTACAGACCAAAATGGTTTTCCAATCAGAAACCTAAAGAATTCCAATAGGAAAACCATTACGATCTTATAAATAGCTTTTGTTGTCACCGGCAAATATTAGAGCTTTAAAAAAAGTTACTTCAAAACAATGTTTCCAAGCTGGGAATTAGTTCTAGCTTCATTAGCAGTAACTATTAAGGTTAAACTGACGACAAATTTTGTGACCCGCTCCCATTTAACGGAAAACCATTTGGACTCAAGAACGCCAATCCGGCTTCTCCTCCCCATTGACCGGAGATTGATTAATAAAAGCAGTCTCAATTGTTTATTTCTAAAACTGCCCACTGGCTACTCGACAGGATGAAGATCGTGCCATTGACCGCGTTGCCCAATTTTCTCCGCGCTCGAATCTAGTTCAAGAAATGAGAAGCTCCCGTCTTTCTTCAAGGAAAAATGGCAACACGCGCGTACTTGAACTTGACATCGGCGATGAAAGATGACATTCGCGCTTCTGCCGCTCATTAATTCCACAGCAACTTTTTACCGCGGATAATTCAATTTGGTTCGCGCCTTTTTAACATGACTTTGAAGTCTGTTTAGCTGGTTGTTTTCATCCTTCATATCAGTATGTATGAATTCATTAAACTTAAAATATCTTGTCTGTGATGTGTAATTTTCTTGAAGATGATTAATGAATGCTGTCTTCGTTTTTCTTTCCCGAATAAAAGTTCTTGAAGAATATTTTTATATTTAGATGATCAATTAGTTAAAGCGCGTTTAATTAATTTGATGTATTTATGCTTGAAAACTCTTAACTAAAGATTCAAGAAGGAGCTTTTTACTCTAATTTTAAAAAAGACTTGATTATGTTATGGGATTGTAAGCCGAATGCTCTGTAATAAAATGTTTGAGAAAAAGTCTATAGTTTAGAGATCTTAATTGAAATAGGATCTTATAATATATAGTTGCAAAATGATAATTTTTATTATATAAATAGTTTATTTACTATATTAATTTTAAAAATAAATTTTGAAACAACTTAAATTTAACTTAAAACTTCTATTTTTATTAAAACGTGATATATTTTTTAAATTAGTTACTATTTATCCCTCGTAGAATAATTCCATTTCTTATGCGTCAATATTGAAAAAATATTAAGTGAAGGTTTTTTACTAAATTGATATAAGATTTCGCTTTCGGCTCACTTTTCTTCAGTCTTTTGTTTTTCATAAACATAAATCCATAAAGTATTTTTACAAACATTAAATTCTTTGGACAAAAAAAGAAAACACTGTTCGGTCAATGTCAAGTTTGTTTTGACGAATTTCTTATCATTGAAAGTACTTTATGCTGGCAAATTTTTTATAACTCACATTTTTGTTTAAAATAGTATCTTAAAGTAATTACTGAATACTTAAATTTATAGCTTAATTTTAATAATGACTTTATTAAATATACTATCGATGCAAAAATTATTTTGTAAAAACTTTCCACTTTGATAGAAAAGAATTGCATATTAAAATATTTCGCGTTTTGATTTTATTCCATTAAATATCATTTCTTTAATATTTTTGTAAAATAAATTAGAAATATAAAGGATACTTTTAGACTTTTTTATGGTTCTATAATTTTAGCTAAATAATTTTTGTATAGATTATTATGAAAAGTATTAAAGTATTATAGAATTCTATAATATTCTTAAGTTTAAATTAAACTTATTTGATCCACTTGCCATTTTTTTTATTTATTTATCAATTTTAAAAGGAATTATCAATAAGTATTCTTACAGTATTCCATATTTTATATATTTTACACTGAATATTTTATCTGTAGATTTTGTTAATCACAAATTCTTTAATATCCAATCAAAATAAAATGAAATAGATTATAGAGAAAATGTTAAGATGATTCTGAAATCATTTATTTAATAACATCTATCTGTGTATCTGGTATTTAAAAATACTTTAACTCAATCATTTATAAAATTAGAATATAATTAAAAATAATATAAAGTGTGAACAAATATAAATAATTTTAATTATAATACTAAATATAATTAATTTTATTTTAAACATAATACCATATTTCATGCCATCAGTAAAATCTTACGTAAAGTTTAAATTTATTTACATAAACTTAATTGATTTAACGTTTTTATTAATATATTTTATATCCCAATTAACTATTTAGTTACTTTTATTCATTAGTGACGATCTTAGCATATTTTTAAATATAATTTTTCGATTACGATTCATTTTTTTCATTGATGAAAGTTTCGTTTCTTATTTAATCTCTTAATATTTTACTTTAAATGTGATGAATATTGATATTTATTGTTGATTTATTTAATAAGGTGTTCTATTATCTTTAATTATTATTTATAAAACACTTAATGTTAAAAAGCTAGAATGTTGACTAAAATATTTCACAAACTAATTCGACAGTCAATTAAGCAATAGTTTTTATTGATAGTGGAATTACATTATATGTATTCAAATCACTAAAACGATAATCACAATCAGACATTCCATTTCATCAGTCAAAACTCCTTAAAACATTCATTTTGCAACTCATAAGCAAGAACAATGAGTAATGTGTTTCTATGTGCATAAAGCTGCTTGTCCTGATGCTTTCTTAATTATAGCGTGCTGCAGCAAATGTGTAATCAAAGACTTGGAGCTGACATCAAAATCTGCTGTTGGTTGTGGTCCAAATAGGACAGATCAGTGACCCACAGTTGAAGAATAGATCTCGTGATCCAGCAGTATTGAGTTTCGGACTCTCTGGGTGTAAACAGCAACAGGATATAAGACATTAAAATTCTGAGCCGCGTGTGTTTAAGTCTTAATGACTTTTTTTCTTTCTTTTGAAATTAAGATGTAGAACTTTATGAATATTCACAGCGATAAAATGAAATAACATCGATGAAGTAATATTTTAAAATGTTAGATCCAAAACAAGTTTATTATCTTCTGTACTGTTGTCATAACTTAGATAATTTACAGCCTTTATTTTTATGTTCGTTAATAATCTTTATGTTTGGTAAAAAGCCCAACCTAAAAGTGATTTAAAGTGTTATTTCGAAATTAATTGTTATTAAGTTCAAAAGAACTTTTTATATTTATTCCAAAAGAAAAGTAGTTGCTCATTGTTTCCCTCACTTTCCATTAAATGATCCTTTACTTATGAGTGTTAGAGCATATTCGAATTATATTTTATAGAAATTTTGTTTTAACACTTAATTTAAATATATTTTTGCTGTACCAAGGAAATTTTATTTTAATTTTAAAAAATGTAAACTCCGTTAATTTATATATTTTGCTTTAAGTTCTCAGTGAATGGAGTATCTATCGCAGTTCCATGATATTTTTTTTTCTTTTAAATGAATAGTTTTGATTTGATTTGGAAGACCCTTGAGTTTTCGAATTAAAAAATGGATATCAATTAAAAGCTTAAATTTTCAATTCTCTTCGTGTTCACAAGTTTAAATTTGGTGATTAATGTAATTGGTTCTTTTCAGTGATAATCGTCATGAGGAATTTTTAATTTCTAACTGTGATTCGATAACTTGAATATTTTATAAAAAATGCGAAGACGTTTTTAAGTATTAATATGATCAATCACTACAAGTCACCAATAACTATTTCTGAATTTTTTCTAACTTTTAAATTTAGTTTTCATTATAGTTAAATCTTAGTTAAAATAAATTGAAACAATTTATGATCATGTTAATACAGTTGGCAAAAAAAGTATTAGAACAATGAGAAATTTGTAGTTTTCAAGTTAATAAAATCAAGTTATAATCAGTTTATAAATGATAATATGTTCTTAGAAAATTATATAACTAAGAAAAAAATAAAATTTAAAAATAATTACAATATTGTTAAAATAAAAATAACAAAATTTGCATCGCAAAAAATGTATTACAACAAAAACAGAAACATGCAAATTACTGCGCTGGTGACGTCATTAATTTCAAGGTTACTTTCAACCGTATCAATGTCAAGGGCGCTCGTCTCATTCACTGCTAATTTGCAGAAGTTCAGTTTACGTGGACTTTTCCTGCCATGGCATCAAAAATAAAAGAGATTTCACTTGCGAAGAGAGAACAAATCGTTTACCTGCACAATAGTGGCGAAACACATCGAGAAATTTCCAGTAAGTTGAATGTTTCACTTTGCGCAATTCACAACATTCTATAAAAGAAAAAAGAAATTGGTATTGTGGATAATAGGCCAAGATCAGGGAGACCAAGCAAGCTGACTGTCAGAGGAAAACGAGAAGTGGTTAAAGATGCCCTACAGTATCCGACAGGAAGTGCAAGGATGTTGGCCGCAAATATTGAATCAATCTCAGAAAAGGTTGTAACACCTCAAACAGTTAGAAATGTATTGCATAATGCTGGTATAAAAGGAAGACGGCCAAAAGGAAAAAACCCTTTCTTTTAGAAATCAACAGGAAAGAAACGCCTAGAATTTGCTAAAATTTATAAAAATAAATCATTAGATTTCTGTGGAAATATGTAATTTTCTCCGACGAGAATAAATTTGAAATTTTCAAACCTAAACACGTGCTCACAGTTTGGAGAAGAAAAGGAACTGCTTTTCAGGCTCAAAATGTACAGAAAACTATAAAGCATGGAGGAAGAGAATGTCATAGCCTGGGGTGGTATGGCTTACAATGGAGTTGGAAATCTCCAGTTCATTGATGATAAAATGACAGCTTTGTCATATATTGATGTGTTACGAGATAACTTGAGAGATAGTGCAAAGAAATTAACGTTAGAGAAGACATTCATTTTACAACAAGAACATACTGCCAACAAAACCATAGAATGGCTATTATATAATGCTTCCGAAGATTGGTAGCTCCCCCACAGTCCCCAGACTTGAATCCCATAGAACATTTGTGGTATCTATTGGATGAAAAAGTGAAAAATTGCCAATAACAAGTAAAGCAAGCTTTGCAAGATGCCTGGACCAGCATGTCATCAAACGTCACCAAAGATTTGGTGGAATCTATGCCAGTATGCAGTCTGGATGCAGTAATTTCAGCTAACGGACTACATACCATGTATTAGTATCACGTTCGAATTATTAGTCATTTTATTTTATGAATGATTCAATATTGAAGTCCGATGTTCTAATATTTTTTTTTGCAAAGCACACATCAAACGCTATACTTATTTATTTTAATTTTTTAAATCCTATTGATTCTAAATATTTGTTTCTTACTCCATGAGTAGTTACGTAAAAGTATTACATAATATACATACTATGTGACAAATGTTTCATTTTATTACCTTGAGAACTTAAATATTCCTTTTGTTCAAAAATATTTTTTTTTGCCAACAATATAGACTTAAATGAGTTCCTTTCTGGGAAAATTTAAAATTGCATTTTCTCTTTGTTATTTTCATTTATTTGTAACACAAAATTGAATTGAAACAATTATTCTAGTTTATGATTTAAATTTTCAAGAGACGTTTGTTAGCTTAAAGCAGAAATTAGTTTTTAGTTTTCTAGTTGTTTTTATTACTTTTTAAGAACATTTATGTTTATTTGGAACCGCATGTTTCAGAAATTGTTCCCATTGTTTTTCTTTATAGTTGGTTTATTCTTCATAATAATTTAATTCCTCGATTTTTTGATTATATTCAACATTTATCATCTTTCATTATTCTGAACCTTATAAAATTTATTAAAAGAAATATTCATACTCATAGACTAAAAATAAATTGTTATATTTATAGCAATAAATATTTATAAAAAATACGTCATGTTTCAAAACTTGAAAATGCCCCTTTTTATACAAGCTAAAAATAAGTTGGAAACAATTAAAAAGGAAATAAGAGTTAAAATATTTAAAAATTATATCATTTCTGTGAAATGCTTAGCATAGAATATAAAACTTATTTTTTAATTTGTATAGGAACATTAATATATCAATCATTATAAATCTTTTCAAAAAATACTAAGTCTTACATTTTTATTTATATATATAATTTGGTATTTATTATTTGTTATAACAATAATGTAATTAAAAAAATAAAAAATGTATATTAACGCAAAAAATACTAACGATAAAATTAAAATCTTAAAATAACAAATTTTGTAATTTTTAAAAATGCAATAGAAAAATCAAATATGCGTATATATTTATTGAAATTTTAAATGAAAAATTAGAACTGGCTTTTTGTAAACAGCAACTTAGCATAAATGTCAGTTATCGCAAACTTGAAAAGTATTGATTTAGGCATGTTGAAGGCAAACTTTATTTTTTCATTACCTATTTCAATAGAAATGAGATTTCAAAAACTATAAGCAAACGGATTTCGATAATCATTTGATAGCACAAATATTGATTTTTTTACCAGCAACATAGAAATTCTCTTTATTTGTTAAAATCTTATTATATCCAATAAAATATCAAGCTTTCGAAACCAGTTTTCGTCTTGTTCAACTAGCAAAGAGTGAAATCAGAAACTTTTTTCGTGGAATAGAATACTCTAGATATAAAATGAAATATTTTTGATCTGTGTAAATCTATTCTAGAAGAAAACTAAAAACAGAATCATTTTCGTTTTCAATAAATCGATAATACTCGAAGTGTCTTTGTCAGATATTCGCGTAAGTTATTCTTAAAGGTTACGAGCAAAAGATATTAAATTGATATAATTTTCTCTCAATTGTTGGAAAATATATTTCTGCCACTTGGGGTCGCTGCAAGTACTGTGATTAATTTGGAGCCCTTTAACGATCGTCTGATGGAATGGAATTCACTCATCTTGTTGACTTAATTTCAAAGTTTGCCACCTTCGGATTAAAAGGATTCGAAATCCAAACTTAGGATAACAGCTTTTGGAAACTTTATTCAAACAGAAAATTTAATTTGTACTTTTATAGCACAAAAGTTAGTTCCTTCCATTAATTTTATTTTTTGATTCATTGGTGGGTATAAGTCAGTTGGAGTGATTTAATTTGCAAGCTGCGATGAAGTAAATTCATTGTTAATTTTCCACAAATGTAAAGTTAGCTGCCTTCGATCGCTGATGTTTTTTTCCCTAAAATTTTGCATTTTTTTCTTAGAGATGTTATTGATTATGTGAAAAATATTTAGTTATTATTAGTTAATTAGGTTATTAATAAAAACCCAATGTATAGCACTCTTAATTAGAATTATATTAATCAAAAGTAAATAGTAGTTACAGTAATATTTAAAATGCTAGTTGGTTGGGTTTTATGGCGCAAAGTCCAAAATTGGACATTTTGCGCTTAAAATGGTAGAAAAACCAACCAATTTTTATCGACAACAACATACTTTTGAATTATTTAATTTATTATAACATGTTTATATATATATATATATATATATATATATATATATATATATATATATATATATATATATATATATATATATATATATATATATACATATACATATATGTTCCTTTATGTTTATTTCAAACAAATATTTTTTAATAGATTATTTCTTGGTTTAATTAACTTTCTTTTTAAAATATTGTAAAAAGAATTTCTCATTTACATTGAAAACCTATTATTTGATTAAAGATTTTTAAAAATTTATTTTGGAATATTTAAAATTGCTGATATAATAATTTACAAAAGAAAATAATTGTTTAATATTATGTTTACGAAATCATAATTAATATGCGGTTTCAGAATTATGAGGTATATATTAAAACTAATAAATAAATTTGATTCGAAAACGTTTATCTTTACAAAATTATTTCCTGTCAGTTTAGAAATCACTTAGTTTTTTACTAAAAAATTTCTCTATTGACTAGAATATGCTTAATTTATTATTAGAAAATTACTTATTAGAATCAGAAAATTAGTGCAGTGTAAAAGTACTTTACTCATCAGAAAGTGTAGAACTATGTTAATTTATTTTTAAAAATTATTCTTGATAAGTACAGAAACTTTAAAGTTTTCTTGTCGTATGAAAAATATATTTAATACCAGTATATTTAAAGTCTGGTGAAAACTGAAAGAAATGACTATTTTCAATAAAATATTCCATTATATTAAAATTATGCTTTGCTTTTTTTTAAAAAAATTTAATCTTTGATTTAGAAGGATGCTACAAATAACTTAACTTTTATGAGATTAAGCAATCGATTTGAATTTTCAATTTTATGGAAAATTTATGGCCCAGCAGTCTGAGCTGAACAACTATTTAAAAGCTCTTGGGTGATTGATTGTTTTTCTCCAGTTTATAAGCAGGTGCTTGGAAAATAGGACAAACAACATCCGCTTAACTTCCAGAGTTCAAGTCAACGGCCTTATTCGATACTTCACGGTTATTTGACATTATATAAATCAACTGTTTCACTCTCTCACACGAAGATGGTTTCTGGAGAATAAAATCTAACCAAATAATACGATCGCTCTGAATATAAGAACTTTTCTTTATTTTTAGTAACCTAATAAATAATACATTTTAAATACTTTACGACTGATATGTTTGAATTCGTATGCATTTTAAAGACCCAGTTTTCAAAGGCAATTCATACTTTATAAAGATAATACAATTATTATCTTCGTCATAATTACAAATTATTATCTTTATCAATACTATATTTTGAATAATAACAGAGCAAATGAGGGTTTTTACACAGAAAATTCATAGATAATTTCAATTTGTTTCATACAGCAATAAATTTATTGTGTAGAATATATAGATAATTTTTTATAGGTTTTTCTCTTCCTAAATATGTTTTTGATAAAACTGTGTTCATTTTGAAAAAAATAATGGGGAATTCTAATTCTGAAATGAATAAATTTTAGAATCAGAAATTTTCGATTACTTCCAGTGAAAGTATTAATTAGAAAATAATTGAATATTTAACTTATATACACTTTATTATATTTTATTGGAAAAATCATAAATGTTTTTGTTAAAATTGAAATACTGACAGAAATTACAAGAATTTTAACTTTGGATATTGCACATTTTAATGTGTATATTTGCATACAAACATGTAATTTTGATTGGAATTACCAACCCAAAATTAAAATAGCAGTGTATTTAATACTCAAAAGCTGAATAGATTGCTTAGAAGAAAATTATAATCATTGGGAATTTAGCAGTTCTATCGTAATTTTAAATTATTTTGACTAAGTTTTAACCAATTTATATTTCTCACTGATATTAAAGAAAAGTTTTCTATGCATGAAATATGCATATATATGTCAGAACTCAAAATTTTGATTCTGATTGGATTTTAAAAATCTGAAAAAAATGAGGCAGTCGTTCAATGCATTTTTGGTTAAATAAATTGCTTACTGCACACACACACATCAGTCATTCTCTCAATAAAATCCCTTACTAAGCTCCTATCAATTTGAACAACGTTAGTTCTAATTAATTTTCCTTCAGTGGAATTATTAGAATCCATTTTGGTACGGTTCATTAAGCCCACATTTGACATGGAAAGTTTCATCAATAAGAAATTTAGGTTTATGAGAAAGGATTCAGGTCGAGATATATCGTCCAGGAGAAGTAGGTTATGATTGAAAATATATAGATTCTCTTCCAGAATACAATAGCCATCTTCTTCTGGAAAGTGTTGCCACGCTTGGATAAGCGCCGTTTTCTAGTTCGCATTCGCTCCAGTAATAATCTGACATCGTTAGGTGGTGGGAGGAATGATCTCAGCTAATTTATCGTCTGCAGAAGAATAGGGATTTGTTTATTAATCTTGATGTTTGTTGGCAACAGAAGATTTTTAATTTCTTCCAGCTGAGAAATTCTAGAATTTTCCGTGTTCCTTTTCAATACTCAATTTCATTCTGTCATTCAAATTAGAAAACTTTTAATTGGATATTTTTGCACATTGGTTAATTAAGATTCATAATAACTCAAAGAATATAATTCAATTATTAAAATTCATTCAAAATTTTGAAGACAGAGATAGCTTAAATTACAAATTAAAAATATTTTTTTTCTGTTTAAAATTTTGAATAATCTTCCTTCTAATGTTCTATTTGTGTCAATAAATATAATTTTCAAAGAGTGCTGATTTGTACACATAATAAAAATATTAAATTATGTTAAAATAAAAATTAAAAATGTTAGTATACTTGTTGCACACCTTTTATAAAGAGAAAAATTGATGAATTTTAACTGAAGGTAAGGAAAAGATAAGTCTGCTAGAAATTTAAAAATTCTAAAAAACTCATTGTTTTATTATATTTAAATAAATATCTCTATATTTTTGTATGTATATAAGGTATGAAATATTAATGATTTATGCACAATATTATTTTCTATTTGACGAAATTTAAACGAATTAATTTAAAGAAATTTAAAACCTCAGAAATGATGAAAATGTCCAATTATAATATGAAATTTTAAATTTTAAAATTATTTGTTGATTGTGGAAATTGTAGGCAGGAAAAATATATTCTTGAATACTTTTAGTATCGGAAACACAACGGTTTGCACATTGCAATGCACTGAAGCGTACACGTTCACAAAGATTAATCATACATATTTCCTAGCTTTTATTTTAGAGTCCAGATAACTTTCCTAACAACAGAAATTAAAAATTTGAATTAATAAATAAATTTGAATTCATACGTTAAAATATTTTCCATAGTATTGATTTTATTAAATTTATCATTTTATTGTCATCAATTTATGAATTTACCATATTTCAATATTGACGCCATTTATGGTAGGAAATACATGTCGGAGAAAAATATAAAAAATTTGTTTTATTCCGAATAGAAAGATAATGCATTAAATCGAAAGTGATAAAAAATGAAACTGATGTCTCTTGCATTCTTTTGAACTAACATCGAATCGAAACGTGTCTAAAATTGAAAATTTCAACGGTAGATGTCAGGATCAATACAGCTGAAAAGTGATTTAACCTGGAACTTCTGATTTTCTGAAGATCCATTTCTCTTACTTCTAACTTGAAAAAAATATTTGGTATCCATGTTGACTTTAGAATGTATCCTCTTGATTCTATCTTTCATAATTATAAATGGAATACTTCTTTGAAATTTTAGCAGAATTGAAATTGCAAACTTATCTCCTTTAATTGATGTACATTTGAGTAAAAACGTAATGGTGTTGAGCATGTTTATATACATTCAAAACTTTTCTATATAAAATTCAAAGCTAATTCAAGGTTATTTTAATATTAGAAGAATACTTGAAAGCAAACTTTGTTTAAAGAAATAAATAAAAATAAATATGTGGAAATACTTATTTTCTTTTGTTAAGCAACTTTATCTTTATACCATAGTTTTACTCATAAATATAACAACTAATAGCTGTGTGTTAAATTCCCCTTCTAACTGACTTTTCAGGAATTTGATATGCCTAATTTCCATTTGTGTTTTGGGTTCATACTATGTAAATTAACTCATGTTTCTTTTGAACTTGTTCTTACATAGAAAAGTAAAATTTAATTTCAATAACTAATAAATGTCAACCTTACGTGAATGACAAGACAACCGTTCATAATTAATATTAAGATACTATATTTAGTAGAAAACTTAAGATAGACAATTTTCTGAAGTTCATTACACATATATAACTCATTTGAACTATAGATAATTTTAATATTTATTAAATAATTTTGTTACTGCGAAAATTGATTATTTTTTAAGATAATGATATACACTCTTAATGTGAAATGTATTATAGTTTGTTTGCTTTAATGATTTCGTTTTTTTTTTAGATATTCTGACAATGGGGAGAAAAATACAGTTATCATGGAAAGAACATTTTCTCATATTGTGCCTTGCTCTTCTATGCACACAGGTTAGCAAGAAATACAAATCTTTATTAAAAGTATTTTTATTCATTAATATTTAAAAAATATGAGATATTCAAAGAACTAAACATTGTTGAATTAATTTACTAACACAAGTATTTTGCAATATTTTCCTTATATATGACTTCTAAAAAATTAAAAATAAGGATTGAAATAAACGAATTAAGAGTTTTGATAAAGATATAATGAAAATAGCAATAACTAATATTTTATTCTTAATTTGTTACTTCCGCAAAATAAATGAGATTTTATGAATATAATTATGCTAATAAAGATTCATGTATTAAACATCCAAAATATTGCCAAAAAATGTATGGTTCATTTTTTTATTTTCTTTGGAATATACTTCTCTAATAATTTTATACTAATATATTTACTTCTCTTTTATGTACATCAGTTTTGATAAATTTATTTTCACCTTAAATATTATAACAGTGTTAATATAAACAAAGCTTTTATGAGTTGAATAAATTGCATTTTCAATAGCGATTATTTATTTTAGTTACTAAAACAGTAAGATTACTCTATCTTTTTGTTATGTTCGATATAGCACCCAAGCTAAATATATCTCTAGTAATTCTGAGACCTGTTATTTTAAAGTAAGTTTCACATTGCCAGGTTTGAACTAATAATGAAATATAAAAAAATCACATTCAACATTTTGACACTATTGTTTCAGTTTTTCTAGGTCATATTTGAATTTATTTTCGTTTTTAATGAATTTTATCAATTTTTATCCTCTGTTCTATTCAAAGTGAATTCTAAATATAATATGCTTCTATATCCGGTTTATTAGCTTCAAAATACAATCCTAGTAATTAAATATTTAGGTCATTGTTAAACAAACTAAAATTGAAACGGAACAAATTTTACATGAAAATACTTTTAGCTACATTAAGATATGTCGGGTTCTTATTCTTTTTCTCATAAATATATTGGTTTCAAATTAGAAATGTTAAAAAAAGTTATTTCTTTATATCACGTAACCACACACATAGTAAAACATTGCATTTTTAATTTCGATATTTAAAATATTCTTTGTATATCGCTTAATTTTAAAGTATTAGCACTGAATAGGACAAGAAATTAATATACAGCTCTAGAATATGTAGAAATAGAACACAACGCTTTGCGTCGAATAGAACTATCTTATTCTCTTGTTATAAATATTGGTTTTTTGTTAACTAAAACGATTTACATTTGTTAATCGTTTTTTTTTTTTTTTTTTTTTTTTATCCTACGCTTGACCTTGGTTTTTAAACCATTAGTCTCTGTCGGGCAGCCCAATACAATCTTGAGGTGAATGAAAAGTCATCTTCCGCAGAGTACTTGTTAATCGTTAAAATAATGCTCTTTACATATTTTAATGACAAAATGTAATTAACAAGTTATATATTTATATTATCTAACAAAAAAGATATTCCAGTGAAATTTAATCACAAGTCTTTTTAATTAAATCATTTTATATTTTTTTGCCAATAATTCTATGACGTTTTACAGTTTGCAGACGCTTAAAAAAATTCAATTTGGAAATTTTAATCCAGAATTAATAGTTTATCGAATGTAAGTTTTGCATTTAAAAAAATTTCCTTCCTAAAAAGTTCGTTGCATAACCTGCTAAAATAATTGTGGATAGTTAAATTGTTACTAAAAAGATATACATATATTTAATTTTTGTCAGGTTTTCTTAGTAGCACATTTTCTTATTTACGTTTCCAATTAAATAAAAGGAATGTTTTTATAGTTTCCTTACGCCTTTTTTTCTCAATTTTTATCAACTAAATGCAAATTACTAATGTGAATATTAAAAAGTAAAAGACAAAAATATACATTACTTTTTTTCATGAAATTTCAATGAATTTGATTGAAAATCCAAAATAAAAAATTAATAATAACTTTTCAAGTGTATTTTATAAAACCATTAACAAAACAATTTCTTCATTAATGAAATAAGATTATAACAAAAATTTAGTTTTAAACTTCAAATGCGTTCTCAAATGATATACAAGATTTAGCTATCGATAAAATATATAAAAATGTTGCCACTGAATTAAGAATAAAATGTCTAATTTAAAGAAAATATGAAAGCTGTACATCTGGATGTGATGTCATAGTTAGTCACGTGATAGAATCTTGATCTAGATATATTTATGGACCGTTAATAGAATTCTGCAACATTGCAAATAGTCAGGTTGTGTCTTTATTATCGGTGAGGAGATTTTGAAGGGACAAAAGATCTTTCAACTTTGAATTTTTGATGCCGTATATTAAAAACAACATTTAGAAAATCGGATATTATTTCAACATATATTAGTTAATCTTTCAAAAGACTGAGAATTAAGCAGGTCAAAAAAAAGCAAAAGTATAAAGGAGAATAAAAAGATAAAATATGATCTTAAATAAAAACTTTTTGTTGCAGCATTCTTAGATAGTATTACATTTCGTTGAAGAAATCGTAATAAGCATAGTTGACATTTGGATAAAGCAGCCAATGAAATTTCCAAAGGCAATGCTTTGAAGGCAATATTGCCACTCTTTTTGAAAAATTCAATTTCTTGTAGCACCATTCGATTTTATTTTGTATTGGAACTCCAGAGCGCTTTTGCGAAAGAACTCCGGGCGGAAGGTACTTTTTTTGGAGTTTACCTAGGCAGCGTGACATACTTTAGGATCTGATTTATATGCAGTTTTCGTGAGTAGTTTCGTCAAAAGACAATTTATGCCAAGAAATCAAAATTCTTTGATCTTTCTGGAACATTTGGCAGGTTGCAAGCTTAGATGGGTTTGAAGGGCAACAATCATCGAGGCTGAAAAGATAGAAACGAGGAATTTCGTTATTGATAAGCAGAAAATTTGCTGAAGTAAAACTGGTTCGCAATAAATTTATATAGCATCAGTGTCAAGAGAAGAATTTTTGAAATTCGATTCTCGAGTTTTTAATGTGTATATAGTTTAATTCAAAAGTTCCAAAAATAATTCTCAAGGAAAAAAAAAAAAAAACGTTACGATTATTCTAGCACTTCATTTGAATCTTCGAAATTAACTCACTTAGAAATTCAAGTCAGTATTGCTTTATATAAGTATAAGGTTCTTATATAAATATAATACTTAGTTATACAGTTTGTTTTCCATTTACTAAATTATTTCTTTTGTTTTTAAATATATACATATAAAAATAAATTTTAAAAAGGTGTTGAAATTACATTTTCGACTTTCGTTTTTTGTTGTATCAGGTTTAATTTATCGTCAATTTCTGAGTTGAGCTAACAAACAAATATTTAGCTCTCTGGTAGCAGTTCAACAGTTCGATTCCCATCTCTGGAGAGAATGTTTTCAGATGTTCAGAATTGAATTTAAACTGTTGGTGTGGTCTATTAGCCGCTTTTAGTAAAAATAAAATAACTATTTAAACTTAATAAAATAAATTTATCACTCTATGATCTTTTCTTCCACATGAATATTAATATCAGTACTAATAGTTAAAGGTAGGTTACGAAACATTACAAATACTCACAGCTGCGGTAGGATCTCATGAGCTACCAAAATGCAAATCATTTAGCTTTCAGTCTGATTCTATCGTATCTGGAAACAAAATTTTGATTAATACTTCAGTCCATCACTGAATAACAAAAACGTATAAAATTGAATGGAACAGGACACATTTTCTTTTTAATAAAAAGGATATAGCAGTATTTAAGTGAAATGCAATAATTAAAGATATGTTTTATATATAATTTTCATAAAATGCAAATCCATCACCATAAATCATTTCAAAGCTGTTCAGTTCACCTGCATATAAATTTTCGGACACTAGATTCGCATTTAAAACTAAAATAATTACAATAATAATAAAAAGGAAAATAAATAAAATAAATGCTTGGTACATTTATATCAAATAATACGACACAACCATGTGCGGAAATAACTTTCAATAACCTGCTAATTTTGTATGGATTTTCTCCAGGTTATTAAGAAGTATTTTAATGCATTCGCCGCCATTACAGATAAAAAAGAGCAATTTAACTGACATAATGGTAATGAAAGATCTCCTCTTGATGACATTGCTCTATTTTATTTCTTTGTTACGAATGAAACACGCCTCGAAAGCTTTTAATTTCATGAGGAGGGGAAAAAAATAGAACGCAACGAACACATTATCAGCATGTAAAACCAACCAAGGTGTTCCAGTAAACAACGTATCCAATTGGAGGTGCCCAAGGGGAAGGAAGATGACCGACCCTAGATACCAAAGTCGTGATCGGACCTTCCCTGGGACGCATTTAGAGATGTGATGACCCCTAGTTAATTTCGTTGACCATTAAAGATGGTGGAATCGGGAACTCTGGGTGAATTTGTATCCATTCGCCTTTCTACCGAAGAATGGGTGCTAATGTTTACCGCAGAAAAAAGATTTTTCAGAACTTGAGAATTGAAAGAGCTTTTATTTAATTAGTTTCTTAGACTTGTTGATAATTTGTTGTCGTAAATTAAGTAAATAATAATAGCCTTACGAAATGAAGCAAAAAAAAAAATGCTTCCTGTTAATGTATAAGAAAGAAAACTATTTTTTGTTTTCGAAGAAGTTATTTTACCATTATTATTTTTTAAATATCACACATGAATTTTTTTTTTATTTACCATTGATAAAAATTTTAAACTGCTTATATATATTAATTGTAACGTAATTTGTATAATTCACAATGTTTTATTAAATTTCTCAAATATATTGGAGGTTGTCAAATTTGAATGTAATTTTAAAAAAAATTAATGAATTTCAAATATTTTAAATGCTTTAAATAATTAAATCATTAAAAGTTAATCATTAGAAAAGCATACTTAAAAGTTACCTTTTAAATGCAGTTTGATGCATGAAAAATGCGTTAACAAAATTTAAAGAATGAAATTGTTGAAGTAAAAATGAAAGAGTAAATAATTTACAAACAATTTAAAAATAAAATTTTTAAAAGTATAACTATGCAATAATTTTAATTAAAATAGAAAATTACATAATTTAATTTCCTTGAAGAATTCTACTGTAATACATGCTGCTAAAGATTTTGCATTTTTTACTTTCTTTATTGTGACTTACATGGGACGATTTGAGATTTAACTTAAAAGTTAAAAGCAAAAACGCAAATGAAAAATTCTTTAAAAATTAATCAATTTCTTTGTTTTTACAAAGGATTTCATACTGAATTAACGTCTTTATCTCTTACAAACAAGTATAGCATAAAACTCATAGATTAAAAATGTAGCTTATCTAATGAACATTTTTCTATATTGCATTAATAATAGGTATAGTTTTTTTAATACTCAGCATTTAAATTTTTATTCAAAATTTTTTGATATTCGTAGGACATAAATTTGAAGTGCTTTTATAGTTAAATGCATGTTTGACCAGAAATTTCAAGTTCTATTGCATGGAATTATTATTCCGAGTTAGGAGAATCATGTTTATTAAATTAATTTTCAAATAAAAAGTCAAATTAATTTAAAATAAATCATTAAAATTAACCGAGATTGTAAATATTATGTACCAACTAACCGTTCTTTTAAAAATTAGAAAGAACACGTCACTTATAAACAATTCGTTCCCATATCATAATCATATTATCGATATCAGATGTTAGTACGCATGATATAATGCATAAAACGAAAAAAACACGAATAAATTATTGAAATGCACGAATTCTTTTGATTTCTCTTCATCCTTAATCAAAGATTGTTAGAGATTTCATATCTGAAGAAACTCCCACGCGTCCAGGCTCGGGAAGTAGCAAATTCCAATTAATCAGTTTCTCGTGAGAAGCAAAAATCAATTTCCGATATTAATGCAACCCCGAGAGCCGCTGGCTGTCACATCCTCCCTGAGAAATGCGATTATCGTGAACGCGACGGCTTCCCTCCGATAGAAGGCTTCAGGACGATGCGTGCAGATGAATCGTTAGTTTTCGTTAATTATGCGACGACCCACTTCCAGCAGTTACCAGCACAATTAATCTGAGATCCTAAAGGAACTCGGAAATGAAAGCAGCGTTAACTGTAACTTTACCTGATGATGGCCTCACGTGTTGTAATAATGGCACGGTGCGGGTATGGATACCATTTTCAAGATTTATGTATTTTGCTATATGTGTCAAAAGAAGCAATCGAAGGTACTGCTTGGAACAAAATGACATTCTAGTTAATTTAATTCTCTTGCGGAGTAAGGAAAATGTATTTTCCCCTGTCTTGCTTCTCTAAATTTGCTATCAAAAATCACAGCTCTAGAAAAGAATAAAATGATTGATTAGTTTCATTTTTAAAAATTATTTCAATTATTTTAAATTTACCACAATACAAAATATTTTTCATTTTTGAAACTTATACATTATGTCAAATAGTAATCGGAATAAGGAGCGATATAAATGAAATTTGTATCGATAAATTCAAACTTTGTATTTTATATTGTTATCATTTGATAATAAGGATTTAATCTATCGTTTGGCAATTGAAGGGTATTGAAAAAGGAGTTAAAATTTAGGAATATATCAAAAAAAGAACTAAGTCGTTAGTAAGTATATCGATTGTTAGAAATCAAATTCTACAGTATTCAATTACATTGTATATCCCTTTCAAAATTTGAAAATAATCTACAGATATTAAAAAAATCAAATTTCGCCTTAAAAAATGAATTCAAACTGATAAAATTTCAGGTATAAAGTAATTAAGTCATCTTTATTTACAGCTGACGATAAATAAATCCAAACTTTTAATATATTTTCTGGGCTATTTTCACTTAAGAAACAGGAGCTATAGTAAAATTACAGAATAAAGAAATAGAAAACTTCTCTGATTCCAAAGATTTATAAAGTATTTTTGTGTCATCCATTTGGTTTTTATTCCTTTTCATCATTTGATTTCTTTTTTTTTTGGAAATTTCAGGGTTAAGAAATGTATAAAGGGATATGTAATCAAAATTTTCAATATTAAATTATTGGAATAAGGAAAAAAAGCGCGAATTTATTCTCAAATAACATGATCTTATTGAAGTATTGGTATGCTTGGAAAATGTATTAATCTATATTAATATATGGATTATAAATTCAGTATTTCATTAACAATATTAAGTTATAAATTATTCTGTTGTACCTAAATTAGTGAACTTATAAAAATATATTATATATAGCAGAAGCTTATTAATTTTTAATTGAGATGTTTAAAAAATCTTTAATGATTTTTTTCATATTTTCAAAAGTTTAATGGAACATTACTGTACTGACAACATTTCTAAGATAATTAAATAATATATTTTTTTAAATTTCTTTGTATGAGTTTTCGCTTATAGTAAAAGATTTAATATTCCAGATAATAATTTTTTATTTAAACTAATGTAATATTGTCAATAAAGTTGTTACAGAAACAAATTATTTTAATATACGTTAACATAATTACAACAAACTAAAGAATTCTTTTTTTCCTTTATAATGTTTAAAAAAGCAAAGCCTTAAATATAAGCAAATTGCATACAATGTTTTAATTAATATTTTATACAGGATATTTATTTTATATCTGTTTATATACACACACATTATAAATTTACTTAAATATGCATAGCATGCATAGTATTTAAAATCAAACGCGAAACATTCATTTAAATTTTTAAATAAGTATGTTATATGTTATAGTTAAACTTATATCTTACACAAAATAATGTAAATTTTCTATCTTTTATTAAAAACATTTTTCTTATAAAATTTTCGCATTTTGAATAATTTTTTCCCATATAACTTAACATAAAACTCTTATTTGCAGTTAAATATTCGAATTATCATTTTAAAGCATGCATGTTAAGGCGTTCAAAAGATAACAGAAAAGAAAAAGAAATAGGTAATTCAATTGGAACACTGAGAAATTCCTTTTATTTAATTTTCATCTCACAAGACACAATGTATTTATTCACATGACAAAAAATGTTTGCAAACATTGGCCCACTTTTCACACACTTGACGCTTAAGAACAATTTGCAAAAGGTCAACAAAAGGGTTCGATCCTGACTTCAGATCCCCATTGCTTTCCTTCTTCTCGGAGAGAAATAACAATTACCAGTGACCTTAAAAAAAGTTCACCGGTAAAAGAAATCTGTCGCGTGATCTGGCACTCGTATCTTAATTGGAGATCTTTTCTGTTTAGAGCACGCACCACAAATTGTGTTAGTTTACTCATCCCCAAAACCTAATACTGTCTGTTGTGATGCGGGTGATCTTTATCTTAGATACTAATCAAAGACAACTGACAAGATCGTTCTATTATTAAGTATCTCAATTGAATAAAACTTTAATATTGTTTGCAAACCTTACTTCACATGTGTGAAGTTTATGATAATATTGAAAGATATTATGATATTAGCGTAGTTTTTTCTTGAATTGGTGAAGATATTTCCAATTTTAAAAAATACCGAGTAACTATTTATTTGTATGTAAAAAAGACCTTGAAAAATAGAACACTTATTGAAATTATGACATAAATATAATGTATTATGTGTTTACGCTGGTAAATTAATTTTTTTAAAAATCGAGTTAGCATTCAAGAACATCAAGAAAATCCAAAGTTGAATGTATAAAAAAATTGTGTGTCATTCTGTAAGTGGTAAATGTTGCCAAAAATCATATATAAGCGTTAATGCAAATAAAAATATTCTCAAAATTTAAAATAAACGAATTAAGGAAATTTTTTGTAACTTATTTTGTGAGCGGAACTTATAAATTAGTAATTAATTTTTAATTTTCTTTCGAAGTATTCATCTACATCTGCAAAGAACTAAACTGACATTAAGTTGCGAAAATTTAAGTAAAATTTACAAGAGTTATTCATGAAATCGATTTCAATACAGCGCGAATTATTACCAAAGTACTTTTTTCTCAACTATTCACTTCCATGCAGAATATTTAATTTAAATAATGCTGAACATGTTTTTTAAAGCTAATCTTAAGTGTAAGTAATTTAAAAGTTTTTAGAAACCACACATGTCTTAAGTTTACCACGCTCATAAATCTTCTGGGAGCTACACGGCCACTCTTAATCCAGTTGTTAAGGAACTTTAAGCCCGTGGAATGTTCTGATAACTATTTATCACGTGACTATATATGAAGACAGTGTAAATCTTTGACCAGAAACTACATTTATCACTAAAGCAGGGCACCGATGATTCTTTCACCCTATTTCCGCAAATGAATACGGGCGTTGGAACACATTTAGCTAACGAACGCATTTTTGTAGGTCAAATTTACTCCCGTATTTCATTTGCTTAAACGCGTTTGTTTTTATTAACAATAAATCATTCTTCTTTTTTTAATTTTCCTAGATGGAAATGAATACGGAATATTTTATAGCACTTTTCCACAACACGATTATATAATTTAGTAACAATTTATATTGTGAATTCATGATTTCACTAAAATATTAGTTCTCAAAAAATATATAAATAATTTTAATTCTAGTAATCTTGTAAACTTTGTTACATGATTAACTTATGGTAAAATTTAAATTAATTCAACATTTTTTTATTTACTGTATTTTTAAATAAGAATTCTGCGTTGAATTTTGTTCCATCATTCTGTAAAAAAGTTTAATTTTTAAATTTTAATAAATTTGACTGATTACATATAATTAGAAAATTTATTCACTTTTATACTTCAGTGTTCCTACAGATTAATGTCTAGCAATAAAAATATGGCTTTTAAATATAAAAAAGCTGTCTTTAGGAAATGTATTACCATGATAAATGGAATTTATATTATTAAAATAAATATTTTTATTTTTGAAGCAGTGTTATATATATGCTTATAAGTGTACATTTTAAGTGAAATTTAAAATTGATTTGGTACAATTTTTATTATTTAGATAGAATTTCCGGTCATGATATTAAAAGAATTACATGCAATAAAAGAACCAAAAGATGAGGTTTGAAATCGGTTACTAAAATAATGTATTCATTATATTTTAATATTTATAATGGATACGTTGTTTTTGACGTGTGATATTCTAAGATTAAATTAATAATCCGCACAGAAATAAATTTAATGTAAATGAATTTTCTGAAGGGATTCATAAATTCAACATTGAACTTCTTACATCGAAAATACACAAAGAAATCCAATTTTATTACAACATTTATTTTTCACAGATTATTAAATACAATATGTGTCATTTCTCTCTCTTTCTCTCTAACTAATTTTTATATAACTTAAATACGCACAAAGACCAAAATGCATTGATATTTCATTTTATTGAATTGTAAACCGAAAAATTTAAGATAATTTGTTTACAAAGATTATATATATATATATATATATATATATATATATATATATATATATATATATATATATATATATATATATATGCAATATAGTAAATGTAAAGCAGTTATTGATGTTTGTTCATTGAGAGATAGGTAAATTGTGATCTATGATCTTTACTTAACCTGATTTATGGATCTTTAACTAGTGTATTCTTACAGTAAAAAGTGATAAAGCTTAACCCTTCCGATAAAACAATAGATGCCATCCTATTCACGATAACACGATTCTAAGAAAGGGATTAGATATTACAGTCGCATTTTAGAATACTGTAAGATTGAGATCATCATCACGTACCGATTGTGTTTCAACTTTTTGGCAACGTTTCGAAAAATGGCGCCACGCTCCAACAGCTCTTAAGAACAATTACTTCACCCTGATGGATTAAGGTTGCCTTCGATGATGAACGGAATTGGTATTCTCAAGAATTAAAATCGGCGCCAACAATCGAATCTCTAATTATAAACCGGTCGTTGAGGAAAAATTGGTGATATCGAAGCTGACAGCCTTTTGGTAGTAGGTGAGTAAGGACTAATTGTAGGTCACTGGGCTAAGACGCGATCTTCGTTGTTGCGTTTGTTCCATATTTAGCAGACGGAAGTTTGACATGTGGTATCCTTGAAGATGACACCAGAAACTCACTGCCAAGGACGAGAGGAATTCTGGTTTCTTCTTCTTTCGAGAGCAGTAAATTTGACTTATATTCTTGTCAAAAAGTATAATGAAATATAGTGACAGAATAAGGTTTAATTAGATAGTTTTCCGTGTACTATTTTTTTCTTAAATAATGAAGGACAACTCTTTAAATGCTATGAGCAAAAGATATTTTAGTTTTCTTTGTCACCGTTTCATTTCTTATTGCTGCTCATTATAAACCTTTTATATAATTCTTTCTTAATATATTTTTAAAGAGTTCTTAGAAGCCGAGTTACAATAATTTAGATTTCATTACATTAATTTATAAGAAAACAATAAGAAAATATTGCAATTTATAAATAAATTGGAAGTTAAAAATGAACTTAGTATTAAAAACAATTATTATTGAATATTGATTTATTTCTTGATATGTAAAGTTTTCACTAAATAATTAGAACAATTAACTATTTTTTTTTCAAATTACTTTTAATAACATCTTTCATGTACAAAGTAAATTACAAATATGTACTTTATTTGAAAAATTATTTACTTTTTGAAAAATAAAACTTGAAATATTCTTTTATTCTGGAGAGAGAAAGAAATTTACAATTTCATTTTTTCATAAATTTTATATTTAATGGCACAATATCATATATCTATTTATTTTGCATAATTTATAAACTTATAGTTATAATTTAAAATGAATAACTTATCATAAGACGTGAAAGAAATTTTACTTTTTAAAATACATGAGAATAGCACATTATTCTATTTACTATTCTTTAGTTTATATTTCACCTTCATAAAGAAGTAAGTGGAAAAAAAGCTTCCATTTCTAACATATTTCTTTTAAATAATTTTATTTTAAGATTGTTTAGTTTAATCTAACTGAAAATTATTTTCTTATCTAAAGATTTCAATGTTTCTCCCTCTGATTCTAAATTGTTTCCAATTTATCAATCTTCCAATCATGATACACCAAATACTAAAATAACAAATGAGAAAGAATTTCGAGGGAAAAAACAGGAATTCCATTAATTTGAAAAAAAAAAATATTCTAGTATTTGATTTGAACGATTTGAAAAATTACTTTTATGGGTGATTACCAGAATAGATGAAGTTTAATCATTTTCTTTAACTTTATTAGTGAATAATTTTTGTTTTTCGTTTGTGAATTTGGCTTTCCTTTTATGTTAGAGTAAACTAATGTAATATAAAATTCTTTGCTTTCATAATTTAATTTTTCATGGTTTTTCATAAAAACATATACTTAATTTTCTCTAAATATTTTTCAATACTACTCAGGAAAAATAAGTATAATATCATATTAATTAAAATATGAAAAAAACGAAGTAAATTGGTTTTGATTTTTGTCACGAAACTCTTAATTGAAGTTTCATTAACTCAGTAGAATTAAGTAATCTTATATTTTACCATATTATATAAAGTTACGATTTCTGGTATCTGACTTGAATTAAACAATTTATCATAAAATATTTTTAAGGAATATTTCAAGGGAATTTTTAATGTTTTTAGAATATTTTCACGTGGAAAAATTTGTAAACTATGTTTGTGTTATTTAAATGAATATTGTTTTAATTCCACATTAAACATTTATTTTCTTTCTATTGAAGGTATGGTCAAAAGAAATAGATAGTGCCCAGGATCTCCAACAAGAAGAATCTGTTCACCTTCCAGCTGAACATAGGGGTGATTACGGTGGAGACTTCGGTGGAAATGGTTTGGTGGCCGGTCATGGACATGATCCATGGCCAGGTGGCAGACCAGATATGGCTCAAATCAAAGCATTGAATGTCAAGTGTGAGAAAAATCACATGAAAGTATACATAGAGTTTGATAGGCCTTTCTATGGAATGATATTTAGCAAAGGTCATTATAGTGATCCTAAGTGCGTACATCTTCCACCTGGAACTGGACATCTTGAAGCTAAATTCGACATCTTTCTCGGTGGCTGTGGCATGACAAGCAGCCAAAATAATGGTTACAGTCAACTTCCAGCTGAACAAAGTACAGGACTGTTTATTGAAAACACCATCATTGTTCAATATGATCCCCAAGTGCAGGAAATTTGGGACCAGGCAAGAAGACTTCGATGTACTTGGTATGACTACTATGAAAAAGCAGTGACTTTTCGACCTTTCCAAGTCGACATGCTGGATGCAGTAACAGCGAACTTTCTCGGGGACAACATCCAGTGTTGGATGCAAATACAAGTTGGAAAAGGCCCCTGGGCTAGTGAGGTAGCTGGTATAGTGAAGATCGGTCAAACTATGACCATGGTTTTGGCTATAAAAGATGAGGAAAACAAATTCGACATGCTTGTAAGAAATTGCATTGCTCATGACGGACATCATCAACCCATTCAACTCGTTGATGAATATGGATGCGTCGTTCGGCCTAAAATTATGAGTCCGTTCCAAAAAGTTAAGAATTTCGGTGCATCAGCCTCCGTGGTATCCTTTGCTTATTTCCAGGCATTCAAATTCCCCGACTCAATGAATGTCCATTTCCAATGTGTAATACAGGTTTGTCGCTATGAATGCCCTGTACCACAATGTGCTGGTGACCTTGGAGGTGGATATTTACCAGCACCGAGAGATCCATCCTATACTGAGAATAAAGTGGTCTCCTATGATGGTTCAGATAGTCACACAGATGCCAATCCGCATCAAGCTTTATTAGGTGCTCCGGATCACGAAGTCCATCATGGTATCCCTGACCATCATTCTGATCCTGGTCTTGGAATTAATAAAGAATATGGTCCAGTGTTCTTTAATCGCCAAGGTGAGCAAGTACCTGCAAAGGGAAATAATATCCAAATCGGTAGCGGTTACGGTGTTGCCGGAACAGGTGGTACTCCTAGAGCACTTAAGGATCACAACAGGAAGAAGCGTCAAGCTAAAGAGCAGATGACGGACATCTCTACGCAGAAGGTTATTCAAGTCGTGGCACCTGGAGACGTCGCCTTCAGTTTACCAAGTGATGAAAAAGAAACAGTTGTTTACGCCAGCAGAGCTGAAGGTGAAGGCGTTTGCATGTCTGTCCCTAGTTTCGCAGTTGGACTTGTATTCCTGTTGCTCTTGCTAGCCGTATCTACTCTTGTAGCTGGATTCTTATTCATGAGAGTTAAGCACCTTACAGCTAAAGAAGACAATTCTATATCATATGACAATACAGAATTTTTAAAAGTTGCAGTGCCAATGGCTCATTAGCTGAATGTAATTTAAACTTTTTACATTCCCAGATATAGTCAGACATTCTCAATGAATAATAACTTTTAACTTAACTGGTACATACAGGTGCTACACCGTTTCGTTTTCTAATTTACCAAATAGGTAATTCCATGAAAACGAAATCGAGTCTCGAACTCAAACACTCAGTCATTTTAACCTGTTTGTTCCAATATTTATTGTTATTTATTAACGCTCTTAAATATATGATAGAAAGAGAGAAATGTAAGAGAAAGACTCATAAATATTCTAAACTCAATGAGGGTGTGAAATGAACTGAATTTTGTAGATAATATTAAAAGCGTACCTTATAAATGTATGCAGTTGCCTATATCCAGCTGGCTTTCAAAAATTTGGTCTTCAGCTTGAATACATTCATTTCAATTAAATGGGAAATCTGGAAACCTTGAGGTCAAAGGTAAGTGGTTTGTGATAAGCTGGGAAAACTGCACTCATCACTAAGCACATATGTTAATTTTTGCACTAGTGGCCTTCTTGAATTGAGCTTCCATTTATTAAATTGGAAATATTTTGTAATTTATAAAAATTTACTTTAATAAAAATTTTTTTAAGTTATATAAATGATAGATTTGTATTTTTAAACTGCAAAATATAATTTAAATCCAATTAATATACATTATTTATATTTATTACTTTTTTATTTTGCTTATTGATTTCGTTTAATTGTAAATGTATAATAAATTGTATTTTATACAGTAAGTTTCTTGGGCATTTAAAATAAATTTATTTTTCGTAGTATATAATATTTAATATATTTGTATAAAATCATTGAAATTTATATATAATTTGAAAATCATATGTTTTTAAAATGTCAAATTGCATTTGACGAAAAAAAAAAAAAAACTGTTATTTTGTTTGTTTTAAAAGTGTTTAAAATGTTTTGCGTTAAAATAAATTATTTTTTTGTTTTCTTTTGAAGAACAAATGCTTATATTTTTATTTATGTTTTGAATATTTTGTGTCTAAATATGTTTTGCTGCTGCGAAACGAATGTTTCCCGAAATACTTGGGAATTGTGTACATATGTATTTTTCAGTAGAAATGTTAACTGAGATTTTATTAAAAATATTTGAAAATAATAAGTTCTTTAATATTTCCCAGATGCACACACACACTACAAATTTCTAATTTTGTTACTTTTTCCAACATAAAATTATAAAATCAGCCTTTATTATTAAGAAAGAATAATTAACAATTTGACAAGCAAAGTTGTATTCTTTTTTTAATTGTAAATATTTTGTATTTTACATACCACTTATGAGATTTGGAATTCGGTGTAAATTATAAACGTCAGGATGTTTTAAATGAGATATATTATGCTAAATTGTGCTATTTCAACTCCTTATTAATTGTGATTCATGAATAACTAATAGTATGATCAAGTTAAAAATGGTTAAGTGTATCAATATACAGCTTTTGACATTCATTTGATTTTAATTTATTATAGATTATTACTTCTTTAAATTTTTGTATATTCAATTACATCATTAAAAAATTACTCGATACAATGTTAAATAACGCGCCTAGTAAAAAATCATTACACGCATATCTGTTAAATTAAATTTTATAAATAATCTGTACTCATTTATTAAATTACATTTATAAATTATAAAGATTTTTGTTTTCGTGCTTTTTCAGGAGCAATCTTGACTATTTTATTGTTTCAACAATATTTAAAATAGCCCAAAACTATAATAGTTAAAATTGTAATTATTTTAATCATGGATTAATTATATTGTCGACATAACATTCATCAACTATTTTATTTTTTTCTTAAGTAAATTTATTTTTTATGACACAAAGATATTTTGAGATTATTCGAAGACATTGCTAACGATGTTAGAAATGGTTATGTAACTTTTACTCACATTGTATAAATGAATACAGAATTAAGAATATGTGAAATCAGGCAAATATGAGAAAGGGTTTGTTGCAAATCCTTTAAAATTCGCTTATTGTGATGCTTAACTATTTCGTAAAAAATAATTAGTCAATTGCTTGAATATATTCATTTTTTTCTGATTTCATATATATTAATTTATATCTTGTTGGCAATGAAAAATCAATGCATGTTTGCTACAATATAACTTTTGAAAACAGTTTTTTCAGAGAAATTCTGAAAAATCTGAAAAAATCTGAAATCTGAAAATCTGAAAAATCTGAAATCTGAAATAATCTGAAAAAAGAATTTTTCAGAATTTTAATATAAATGATTATCAAATTTTATCGCTCTCTTTTCAAAAATTTCATTTTTTTATTATTTTTTTACGTTACTCTATTCCTAAAAACCTTACTATTAAAGCTGTAAATAATTTTATAAAAAAGTACTCCAAAAGTTTTTAAGCAAATATTAATGGTAAAATGCATCTAACCAAATTCACAAAGATAGTATAAATGTACTTTTTTATAATGAAATTTTTAATATATATCTTTTGATATAGTATAATAATGTGATTGATGCTCCAAGATTTTTAAACTAAGAAAGTAGAGCAGCAGAGATGATACAGTATGCAACTTTTCTCAATGAATCTATTTAACCTTTCTATGTATATGATAAATATACAGTTGATGGTGTTTATATTAAAATAAGTTATGACATTGAATATACTTCTTAAAAAATTGGACCTTTAAACTTTGGTAATATAGAAATGGAAATAATAAGCATTTTTCTTTTTATTCTCATATCTGGCACAAACACAGTGGCTTGGAACAATCAACTTAAATCCGCATAGAAATCCTTCTCAGATTCAATTCACCAAACAGAAAGCGAACAAATATAACAATGCAATTTAAGATCTCACCAATGATTTGTTTCATTTAGTAAATCGTCAGTTTCTTTTACTTTTAACTGTTGCCACCAGGTCTTAAAAGATATGAGATAATCGCTTACGTTTCGCCACCTATCCGGAAGTCTTGCAAGGGCGTTGACGATTTTTCTAGTAGTACAAAACGATAAACAATGAATACGATGGAATAATAGCTAGCTTATGCTCTGCTAATTCTTTCGTCTCTACGTATGCTCCACCTGATATTTCTTAGTGAATTCGCGGAGCGAAAAACTTTTATGATTCTCGCCAACAAAGGATAGAACAAAGCGCCAAAAAGGTTTGGTAACCAGGTCACATGGAGTGGGTGGTGTTTTTACAGTAATCCAATACCCTGGTGATGCGAGACAATGCTTACTTTAGGCAGGGGCGAATTCTTTTTTCACTGTTTCTTTACTAGAGATTTGAGATCATTGCTAAATTTGCTTACAGAGAGTTTTCTTTCGACGAATTAGCTCGATTGAATATTTCTTACATAAAAACTGCTCTTTTATGTAAGAAAACAAAGCATTTTTATTATTATAAAATTTTTTGCAATTAACTGACTTTAATCACTGAAAGGTTATAGGGAACGATATGTAATCTGAAAAGAAATTGTTTTCCTTCGAGATTTTTACCCCTTAAATAATTAAAGGAAGTGTTTCCAAGAAATAAGCAAACTATAAATCTAGATTTTTTAATGAGGATTTTTTTTGTGTCGAATAATTGGAAAGTTAAATTAGAGTTAGTATAAATACTGAATAAATTAAATAGCTTTTTCTATACGATTTTATGTTTAAGAATACAAAATTAGATATTTCAATAATTTGTCCTAATAAATTTTATGCATTTTAATTTGGAATTATTCGATATATGTTTACTTAACAATTTCTCAGCTAGATATGCATAATATCTATAGCATTTTTTCTCAAATGATTACACAAGTCTAAAATTGAGAACAGGAAATAGTATTTGCTGAATGCATGATTTAACAGGCTTATAAAAATTACATTATTGCTTAAATGAGCGAAAAGATTTATTTCATTGAGATTATCATTATAGGTTATATATTTAAAACAATTGAAAAAGCTTCTTACAAATAAAGTTACACATTTTTTATTTATACATTTATTTATTTGTTTCTAAATGTATCTATTTATAACTTCATCATGACTAACAGTTAAAAAATATGGTATTACAAATTGCAAATTCATTAGTGTAAAACTGTTTCTATGTGCAGTATTACTAAAAGTACTCTAAGGTAAATACAATTAATGGAGAGAAAATTTTATCTTGAAAAACAATTAGCAAATCACTGTATGCATTACTTGTCATTAGTGTTGAAATTTTATATTATTTTTGCGATATTTTTTTTCTTCAAGGATGAATTGTTTCGAAAATATAATACTCGCACAGTCATTGATGCAAGAGAACCCAATATAAAAATGCAATAAAATTCTCGTATAAAAACTAAAAGGCTATTTATGGTATTTTAGAATTGAATGTTTTTAAAAAAAAGTTTAACAACACTATTTTAAATGAGATTTTAATTCTATTTTAAATGAAAATTGATTATATGTATAACACTGATGTATAGAAAATTGGACACCTTAAGATAACTTGATGCTCTAAACATATATATCATAGAACTACATATATATAGCACTATGAATTCTATTGCTCGAAGTTGATTTTCTAAACTCCTGTCATACTTTCCTTGTCAAAATATTTTCATACAAAATATTAATAGCATTTTAAATCTGTATTTAACATTTCCTGAAGATTTAATTTTGTGATAATTAGTAAAACTTAGTAGTTTTATGATAATTAATGAAACTTAGTTGTTTTATGGATCTCTCATTTTTTGCAGTTATGTTTTGAAAATTCTGCAATCATTTTTGCAAAAATTATGCAGAAACGATTTTCGTAATGTGAGAGATATTTCTTACAGGTTCAATTCAATTTAATTTTATTCATTTTTTCATTAAATTAAATTAACTTAGTAATTATTTTTAACACTAGTATAAAGTTATTTAATAAACTTTATTAAAGCCAAATAGCAATCTACATTAATTAGTAATTTACTTCATTTTCTGTATTCATGTCTTCAGGAAACAGATGCAAGGAAAAATTAAGGTTTCAAACTAAATAGAATTTACTTTTTCTTAATCTTAATTCAACGATTATCATATTAAAAGAAATAAAAATTTTTTGCTTCTTTTAATACAAAAAGTGAAAGAAATTTATTTTAAGAAAATTTTATTCAACATAATTATAAATGTTGGGACAAATAAAAATTTGGATTTTAAAAAACTTACATAAATTTTTAAAATTTTGAAATTATCAGTAATTTCTTATTTCATGTTAAACATTTTGCAGTTGAAAGTATAAAATATTCAATAATTATTATATAAAAATGCATTGAAATGTAAATCAACATGAAAAAATAAATGTCATGCGAATAATTTGCTTTTGATTTACTAATGTATATATGTATTTCATCTACAGATATTTATGGAGGAAATCAAGTTCATATATTTGTACAAGTGTATTGTTCTAATATAAGAAGTTACAAATAATTGCAATTAACATACGAACTGTGAGCTTTATTTCAGAACATTCGCTAAATATTTTTACAATTCTTATTCTATCTTTAATTCAGAAATTATATCAGAACGTTAGACACTTTTTTAATCATTTTATTCGATTACTAATCATTCTCCAACTAC
The DNA here is from genome assembly GCA_037975125.1 of Latrodectus hesperus. Classification (NCBI taxonomy): domain Eukaryota; kingdom Metazoa; phylum Arthropoda; class Arachnida; order Araneae; family Theridiidae; genus Latrodectus; species Latrodectus hesperus. Next base: position 58,588,545 of record CM075853.1, read on the forward strand.
ACAATTTCTTTCATAACTTTCAGTCTTTAATAGAAAAATCAGAGAATATCTTCATATACATTAAATTAGTAGTTAGTCCCATCCCGAATGATTAAGATAGTTCTATTGAATATCAGTTCTGTCGAATAATTTCGAGGAAATGAAGAACTGTCAAAAAATGTAAATTAAAATTTTATTATTCTATAAAGCCGTTCATCACAGCGGAACAAGGTCTGTTTAAGAGGTGAAGAACTTTACACCGTGAGAAAATTACAGGTTCTTTTCAATGCTCATTTTATGCTACATAATTCATGTATTTCAATGCAATTGTCGGTAAAAAAAGATCATAATCCGGGGAGAAAAACGGAGTTTTATATAGGGGTAATGTTCCTGAGATTGCAGATAATTCTTTCCAAAAGGTAATAAAACAAGCTTAAAACACGATAACTCGTGAATGGGGGGAGTTTATTTTCATATTTTTCTTTTTCTCTAATGCTTATTTTATTGGCAAAGAAATGTGATTATTCTATGTTGTTCGCCTATTTTTATAGAAGCGCGATGTCGTGAATAACTCTAAAATGAGGTAGTTTTACAAACAGTTATTCACAGTCTTTGCACAAAATAAAACATTTGCATCTATCAAAACTAATATTAAATTAATAAAACAGATATAGCAGTTGAAAGTAAATACCTATCTTCGTATTTTAATAATTTTTTTACAAAATAAATTACTCCATAAAAAATTTGCTGTCTGCAGCAAATAGTAACGTGATACTTTATAAGTATTACGTTACTCATAATGTATCACGTTATGAGTAAGAGCACAAAAGTTAAAAATGCAGTATATTTATATATACAATTTTTATGACTTTATTTAATTTGAATTGGATGCATTATTAATTACAATCTATACATATGGATAATAAATATTAATTAAAAATTCAGTAATATTTAAATTACATTTTGAGTAAAAAATATAGGAAGTGTGGCTATTTGATATAACAACAACATGAATTTTCATAAATTTCACGTAGACTTAAAAGGAAAATAAAATTATTAGACATTTTTAACATTAAATGTCGCTATAATTGTTAATAATAATATATACTATACTTTAAAACGTTTTAAATTTTCAGTTGAAATGAAATACACAAAGACTTTTTTTTTATTGAAATCGACTTTGTTTTATTCAAAGAATACACTTTAGTCTTGAAAAAATAGGTCCATAACTTCAATTTCAGAGAATTTTCTTCCCTGAATAAAAACTTATTTTATTCTTGTGAAGGAAAATGTTTTTCTTTATGAAGTTTAAGAGTATTAGGTCTGAAATTCTGTAATTTTATAGATTTATGCAATTAATCACACCCTCCACCGAGTTTTAATTGAAAGCTGAGCTACAGTAAGATCATCAGGAGAGGAAACTTGACAGCTCCCCAGTTCAGAAAAGTTTAATGAAATTATGGGACCTAAGTCTTAGGACTGAAATTAACCCAGACGATTTATGTAATTAATGACACTTACCAAAATCACTGATGAAAGATTAGATATAGTATGTCAATTATGTAAAGAAAATCAACCATTTCTCTATTGAAAAATGCTTAATCAAGTTATGAGGGCCAGGAGTCATAGATTTAAGTTTCCTCATCAAATTCATCTAATTAACGAAATCCATCAAGTTCATTTATTCTATCAAATGCCACAGTACAAACATAATGCAATGAAACTTAATTAATCCTCACTTGTAAAATGTTTTATTCACAGTTTTAATGAGAAAAACATAAAATTTTCTTTTTAATGTAGTTTGATTTTTTTATTGATATTGATACATATTATTGATAAAAATTTCTTAATAAAATCATTTTTAGATTATACTTTACTATGTCACATTTATTAATTTATTGAAATATGACAGGAAATTAAAAAAAATAATTCAGAGGCATATTGATGTAACTTATGGCAATCATGATATCATTTAACATTAAATATCTCTCTCTTTCCCTTTCTCAAATGTAAGAAGCCTTCTTCGATGTACTTTTTAAAATTTATACTCAAAACTATTTCTGTATCTTGTTTTAAATGATTTATACTGTAAAGAAGCCTAATTTACTTGAAATTGTTGAATATTTTATATGTAAATCAAAAATAACATTAGAATATCAAAAATCAAAATTACTTGTGTAATTAAAAGAGCTAAAATACTTAATAACAATTATAACACAAAATCACAAAATCTAAATGCTTGATTTCTATATACAGGGTGATCATAATTAAACTGCAAATTTAAAAACGCTGTAAAAAAAGAACCACTGTTCAGAAAGACCTCAAATTTCACCAGAATGTACTTCAAGCAGGGGGATCTTGTTTGGCTTGTGAAAAAAATTAGGAAAAAAGTGGCCAATAGATGACATTGCACAGGCGACTGTAGGTTAATTACATGAATTCTGACATGAACGATAATCAATTGTGGCTGTAAACTGAACGTTAAACCAGTTGTGCTATTGTAAGTCAGGCAGATGTTGTGGCACTCTTGGTGTAAAGCCTATTCAGAGCGACAAGGTGGTGCCACATCGAATAGGAAAAAATCGGTTTTTAATTGCCCTGCGGCCAAAAACCGTAAAAAAAGCCAACAATAATTCGGTTTTTAACTGTCCTTAGTCTTCTTCAAGAAATTTTCAATATGGTGTCCATCATTTTCTGTTAGGAGGTGTAAACGTAAAACGGTATTTTCCACAGCAGCTTGGAGTGTATCAGTGCTGATGTTGTTAACGTGCTGAGTAATGCGGCATTTCAAATCCGCTAAGGTGTCTAGTGATGCACTGTACACAACATTTTTCAGAAATCTCCAGAACCAAAAGTCACAGGGAGTGATGTCCGGTGATCGAGGCGGCCAGGGAGTTGGAAAATGTCGATTGATAATACGATCATTTCCGAAATGGCGTTGCATCACCATCGACAATTAACGAGAATTCAAGATACTCAGTATTTTATACAAGGTGTTAATTTGAATATAACCAGCTGTGCAGCGCCATCTATAGGCCACTTTTTTTCTCCACGCCAAACAAAATCCCCCCGTTTGAAGTACATTCTGGAGAAATTTCAGGTCTTTCTGACCAGTGGTTCTTTTTTTACAGCGTTTTTAAATTTGCAGTTTAATTATGATCACCCTGTATATATGATGGTTATCAAAATATTGGTAACATCTGTGAGTAAAAGTGACATTTCATTGTGAATGTGTTTATTAGAGTTAATGTAATATAGTCTTGAGCGAATTTTCTTTCATGCTTTTAATTACAACATATCGGATAAGGATATGAAGGACACCTATACAAGAGTATGATTGTGATTCTCTCCTTCCAGTTGACAAACATAAGGATGAATTTATCATGATGTGTGCATGTGGTTTTCTACTGGACAAGTCCTAATACGGAAGGGTCACTGGAAAGAAATACAGAGAACATTAAAATGAAATTAAACATCTACCTTCTTCTTCTTAGAGTTGGGTTTGTATGTCATTGGGCACCTCTGCTTTTATAAGCATTTTGTACTATTAACTCCAAACCTAATAAAGTCCGATAACCCTTTAATGGAGACTAGGTGTAACTCTCTAATATGGATGATGCCTAAAGAAGTTAATCTAGGGAGGGCAAGAGCCTCGCATTCGTAAATGATATGCTTGGCCGTTTCCTCTTGCGTATGACATTTCCTATAGATAGGGTCTTGCTGAAACAGTCCCATTTTATGGAGGTGTTTTCTGAAATAGTAGTGCCCAGTTATGAAGCCTACGATTAAACGTATCTTCTGCCTAGAGTATCTTAGAATATTAGAGGCAATCCTCGCTGATGATCCCCATACCATACTTTTAGCGTGGGTTTGACCAGGAGTGTTGAGCCAAGCTTCATACATCTTCCGTTTTTCCCATCTAAGAACACTGGTTTTTGCGGTCTTCAAATTGATCTCACAAAAGGTTCTGCACCGATGGGAGCAAAAGACGATCCTTGTTTAGCAAGTTCATCATCCCTTTCATTACCTTCGATACCTTTGTGCCATGGCACCTATACAAGGATCACCGTGTTTCTAGTTGCCAGTTCTGTAAGAAGGTTTCTACATTCCAAAATCATTTTAGATTTGATTTCGAAAGAACTGAGCGCTTTTAAAGCGGCTTGACTGTCATTAAAAATGAGAATCCTCTTACCGTGGTAGCCCGTCCTCATATTTAGTCGCAGACAGTGGATAATGGCCAAAACTTCTGCCAGGAAGACCATAGCGTATCGCCCAAGGCTTACAGATAAAAATCTACATTGGTCCACATAGTCACCATATCTCAATATAATTGAAAAGTTGTTTCATATTTTAGAGCGTTCAATACGGAATCCATATTCTTCACTGGTATCTCTCACACAATACATTCACACTACCGCTTCCCCATGAAAAATAGCGGGTACAATATTTCTGTAAACATTATTCACCACTTGCATAAATCGATTCCTAGAAGAATCCAAGCTGTTTTAAATGCCAAAGACGTTTCGACACCATATTAATAAAGGTTTCTTTCCTAAATCTAAGTTGTTTTCTTTCATTTGATATAACCACTTGTATATAATATTCTTACATTATAGAATTACTGAAATTAACAGAAGATTTTTATATATCTATCTTATTAAATAATTTCTTTTGTTAAAGAAACGTTACTTTTCTCCGATGATTATATACATACTAAACTCTTGATAAATGGGGATAAGAAAATATATATTTTGTCACAAATGATCTCTATAGCTTAAATTTAACAAAATTATGCAATCCGTAAAGGTTTTAGAAATGCTCTTTAATTATCGGTTTTTTATTTTTATAATGTATGCCTTTGTATTTTAGATATTCATGATTCACTAGCAATTAACTTTGGCGGCTAGTGTTGAATATGATTATTAAAATTGCAACTTAATCTGCAGAGTTGAAATTTAGCGCCTCAGTCAGTATTAACCTAGTTAAATTAGCAACTTTCTCTCCAAATGTTTGTTCCAAAAACAGAGGCGGAATGTTACCCTGAGCTAAATGTTAATCTTGTCAACATAATGGTCCACTCTTGAATCAATAACTAATGGATAGTATCATTTCCTTGGAAGATAAAAGAAGAACTAACTGCTGAATGATTAACAACTCGACATTTCGTAGGTTCCATTCTTACAATGGACATGGATGGATACAAAACATAAGCGTTAAGGATTCTGATACAAAACATTAAGTTTATTTCCAAAAACGTTATGATTTAATGTCTTTTAATTGCAAAAATATATTTGCACATGAATTTAAATTATTAAGATTAATTGTTGGTTAATTTATACTTTAAAATAATAGTTATTCATTTATTTATTACGTTTGTCGAAATATCTTTGAAACACATCTAAAAGCTCGTTAAGTAATAATTTAATAAGAGAATAATAATTATACTCAAAATCAAACAGATATAATAAATTCATTTAAATAAGACTTAAAAAAAGTGTTATATAGAGCTCTTTATTTATTACAGTGAATGCAAAATAAATAAGAATAAATGAACCAGTTATATGACTAATAGATACTAGATTATTTCCTGTATGAGGAAAATGCTTAAGTGATTGTAATATTAATTTTACACTTTTTTGTATAAATTAGGCTATAAAACAAGTTAAATGAACAATGTAAGATTGAATTTTATATAAAATGATGTACACATCCATTACTGAGCTATAAGCAGCAAATTAAAGATTAGCTCACAGAAAAAAAAGATTAATATGCGTTGACATACACAGAGAGATGAGTGGTTTTAAGAAATATTTTTCAAGGAAGTTGTTCATTTATTTTTCGCCTGAAGCGGATTATTCTCTTCTTTAACAAGAGTCAAAGCATCTCTCTTCTCTAGAGTCAATGAATATGCAGGTAAGTCAGTCAAATGACTTATTTTTAATGGGAAAGAATTCTTTACGAATAAAAGATGGAAAAGTAATCGTAAAATTTTTGTTTTGAAAGAAATTTTTCGCATTTCTCAAATTTCGAACACTTTATACTGTTAGATACATAAGGGTACTTACATTATGACTATATATCAGTCGGTCATCTCTCGTAACAAATTAAAATGCTATAACATTCTATTATCAAATTTAATACAATTTTGTCAATTCGTAATGATAATAATAATATCTTTAAGCCATGAAACATTTTATAAATGGACTTTCTCAAATTAAAAAAATATATTTTTACGTATAAAAGTGAAAAATATTCTTTGTTATTAAAAACATACATATTGTATTTCTATACATAATAAGGAAAAACAAATATAGAAAAATTATTTTATTATGTAATTATATCTTATTTTTTTCAATAAAGATTTTTGAAAATATAAGATACTTTTTAAGAACATCGCGTAAAAATTTGTGATGTATGAAAAATTTAAGGTCAAAAATAAGGGATTTGGGAATAACAAAAATATTTTCTAATTTTTTCTTTGCAGATTATTTAATAATGTATTCAGAACTTAGAAACACTAATATCTTTTTATTTTTGGTGGATTTACAGAAATATAAAATTGTTCAGAAGAATTGTTGTAAACAAATAAAAATATCAATTCACAGTTTAATTGGTAAATAATTTGAATCTCAAATACAGCTTATTTGCAAAAGTATAAAGATATTATTCAATGGAAATTCCATTGATTAAAATATTGATTGCCAAGCAAAGTAATTTTTATAAGATTATTGATTACATTTTTCATACGATGTATCACATCATAACACAGTAAATAAAATCAGCAACATAATAACTACAGAAAGGATGTAATATTTTTTTATAGTACATGGAAAAATAAATGACACATTATATAACGAAAAATGTTTTCTTATAAGGTTTATATGATTTTTTATGTCAAAAATAGGAACCATTAAACTTTTCCTAGTTCATTACTATGTCTGTCAAAAATAAGTTTATGACAGACATAGTATGTTTTATTGCGTGTGCTAATAATAGTTAAAAAATACCGTTACTATATTGTTCTAAGATGACCCCAGCTGCTGTGAAACTTTCAAAACATGAAATTTCTCGAAATTCTAGACTGTTATATTATAATGATAAAGCAAAAGAAATTTTATCTTTGCATTTTTCGATGTAATTCTAATAGATTTTGATACAATTAACTTCATTTCCTATAAAAAAATTAATGATTTATAAATCGCGTATTATATTTTAACTTCTTACACAAAATATAAGTCAAACTCTCGGAAATACCATCCGTTTTAAATGCATTTCTTTTGAAAGATTTGTTTTGTTGATTATGAAAGATATTACAAAAATCATATATATTTTAATTCCTTATCCGTGGATTTAATTCGCGTACTTAAAATGTGTTTATAAATAATAAAAAATCAATTTAATCTTGAAGGGATTAATTTCAAATAAGAAATAATTAATCATTCAATTTAAAGATTTGTTTCAGAAACGTAAAAAGCTTTATTTAGATTGTTTTATATTTGTGTTTAAATAAATCAATGTTCCAAAACGATAGATCCAAAATAAAAAAAATATGTATGATGAAAAAAGAATTTAACATCCATTAAATATTCTAGCTTCTAAAATTACAGATTTTTTACTTCTATTAACAATTTTAAATGTTCTTTTTATAAAATGCTTTGCTGAGAGAGAGAGACACACACACACACATTACTGTATTTAAATGTATTATGACTTTTCATAAAACGAGTTTGTAAGAAAAGATTTTATGTGTAAGCAAAAATTTGCTAATTTATCCATTAAAAATTAACATTTTAAAATTTCTGTTCTTATAAAAATTTTATTAGATTTTGAAACTGTTTTGTATTATATTTCATGTAATACTTCCAATAAATTTGAGATTGAGGTAAAATAGTTGTTAATAATTCATTATTTTAAAATTTTTAAATTATTTAACATCCACACATTTTAATAAATTGTAAAACTAAGATAAATTCAGCAATTTTATGAAAATGAACAGAAAAAAGACCCATTTCTCAATTTTATTTACAAAAGGATTTTGTGAACACATCAAAAAAATTTCCATTCTCATATTATTTTACTAAAAACGTTCTAGCATTTTAAATATCACTAAGTCGAAAAAAGCAAAACTTGTAAAAGAAATGGTAAATTTTAATAATCATAAAAATTTCTATAACTCCTTAATTAGAGATATAGGTAACTTAGAAGCATTAAAATTTCGGAAAAAATCAGAATATTCAGAACAATTACGTAAAACAAGAAATGAGATACACTTAACATTATTGTAGACTGTTGTAAATTTTTAAAGCAAATAAATATGACGAATACAGTAGAAGGAAATAAAAAAAAGATTATTTACAAGCACTATTACATTTTACAACATTGAAAACAAATTTCCTTTTTTAACATGAATTTTTAAACAAAATGATTAGTGAAATTTGATAAATATATTAATGGATTGTCTTACGAAAGAAGTTATGAACTTAAAAGATATTCTAATAAGCCTATATTAGATATAAAATACAATTATGTACAAATTTATAAATATGGCATAGTATTTAGTATTTTTTCGACTCAAATGTATTAAGTCAGAGAATTTCCATTAAGTATTTCTTCAGTTGAAAAAAAATCAAACCTATTAAAATATGCACTTTGCTATTATTATGAAATGTAATATATTAATCAAAATATTCGCTCATGCCATCCAAATTTTAATATCTTTAAATCAAATAGATTTAATTCGTTTGAATTTGCGATTTTTCCTCTGGATTGACAATCATATGTTGTGCGAGTTCGACTTTTCATACCAGAAGATATTGCAGACCTAAAAGCAGAAGTCTTCAAAGATAATACTGCTCTTTTTCTTGATAATTTCAAACAAAGCAAGCTTATTTTTCTTGTTTTTTGATCCCTTCGATGTTTGATGCTCTAATATGGAATGAGATGAAGAAAAAAGGTTACTCTAAAAAGAATAACCCTTACTTAAAAATACATTTTGTATAAAGTCTAAGCAGGAATACTATTTTCGAGTAATTTCCAAGACAAAGGCAAACTTTTAAAGCTAACGGTAGTAATTTCGAACAAGAATATTCTTTCATTGTTCAAATAATAACAATTCTGATTATGATTTAGCATTTTTGCTTGTCTTTATTTATTATAACTGTGCTTACTTGAAACTTAAGTCACGGGAAATGTGTATTAATGGAATTATGTATGTTAACATTTTAAAACTATATGTACAACTGTTAAAAATATTGAAATATATCTGGCACTGGCTTGTCTAATATTGGCATCACACACACAATAACCTCTAGACACCCACAAAAGGGAAAATTTTACAGTGTTCATACAAGTCAATTTCTAGAGAACGTTTCTTATTATGTAATTTCTGCCAGTATTCTAAATCATCATTTTGTGAATTTGTCCTTACTAAAACATTAATTTAAATATTTCTGATAAGCTGATCAAAAGCAGTTGATATTTCGTAATAATTCAGCATCGAATTTATTAAGCCTAATTGTTCTTTAATTTTTTTTTCATACTTAATAAGAACACTTACTTAAATATAATATTTTCGAGATCGAAAAAAACGAAACAAAACATAATGACATAGAATATTATATACTCATTTCACTGATAACAAAAGAGTCTGTTATATATCCAGAGCCTGATTAAGGCAGAGGCATACGGGGCAGTTGCCCCGGGTCCCAACATCAAAGGGGCATCCAAATAGAGCTAAAAGTTTATTTTACGTTATCAATCAAATAGAAACGTTTGCTAAATCAAGTAGAAAGTTAGAAGCAGAGGGGGGCCCCAAAGAGGTTTTTGCCCCAGCCCCAATTGGGTTAAGTCGGGCCCTGAATATATCACGAATTTGAAAAAGCTCTTGTTTATTTTATTGCAGCATTCATTTTGGATCTTACGTAATACGATTATATGTAATACAATTAAAATAAATATATTTAAAAAAATATAAGTATACACATCTGTAAAATTTGGAGTATTTATCCTTAAATAACGTTTTTTCAAAGATTTTTTATATCCACTAATATTAACCACTCGGAATTTCTTGACATTCATCAAATATTTAGCAACAGGGAACATTTTGTTGTTGTTGTTTCTTATTCCACTTGATCTAGTACAATCTAGAACAAGTCCAGTAGATCGTTCGTCCAGAGAAGACCTTAGGTCAAGCTTGATCAAAAGGGAATATTTTAGAACATTTATACATTTTTTCTAAGATTATTATTTAATTTAAATAGTATGACCGTATTATAACTTTTCGCCACTTTTTCTCACATTTATAAATTGTTAAGTGTAAACGTAATTCTTTTTTGTTTTAGGGAAAAATATATATTATTTAATATGATTAGCTCATAATTTACAACTCCTTAGATATTCAAACAATATGGCATAAAAATATTTTTTATATTCTTATAGTATAAAATTTTTATTACAACTTTAATGCAAATTATTTTTTAGTTGATTATAAAATATAGGGTTACAAAATAAGCTTACTTATTTATTAAACTGTGAATAATAAAAGAAGATATTTAACTTTGCTGTTGCATAAGAAATGTAAAAATTATTTCAAAGTCTTACAATTTCCTTATTACTAATAACTTAATATTAATAAGCAGTAGTAAAATATTGTTAAAAACGTGCTGAAAATATACATTAATAAAAGAAAAAAAAACTTGCATTATGATGAAAACAGAAGTCATACGGACAAACTAAGTTCGTCAATTCAAAAAAAAATTTTATACGGACAAGCTAAATTCGTCACTTCAAAAAAAAAAAAAAAAAAAAAAATTCTACTATGATTTGTATAATTATTAGAAAGTACAACAGATGGCAGCACTTTTTCCCAAGTGTATCTAATGAAGTTAAGTCACTTGTGAAAATGTTGGAGTGGAGATCTCATTGTACCTTTTTTCTTTTTTTTCTTCCCGGTAAGGTATAAAGTTGATACTTTGTATTTTTAATGATCCTCTTCAAGCAATAATTGAAATAAGCCATAAAAGAAATATTTGTTTTCAATTAAGAAAGGATAATGTTTTTAAAAAATTTTAAAAAATATTCGCACTATTACTTATATTTTATGTAGAAATTTCTCTTCTAAAAATGTTATCGAAAGCATTTTTATGGAAATATGTGTATAAAAGAAACCGATATTTAGATAAACTTTATACCTATTCATATACTGATTCATTGTATCAATAATTGCATTTAATTTTCATAAGTCATTAAAGAGTCAATCTTTAAGCATTAATTAATCAATTAGCCAATCTTAAAATAAAAAAATGATATTAAAATAAATAAGTAAATAAAATATTCACATATTTGACTTATTCGATCAAATTACTTTAGAGTGCTATTTATGACAATTAATTATCGCTCATAGAAATATTCATTATTAATTATATTCAGGTCCTTGTGTCAAATCCCCTAGACCACGAAAGCTAAAACAAATTTCTCCAAATTGAAGACACCAAATCGATTCATTTTGAATATTTAATGAGAATTAAAACAAAAAGTTAATTTAAAAATAATACTAAAAATAGTGTTTTAGAGCATGTTTTTAAAAATGACTGTATTCAACCCTTGTATAGTAATTAAATTGATTTTTTTACCAATAGGGCTCATATTCCTTAAAGTTATATCCAGGATTGAACTCACAGAGGCTGAATTTATTCATTTTGACAATAATCTTAGTTATTAATAGGGAAAAAAGAATTCAGATATTTTTAGATGGTATTCAGAATTTTGGTTCTATATAGTTATAAGAATTCAGGTTACAATGTAATTATAAAATGTCATATGTTTACTCTGATATTTTCATATTTCATTTTTTAAAATTATTTTCTACTATGTTAGAAATAATTTTTTTACGTGTACAAAGAATCATGAAATTCTAAATTTCATACTTTTATTTTAAATGAGCACCAAAATCATATGATTGTAGTTAAAAACGTGAGATTCATTGAACAAGACTTGCAAATCAGTCAAAAGTATATTTAACTAAAACCAAAGAATGATAAATAGTAAGTAAATAAATAAATAGATAAAAATCATACATTTGCTTATTTAGTTTTCTTAAGGGAAAATAATTGCCTCCATTCTGTGTCCTGTTAGTAGTAGTCATTGACGAAGTTTGTTAACTAGAAGTAAGGCATGTAATGCAAAATAAATAAAGTACGTCTATATACACAGGAAGGAAATATTTAAAACATTTCCAGAATCTAGGTTCAGGAATCTTGATTTAGGTAATTTTTTCCACCAATGGTTAACTTTTATTTGAAGTTCTTTTTTTTTACTTTTGCTCTCAGTAACACATTTAAATTCAAAGATTAACTCTATTAAGAAATCGTGAGAAAATAATTGGCAGTAACAATTGTAGCCGAATTTCAAATTACATTCATATTTCAAAGTTTTATGAAGATTCATTTCGGCCAATCTTAATCTTCTAAGATAAAACAAGAAAATTGAATCCTATTTTTACAGGATACATGGATTTAAATAAGATATCAGTAATTTTTATAGGATTTAGAGTCAGTAATCTTTATATGAATTATTATGGATTTAAATAATTGGGAGGTATTAGAATTTATCATTTATAAAAAGAGTCGATTCCTTTCCAACGAAGATAATTTTAAAGCAATTTCATATTTTCGTACATGTTGTCTTTTTTGTGATTTTTCTTGTGTTCCTCTTGGGACTGAACAAACTAAACTAACAAACTAACTTCAAATATATGTATATATATATATATATATATATATATATATATATATATATATATATATGTATACAGTATGTCCACTAAAGTCCCTTGCCACCCTCTTAACTTCGGAACGATTGCTACTATATTTATAAAAGTGATGTCTAGGTATAGTAAAGTATATATATATATATATATATATATATATATATATATATATATATATATATATATATATATATATATATATATATATATGTATATATATATATATATATATATATATATATATATATATATATATATATATATATATATATATATATATATATATATATATATATATATATATCAGATAAGGTAATCAAGGTAGATAAAATATTTATCAGGCTTTTTGGAACAAAAAAAAACTTTTGTATGAATTAAGTTTATAATAAATGAAGGAATAAGAGCAAATTTTGTAAAGGCTTTCTGTGTTAAAAGTTTTTGAGTGTTATTACATTTATGAAAGTCCAAACAATATTTCCTATTATTCAATAGAACAGCGTCATTATGTATCATAATATTGAAGCACATTTTAAATTTTCGGTTGAATTTGATTTTGTTATAGACACCACTTTTATAAATATAGCAGCAGCCGTTCCGAAGTTAAGAGGGTGGCAAGGGACTTTAGTGGACATACTGTATATTCAAATTTATGATAGCAATAATTATTTTTTAATTTTTAACAGTTAAAATTTAAATTAAATAAATTATTTATATATAGTATAACAAAATATTAAAATTTATTGTGATATATTTTTAGTTTAATTTAGAAAAATGTATTCGATGCTGTCGGACATTTTTCTTTATAATTTTTTATTTTGAAATATTCTTTTATATGTACATTTGCAAACAAAAATAGAGTTTCCATATTATTACTGCATATTTAACATATTTTATACGAAAATATAAAGTTTTAGCCGTAAGACTTGCTTAAAACAAAACATTTTAAAAATAAATGATAAATTAAGAATATAACTTTTAAAAGTTTTATTCTATAATTTTAAAATATTTTTTGGATAACTATGTTTGTTACAGTCAAATATATATATTCAAACTATATATATATACAGATAAGGTAATCAAGGTTGATAAAATATTTATCAGGCTTTTGGAACAATAAGAAAACTTTAGTATGAATTAAGTTTAAAATAAATGAAGGAATAAGTGCAAATTTTGTAAAAGCTTTTTGTGTTAAAAGTTTTTGAGTGTTATTACATTTATGAAAGTCCAAACAATATTTTCTATTATTCAATAGAACAGCGTCATTATGTATCATAATATTAAAGCATATTTTAAATTTTTGGTTGAATTTGATTTTATTATTTTAATTTGAATCAGTAATAGTAATGGTTATCAAAATGCATCAGGAAACAAGCTTTAGCTAGATTTATTTCACAAAAAGTTTTAAAGTTCAAGATGTATATAATCATGAAGTAAATACAGTTAAAATTGTCGACTTTTGGCAAGTGTGATTCAAGTGGAAAAAAGATTTATATACCCAGATATGTTTCTAAAAGCGTAGATAGTAATTCGATTTATAAAAGAATACTTGGAAATAGAATCCTGCTACTTATTCTGATGAGATGAATTTCAAACACTGCATTGGTAACTTTTTGTAAATTCTTTAAAATATAATTTTTAAAAGAAAATTTATTAAAATAATTGGGAAGTATAGCTATATAGTAGTTTATCTGCCAATTATATATGATAATACAGTGAGATTTCCTAATGTAAAAATGATATCTTAATAATAGAATAAAACATGATCATGATTTTTCATGAAAAACATGATCATGTTTCATGATTTTTCATTTTTGCAAGTAGTAAATGTATGCGAGGAATTCGTTCCAAATGAAGCATTCGGATGAATTTAGATGGAATATTGTATCATGTATTTCACAACTATATACATTATCACATCCACGTTATTACATTAAAGTATATAATTATATATACAATAATACACGTTGTCTCGTAACTATATACGTATATAAATATAGAATTAACTTATTCGATCAATAAAAAAGTTAGCGGCAAAATATAAAATTCATAAATACTTCACAAATTCTGATGTTCTGAAAAAAATAAAAAATTTTTTAAATCAATCAGAAATTTCTTATAATACAAAGACATGAGAACACACTACAAAAACGAAATAAAAGTTATTTAGTTTCATCTAAAGAACAAAACCATTCATTTCATTAATACGATTTATCAATGAGGGATAAAAGTTAATTAGTATTTTTTATTCATCCAAAACACAAAAACATCTGAAGTGCAAAGCAAACTTTCAGGAATAAAAAAACAAATCAAAGATTTTGTGGAAGGGTTAAAAAATAACAAGTGCTACCTTTTCTCTAACTCTTAATGGTGGGTACTTACAAATTATATTATTCTTTTATAATCGAATTATCGAGAAAGGTAATTTAATTACAGTCTACTGGTAAACAGAGTTCTTTCGACAACAGATTGCATCTGCAATCGAAAGAACTCTGTAAAAATCAAATTAACCATTGAAATCAAAGAAGAAAATCTAGATCATAAACTTACGATTTTAGGATTACACTTCATTCTTCAAGAAAAAGGATATTGTAGTTGCAACTTAATTTCTAAATTTAAATATAAGGGCAATTTCAAAATAAAAATTGATTTCCATATATCTGCTTCAAATTTTATTATATCATTCTGAAAAAATTTTGGAAAACTTAAAAAAAGATTTCAAAAAGAATTTTTCTAAATAATGATAAACATTCGCTTTATATTTTTTAGCAATGTAAGAGAGTTCTATCACACTATTGATAAGTGTATGCAGATTTTTTATATGATTTTTAATTATATCTTAGCTTAAAAATTGCGTCATTTTCTGTTTTACAGTAGAAAGTTATTAAATTAAGCTACTTTCTAATAAGCTCGGAAAATATCCTAAAAATTGATAAAGGGATGTTTCAGTCAAGATGCAGAATACAGTGCAATTCCAATTAACAGTTACAGGGAGGACCTGATATTGACAGTTTCGGGCCATGAGTAAAGTAGGGATAAGAACGACACCTCTGTTTTAAAAAAAATAAAGAGTGACGTAATTACTTTAAAACGCAATATACATATTTTTGAAACATTATGTTTCTAGACCCTTCAAAGTTATCATTAAATCTTGTTTAAAAATAAAATTTTTGGCGCAAAATTTAATTACATTTTTTTTTGAAAAAAAAGCAGTTTTGATAGGCAAATGAAAATAAAAATTTAACAAAGAAATAATAATATTCATTAATAATATCTAGTTAAGGAAATATTTATTTTTACATGATTGCTACGATACAAAAATGAGTCAACGGAAAATTTAAGGTATATTGTGAAGGTAAGAAATTAAAATCACAAATAATTTAATCCTTATGGTATATTTCAGTTTCATCAACTTCTTACATTTTATTCGATAAATAATACCTTAAAAAATTAAACAACTCAGATAAAAAACTTGTATTAAACTTCTTATGTTTTAAAACTGGTTTCTAGAAGATTAGTTATTTGTTTCTTGTAATTCTGTATTCTTAACTCCAAAAAATAAATATTTTAATGCAAAAATATAAAAATCATATTTGAACAAATATAAACTTCATATACATTGAAATATGTGAAATTCTGGTCTAAATAGTATATAATTAGTTGTAAATTATGAGCTCAAACTACTAAAATTGCCAATGTTAATGCTACAATAAAAATCAATTCACAAAATTCAAATTCGGTGTTCAGCCATTATATAATCTCAGATATTTTCCATTTCTTACTTAAAATGTTATAATATGATGAAAATCTCAATTCCTATGAAGACATTCATTTAAAAACATTTAACACATACATTTATTTATTACAGATGCCCAGAAAATTGGCTATGGTGCCATTAGTTTTCTGACCTTCCAATACCTCTGAACTTCACGTATTAAAAAATACAAGTGCAGGGGATGAGTCAAGATGATTAGCATCAAAAATTTGATTTTATTTACACAAATGACACAAGGGAGAAATTCAAAGTTTAAAACCAATATGCTGGTATACCCAATATGCTGGAAAACAGTCATGGCCCATAGAAAAGGGAGAAACTGCTATACTTAAATTTCTAGGAAAATCAGGAATAGCCTCTGATCCCTTAATCAGGAAAGTTCAATGTTTACTGGCAGAATCATACAATGCTTCCTGTTTTACTGTAGCAGCGTGTCTTCTCTAAATCATTAATTTTATTGAATGGGAACAAAGTCTATTCAAAGGTCCTTGAAGGACACTCGCACCTTTCTTCATCATTAAGTCAGCAGCCTTATTTCCACGAATCCCTCAATGAGCTGGAATCCGCTGACAAGAAACAGATATCGACCTTGAAAGATGTCTGCATTGCAAAATATAGACATTATCTGAATATTGTCTATTTGCAATAGATTTCAGAGCCGATATACAATTAGACAAGATAACCACTGGATGGAAAGAAGACTGCCGGACATACAACTGTTTTAATGTGCTGTAAATAGCCCCAATTTCGCTAGTGTAATGCGTAGAATGTGCCCTGGTGGGTGCATAGCAAGAAGAAAAATCACAGTACACTACAGTTCCTGCACCGTCTTCATCATTAAATATGGATCCATCTGTAAAGACCTGTAACGATGATTCTCTGAGGCATGTGTTTTTAACAGTAAATAAAGCATTTGAGAATGAATCTGTTGTTCGCTCATGTGACTCTTACAGACATCCATATCTGACTTCAAAATAAACCAAGAACTCATCGACATTCAGGGGATCAGTTGGTCCACAAGGAACTCGTGAGCTCTGATGAATATTAATATTAGTAGTATAGTATATGCATATTGTATGAATCCTTTTTGAGTTATAAAGTTTCTCTGTGCATTAACATCACAGTCTCTTCAGAACACATTGTGTGGGAGGCGTATATGCTTTTCAAAGAGGACTGCCTTATCTTACATTTCACAACATAAGTTTAAATAAATAGCTTATATTTTCATAGGTATACGCATTTTTTTAATATTAAAAAGGAAATACATAAGCTGAAAAAACATATAAATATGAGAGATTGGTAAATTTTTAAATCTTATTAATAACATTACATCAAGTATTTACAAGGAAAATATTCAAAAATGAAAATAATTAATTGGAACAACAAACTATGTATTTTATGAACAGAGAAAATATGCTAAGGTAAATGAGAGACTCACAATTCTTAAATAAAAATGCATCGTCTTCAATCTATTATTCTTTCTCAAACATTTAAATCGATTAACTTTGGAAATTTTTTTCTGAATTTATATAATGTTTATTTTTGAACAACTCACTGTATATATTGAAAAAAATTAATGTTGAAACTCATTTTTTTAATTAAATGTTTTTTTAATTAAATTAAATTAAAATTTCTTACTAAAATGTTTGAATATATATAGAATTTAACTATTTTTATTTTAAATATAACAATTTGCAAGTTTGCAACAAAATGTGTCACATTTACTATATGCTATTAAATATTATGTATATTTACTATATGCTGCTATTTATTATATGCTCTATTAAATTTTACAGAACTTCATATGGTTTTATCAGATCCAAATACTCACATGATATACAATTCCGAAAAAAAAATACAAAGATTAAATGTGATTCTAACATTCTGATGTGTTTAATATGTCCTGGCCTTTCCAAAGTGTATTTGGGTTGTCTAGCCAAATTTACTTTGAAAAGGCATGAATCAAATGAAAAAAAGAGAACTAAAGACTAACTCTCTCTACTACACATATTTTATTACAGTTTCAAAAATCATGAGCGCTTCAAGGTTTCTTCTTTAACTATTCTTTGATGCATTCCTGTTACATGCATAATAGTTTTTGTCAAAAATTCAGACATTTATTTTTAATTGAGAATAAATATAGATGAGTGTATTCTGGTAAACCTATGTTTTATTGACAGGCAAAATATCCATTCATATTTAGCTTTAAATAAAAGGAGTTATTTAGGTATCTAGATTTTTCCCAATGACCTAATTTGTAAGATGATACATTAATTTTGGCTGCCTTTTATTTTTTAGAATCCCATTTTCTATTTCTTGACTACTTTTTGATTGTGCCCAAATAAGGAGTAATTCAATGAACACCAACACACTAATATTAAAATAAAATTGCACCTGTAAACTAGTAGATAATTTTATACCATGTATAATGAATTTTTAAAAAGACCACATTGGATGTTTCAGCAAGATAATGCGTCTGTGTACAAGCGCTTTACACGAAAAAATATAAACTATTGATTAGATATTGATAATAACATGTTGATGTAGTTTTGGCAAAAACTCGTTATAACCTTTAAGAATCTCTGGAATATAATACCTCGTAAAAAAAAAAACAAAAATAAAAAACAACATATTTGCAATCAAAATTCTTAGAACTACGCGTTTGAAATCTGTCTCAAAAAATGCAATATTTAGTTCTTTGGATGATGAAATAATTTGGAGCAATATATAATGAGATTTTGTCATTATTATTTTACTAAAAATGACATTTTGTAAAAAATTTCGCAACTTTTTGGATTTTTTAAAAATTATTTGATTTGTAAATCTGGCAATTTTGCATAATAACTCATCAAATTTTGCATATGATTACTACAATACTCAATAATAAGTTTATTTTGCACTTTATTTTTAAAATGTAATTATTACGGAACAAACTTTATGAACACTGTATCTATCATAAGTTACATTAATCAGGGATTTAATGAAGACATTTTATACTTAACTCTATGTGTGATTAAAGTGCTGTCTTTTAAAATATTTTTTTAAATTTATAAATAACATTCATTTCAATTTACTTGTTATTTAAAGATTAGTGAAGAATATTGTAGCCTTTCCGATTTCCCCCTCTGGTGTAAAGACACAGTTGACAGTGCTAAGTATATAAATTCTGAACTAGCAGATGCTTGTTGCATCATTATTAACTGATAAATCACTTGTGCAATGGAATATTAATGACAGCGAACAGCTGCTGTGGAAATTACAATTTTACAGGCGACTTGTCATTGTTTTGAGAAACTGAATTAATTTTGAAGTGTGCGTTACACACAATGTATGCTTTCTAAGATATATTCATTTTTTATTTCAGTAAAATTATTTTACATAGCAATACTTTCTAACATAACGTTGATCAGAAAATACTATCCTGTATAACTCATGAAGAATTCATATCTTCTAGAAAACAAGTTCACATCAATAATATCAATTATAATATAAAAAGGTTAATGAATTAAATTTTAACGTAAAAGATAATATATTCGATATCAAAAAAAAAATTAACTATTTTATGGCTTCTTAATTGTAAGAAATAAAGTTTCTTTTACATCATAATTAAAAAATACTGTTGTAAATTAAATTATTTTTAATGATAATCATTAAAGTTATTTTTAATGAATGAAAAATTTTATTCCTAAAAGAATAAAGCGGCAGGATTCAAGTATTTGTAAATAAAATAGATAAAGATTATAAATTGCTCAAGGTAGTTCAAAATATAAGAACAGGTAGCATTGTTTTTCTTCTTATAGTACTTGAATTAAAAATATTAATTAAAATAAAGAATCATTAACTTTGCATCATAAAATTTACATAAATTTTAAAAAGCTATAATCTGTTTTGAAAAAAGCTTGTGATATCTTTAATTTAGGTATAAAAATATCATTTTGAAATGTTTGTTCTATAACTATAAGGGTAGCTTCTATGTGTGAAATATTCCATTAAATAAAATTAATTTTTCACTGTTTTTAATTTATTTTTTGGAAAAATATTGTCATCTTTTTTCAAAATTTTGTACAGTTTAAATTTTACTGATGTCATGCAAAATTAAAGTAAGAAAAATCTTCAACTTTTATGGAAATAGAAGTAATTTATATAATAAAATATGTACATAGAAATCTGTTAAATACATAATTGATCTATGTAAAATTAATCATTTTATTTGTGCTATTGAGAATATAATAAAAAGAGGGATTCAGAAAAAAATGTGATTTTCATAAATTATTAAGTATTTTTATGCGAGATAGAAAGCATATCATTCCTTTTGCTTTTCTGAATACAAATTCTACTAAAGAAACTGCAAGAAACGTAAATCTTAAATGTATTTTAAAATGAATTATTTTGGCAGAGAGTTAGTAAAAAAATTGATCTTGTTGAATTTTAAATTCAAAGTAAACAATCAATAATAAAGCATAAAATCTCTTAAAATAATACCCAGATAAGAAAGTTGTCAATTAAATAGACTCAATCATTTACTATCAAATTAGTTATACTAAAATGAAAGTTTGATTGGATTGTATCAGAATCAACTCTCATATTGTTTAAATTACACCGATCTGGAAATTAATATATTTTTTACTTAATTATTATTTTTTATACTTTATAAAATATAAAGCATATTCATTTATGTAAACCTTATTTCGTTCAAACATTTCATTTTTATTGCTAATTTGTGTCGAGAATTCATAGTTATTGGAAACGATGCCACGTATAACGATATTCTTAATGCTGATTCAGTTACTGTAGGATTAGGATCTATAAATAGTCGTTGTTGTTGTTACTAATGACACTTGGACAAGCCAAGCTCGCTATGCCTTGTGTATGCGAATTTAAGCCAATTGGGAGCATCTTTCGTTTTAATCAGAGCACCATGAAGGTGAAAGTACGACTTTGCTCTACACACATGCTATAGGTACCCGTTTATAGGGTAGGCAACCATTCACAAGTCATTCATACAAGGAAAGGACAAAGACAGGATAGATAGAGAAAGTACGTCCATGCCCGAACCGGGATTCGAACCCAAGACCTCCTTATCCGCAGTCAGGCACGCTGACCACTAGACAAATTGGGCGGCATAGTCGTTGTAGGAATCAAAATCATTCTAAAAAGTAAAGAGCAAAATGTGCAAAATGGATATTGAATACATGCATTCTGGGTTCCGTGTTGTTTAGACCATGGATTGGATTCAGTTCATGACAGAAATCTAAGCTTATCTGCAAAAATATTCCTTTGTCCTAGACACTCACAGGTGAATTCAAATAAAAGAAACCCTATAAATGTATCTTGAAATCGCAAATATTTATGTCCAGTTCATAAATTACACATTGGTTGAGATAAATAAAAATACCTTTTAGCTCTTATTAAGTTACCAAACATAAAAAGATAGGAAAATAAAACACACAAAATAAACGATGCTAGTTTGAATCCAGAGCTTTTGTGGTTATTGCATTTACGGATGACACACTAATAAATCACAAGCCGAAGACTTTTCACAAGTTTGTTGAATCTGTATAAAGGAAATGGATGATAGGAGAAGTGTGTAAATATAATTTTAAGTAATTGGTATTAGGAATGAGCACTTACTCTCTATTTTTCAGTTGTTGACGGTTGCAGTGATTGAAGGATTTGAGCTTCACATTCCATTGACTTTATACATGTAAATAGTGAAAATATAACGTCAAGGATTAGTTTCGAATAAAAAGCGAAGTGGTCAGCTTGAAATCTAAAGTAAGTCTTGTAAATCACACAACAACTACACTAGGCAATAAAAATTCCGTGAAAAATACAAGGCAATATAAGAAGAGATGCTGGACAACGAAATTGAAGCAAGTTTTTATTGAATTAGTTTTTATTATAAGAATATAAATCTTTGCAATTTTCTCTGTTTAAGGTAATGTAAACTTCAGTTATTTTACATCATCAAAAATTGCAGCTTTTACAGATAAGCTTGGGATTGAAATGTTTCTTGTCCAAGATAATTTTATTTTGCTTGCTCAAAATCTCGCTTATGCATATACCATTTACAATCAAATGTTATGAAAATTTAAAGTGACTTTAGGAAAATATTTCACTTTATATTTTGTAGGCTGTACTTATATACATTTTTGAAATACAAGTAGATTAATTTACTTTGAATGTCTACTAAAATCGCGCTTCCATTAATTAAGAAATTCTGAATGAAGTTAAGAAAGCGGCATAAGAAAGCATAGCGAGCTTGGCTTGTCCAAGTATCATAAATAACAACAACAGAAATTCTGACAATTTCGATGAGATTCTAAACAGCTGAAAACTGTTGCCAATATTGAGACACCCGACTCAATCTTGGTTTCCAGAAGAGCTTTTTATAGAAAATGGGCCATGTTCAAGTGTCGAAGAGAGAAAATTCTGTAAACTCCAAAGCAAAACTCCAAACCTCAATAGATGTGCGTGCAGAAAGAAGAAACGCAACATAAATTTTCAGTTGTTCCATAATGGCTTGGATTGAATTCCAGACTCCATTCCAAAAAGCGCAACCCTACCACTAGGATGTAGAGAATTTTATCCAAAATAAAACTGAATATAAGAAAAGAACTCTAGGAGTCCCAGTTGCAAAGGAAATTTAATTGATATATAATGATTATATAAGTCTCTCCTCCTATCTGTGAAATCCTAAAACAATTATATAGTTGTCTTTATGCATGTAGAGAACTATTCTCGAACAGATGATTTTATGAAAGATCTGATTCTATTTTTAAAGGAAAACTACTATAGATGACACAAACTGCTTAATTTCTATAGCCGTATTTTTTATTTCAAATGTTTATGTAGAAATTAGACTAACCAAGGTTTATTTTGATAATCATCATTATCATCAGAAACTCATTCTTTTTTACAAATGAATTATGGCTGATTTCCTATAGTTTAATAGTAGAAAACTGCATCCTCTTTTAAACGAATTTAAAATAATAATAGTTTTACCTGAGAATTTCAATTTAAACATTTTTTTATTTCGTCAGTGTGATAGGACTCACATACTGAAATATTTTACGCATTTATTTCAGGACTAGGAAGTTCTTCATAAAACTACTAATTTTTCCGATTTGGTAAATTAAAAAATAAAAAACTTATTAAAATATTTTAATATTCTTTCTTTTTTATAATATATGAAATTTAACAAAATAATTCGATAATATATTCTTTATATACCATTTGTGATACTTAGCAATAAATAAATGCAAATTAAAAAAATTCTCGGAAGGAAATCGTTAGAAATTATTATAGAATATTCTGTATTATTATATGAGTTTAAATTATTAATAAGGAAACTTATTTTTTCAGCATTATAAAATCTTGAAAAGTTTCTCTCTATTTTCTTTTTTAAATTAAATGAATTATTCTTCTGTTACATAATATTTTATTTTCCTAAAATATTAGTAATAACAGCCGCCGTCCTTATCTTGTGGTCAGAGTGCCTGACTACGGATCGGGAGATCCTGGGTTCGAATCCCAGTTCTGGCATGGATATACTTTCTCTCTCTCTCTATACTGTCTTTGTCCTTTCCTTATATGAATGAGGTGTGAATGGTTGCCTACCCTATAAAACGGGTCCCTATGGCATGTGTGTACTGAGGAAGTCGGACCCCACACCAAAATATGGTTCTGTTGAAAAAGTGGAGCAGCGCACTCCATATTGCCAGCCTTGCTGGCACACGACATAACATAACAACATTGTAAGGTAACTAAAATTTTTGTCGAAATTTTCTTTAATTATTGATAGTTTTTTTAAATATCTTATTTCTGATGCCCGGTTTCTCAGGATATTTCATTTATTTAGCGGAAATCATGTCAACTTACATAGTGGAGCACACAGTAGCCGCTGCCCTGAAAGTGGGAGAGTCTTCATAATTTAGAAGCAGGGACCAAGCAGAAAATCCCTAGACTTGGAATCCCAACCCCAGAGGTATCATTTCACATGGAGGGCATTGCGACCACAACGTGTCCCAGCAGCCATTAGTGAACACGACGGATCTTAGCTTGTTTCTGGATCCCAACTCATTACCTCCCAAACACGAGACCGAACACCCTAACCAACCACGGCTTCATTAAAACTTGATTGGGAACTTGACGGGGATTCATTTAAAAAGCAGTCTAGCAAAATCTAGAATGTATTCACATTCATTTTATTTATCACTATACAAATCTTGCTCTATTGTCTTCTAATAATAAGTTCATAATTAAAATTCTAATAAATATGTTTTCATCTTAACAATTAATTCAATCAGATGGGCTATAAAAGTATTATTTCAACTCAAAGACAGTCGGAGTGTATTAAAAGTAATTTATATCACATTTCATTTCGCCTCGAATTAAAAAGATTATCAAAATAACCATTGAGAGATAATCGAAAACTCCGTAAATCTTTTCCATCGCAAGGAATAGATTTTTTTTTATAAATTTGAACGGAAAAAGCTATTGAAAAGTTATCCGAAGCGCCGCCGCTCGAGTAGGAATTACCAACGTTGAGAAATGTTGGAAAAGAAATCAGAGCTTAAATCAATCGAAAACTCTCGAAACCAGATGATACGAGGCGAATCTGAAATCTTAGGTGAAAAAACAGAAAGAATCCCCCTGGACCCAAGCGGTGAAGAAAATCACATTTTCTCACAGAGCAATTTAATTTATTTGTAGATATCCGAACACTTAAAAGAACTAAAAAAGTTCTATTCTGAGCACATTGAAGAGAATCTAAACAATTTGGCGGAAGGCCTTCACGCAGAGAAACATCGGATAAATCAACTTTAATACTATTTCAAGCTGTAAAATAACACCGATTTGCTTGATATGAATGAGGAGGCAAAACAATTTTAAAACCTGAACAATTTTCTTTAGTTGATGATGTTTTTGTTGTTTTTTGAATAGATAAATGAATGCAGTTTATTTCTAAGCTCTAAAATCAGCATTTTATCATTCTAAAAAATGTTAGTATTCAATTCACTTTTTTTAGAAATAAGTTGCAATTTTGTAAGAAAAAAATGATCAAATATCAGAAAATAGGAAATAAAATAACAATTAATTTTATTAATTGTTTATTATTAATTATCAAATATCAGAAAATATGAAATAAACTAACAAATAATTTTAAAATGCAAATAAATAATATAGTGTACCAGTAAAACTTTACAGTAAAATCCTTTGAAATTCATTTTTGTAAAAATGAATTTATAACAAATTATGTTAATTTTTGCTTACGATAGAGAGAATTTTAATCCAACAATTTCTAATTATCATAAAATTACACAATTATTAGAAATTTGTATTTCTTTTTAAATGTTTATGTCATAAAAGAGTTGCCCAGTTGTTATAAAAATAGTTCAGAATTCATTGAAACAAGCATTTGGGGATAGTATCTAATAAATTTAAACACTAAGGCCAAACTTGATAAGGATGGTACCCATACTGTAACTTTAATACTAAGACTGTAGTGTAACTTTAATATTAAGATCCAGAGATAAAAATAGACACCAGGAAGTTTTCACTTGCTGAGACTCTCTCAGATGGATTTGTCTACCACCCCATCTCTGGATGACTACCTCTTAACACCATATATATAATTAAATTCATAATAATTTATCTTTATATGAAAATTAATTAATTAGGCCTCGATGGGCCTGTTGGAAAAAGCTGCTGAGAAGTCGTGGGTTTGATAACCATCACCGTTGAAAATTCATCGTGTTCACCAAGGCGGTTGGGTAATGTAAAATACAGCATTTCTTCCACATGCAAAGAAACTTGTGGAGATGATTTTCAAGTTAACGAACGTATTTTTATCAACAATTAGTCTGGATTTCATTCTTGTCATTCAAATGTATTTTATTATTATGTTATATTTCGAAAATCTCGGAATATATACTGAACTAGCTGGATGTAGGAGCTTTGCTGCATTCTATTTAAATAAATATACAACTGGATCAATGTTTATTTCCAGTTTACAACTGAGACTTACCAAAATACTTACTTTCTTTAGTTTTTGCCAAGAGAAAAGTAACTAAATTTCATGTCGAGATATGAATTGAAATAATGAACAATAAATTAATGTAATAGAAACAGAAAGAAAACTTAGCAGATTTATAAGAATGTAAGCAAAGGTGTAATATTAATAAATGAAAATTATATTTATGTATAATAAAAGTTTCTATTTGCTATGTTGTTGTAAAAGTAAATGTTTCTAAACAGATTTTTGGGGAAGACTACAGTTGTATGATAATAAATGTATTTTAAGTTTCCACTCTATCAAAGGAAGGACAAATATAAATTATGAAATGAAAACAAAAGCAAAGCTTATATTAGATATTAATTTCATCCTGAAATAAACATGAATCCAAATAATTAAAGAAATACCGACTGAAGTACTAAAACTTAACAACTAAAAATGTACACATTACAAAACATATTTTAAGTTCTAGTTATGAACTAAAAAGCAAACATTAATTTTCTATGAAAACAGAATTTACACTAAATATTTTTATATACGGCATATTGAAATGAAGAAAAAGTGAAAAAAATTAATGAAATAATTTCTGACTAAAATTTCAGCTCATGCAATTCTACATCAAGCACGTAAAAGTATTAATAGAAATAACATCTCAAAATGATGCTTTGCATTATGAAATGAAATTTCATAAATAAATAAACTAAAAATAAATCGCATGAGATGTATGCTTGAAAACTATTTTTAGTCACGAAGCTATTGAATATTTAAAAAGGAATTCCTTTTCAATCGTGTTTGAATGTGTGTGTGTGTATGTATTTCCAGTCTGTGACGTACTAGCGAAATCGAAAACGCATTCTCTGGAAAAGTACTTATCTAAAATCGAATATTTAAAAACAATACTTTTTTAAGAAACGAAAAAATTGTAAATATCGTTATTTTTAAAAGACAGTTGTATTGAGGAAATGTAAAAAGAAAAAAGGATTTAATGCCATAAATATTTTTTCTCTAAACCCAGAATTAAAGCCTAGAGTACAGTTCAAAAAAGGAAAAGAACCAGATGGTTTTCTTATTTAAGCGTGAGATTTTCCTCTGAGGATTGCTTATAATATAAAATACACTACTGGCCATTAAAATTGCTACACCAAGAAGGAATGCAAATAACAGAACGATATTTATTGGACACATACATTATAGTGGAAAAAACAAGTGATTAGATTTACAGGAAATTAGGATGTATAGATCTTGAGAAATCAGTACCTAGAGCAGCCACCTCTGGCTGCAATAACAGCATTTATCCGCCTAGGCATGGAGTCAAACAGTGATTGTATGGCATGTACGGGGATCTCAGTCCATGCAGCTTCAACACTATGCCACAGTTCATCGACAGTAGTGGATGGTGAGTGATGGCGTGCCAATCGCTCGGCAACCATTGACCACACGTTCTCAATTGGTGACAGATCAGGAGAACGTGCTGGCCAGGGTAACAGTCGAAACTGTTCTGTATCAAGTAAGTTCAGAACAGTACGGGCAACATTTGGTCGTGCATTATCCTGTTGAAACAAAGCATTAGGGAGGCCTCGAAGATAGGGCAGAGCCACGGGCCTTAACACATCGGAAATGTAACGGTTGCTGTTCAAAGTGCCGGTAATGCGAACAAGAGGTGATCGAGACGTATATCCAATGGCGCCTCATACCATCACTCCAGCAGATGGGCCAGTATGGCGATGTCCAATGCTAGCTGGCAATGCGCGTTCTCCACGATGCCTCCAAACACGGATGCGGCCATCATGGTCCTGTATACAGAACCGAGATTCATCTGTAAAGATGACGTGATGCCATTCCCGCGTCCAGGTTCGTCACTGATCACACCATTGAAGGCGCTCCTGTCTGTGATGCAGCGTCAATGATGGCCGAAGCCATGGTCGCCGTGCAGACAATCCATGCTGCTGCAAATGTCGTCGAACTATTCGAGCAGAAACTTGTTGCCTTGCAAATGAGTCCATTTCTCGACTCAGGGTTCGTGACGTGGCTGTACGATTCCTTGTGACCATGCGGATAAGATGTCTGTCTTCTCTGCTGCTAGTGATGGGGGTCGCTGAGATCCTGCATGACGTTCCGTATGATTGTCCTGAACCCATCGATTCCATATTCTGCTAACAGTCATGAGGTCTCGACCGACGCGAGCAGCAATATTGCGGTACGACAAACCGCAATCCCGGTAGGCTATAATCATTCCTCGATCAATGTCAGACACGTGCTGATAGGCATTTCTTCTTCTTACACGAGGCATTACAACAACTTTCTTTGCCGAGAACAACGTTGAAACGGAAATTGAGTATGAGAAAACTGCTGTCAAATGTCTGGTTTTATACACATTGTAGATGTCGCTACTGTCGCCTGCTTTGTATGAATGCGCTGAAAATCTAATCATTTGCATATCACAGCAAGTTCTACCTGTGATGCAAATTTCACGTGTGTGGTGTGCCGCTTTCCTGGTGTAGCAATTTTAATGGCCAGTAGTGTATATAGCTAAAACTAATTTCTTCGTGGAATAAGCAACTTTACAAGGAATTAAAATCAGCTTTAGTTATATTTTAAATTTATTATGAACGATGCAATCAAAATTTCGAAATGAAAATTCGTTTTTTTCAATTAGTCTGAGGTGGATATCTTGATATAAGAATCATTTCATTCTATAAAACCATTTCCGGTTTTACTAACGATAAAAAGTTGGTTAGGAAATTGCATTACATAAAAATTTTATTTACTGTTGTGTTTTACAAAAAAAAAAAAAAAAAAAAATTATTTTGTGAAAATTTTCAAGTTTATTATAAATTTCTTTGGCATTTCTTTAGCTTTGTTTCCTACCTAAAAAAGAAATACGTATATTAAAATAATCATTTATAAATCAAATTGCTGCCAATGAGAATATTTATTACCCACTGATAACTAATTCTATCTTTAGTATGTTTTCAAATTATCTCTTAACATTATAAAACTCAACTCAAATCGTATTTTTCCTTTTACTTGGAAAAAATTGTGTGTCTGTAAGTTTTTATAAGGCCTAAGAGAAGAAACATATAACATTTTTTATTTACCATTGGATTTCATGTAAGTTTAACGAACTGTTTTTCCCAGATGATCTGCCATAGAATTCTGTGTTTAGTTTTTCTTATTTGGTGGTCATTTATAATCTCAACGGTCAGCCATTAAATTTACTTTACCATTAAATTTACTGCCCCAGCTTAAATACAGTAAATGTTTGCAATCCAAAATGGAATTTAATAACTTTGCCTTAAAAATAAATATAGCCATTTTAATTTTTTTATTATCCTCCTATATTGAAGTGTATAAATTAATTTGTTTATTATGGAAACATTTTTATTTTGCTTTTAAATAAGTAATTTGCCCAATAAATATACATAATAACTAGAATCTTTTGCAGGATTGAAAATAGAATGTCATCTAAAACCATTTTTAAAAACTAGGTTCTTAAAATGGGTTTTTGTTTAATTTGGATTCCTTATCTTTAACAACATTTCTAAGTATTTCATTCTTTCATTCTGGACAAAAAAATACTATCTCATTGAGATTCTTAGAGTATTTCTGCTATTTTCATATTTAAGGTGAGGGACAAGTAACATTAATAATTTAGATATACAGTAATCCCCCTAATACTGTATATTAATTCTGTGTTATAGGAAAACACGCTTGTATGACTTCATATAACGCATTATGTACCAATGATTCACGTTTAACTTTTCTCATGATAGGAGGTTTAAATCAAATATTATGAAAAACTATGTCCTGAATGAAATGTGAGGGTTTTATTAGATTCAAATTAAGAACATTTTAAATAAAAAAAAAACTTAATACAAATATAACTAAAAAACAGTTAATTTCAAATAAATCAAACAATTCCAAAAACAGTTTTATCACATGTTTATTCGCTGTAGGAGTTATCTGAAATAACGTTCCACCACACACACACAACATCTTTTTTTAGTAAAATGTTCGTTCATAAAGGTCAATAATATAATTTAATTTGATAAGATCACAATTGACACAATGTGCAAACGAATAGAGAAATTGATAGTGAACTGTAGAAATCATTGTAAATTTCTCAGTACAGAAGTATAATGTGGGGAATTATAGCGTTATATGGGGGAAAACGAGGGACATGAAATCACGTTCGTGTTATAGGAGGGATTACTGTACATGTTTCATGAGACTGCATTTCTTTCTGCGTTTATGCAACATCAGAGAAACATGTTTGTTTTTAAACCCTAAACTGATAGGCCGTTTTTTAAGCATACAGCGAGGAAATATGAAGAAAAATAAATTTAATTCATCATTTTAATTAAGGCTAGGATAGCCGGCTAGTAAAGTGAGAAAATTATAGGCTGTCTGTAAAAAGTTAACTTTTGTGAACAGTGTTAGGATAAATTGGTCCGTTAGCCTGCATAAACTACAGTTATTTATATTTACATTCGATTTAAAATACATATAACTACATTTACATTCACATAATGCCGACCGATTGGCTGAGTGGTTTGCGTTCCTGACTCCTAAGCTGTTGGTCCCGGGTTCGAATCCCGGTTCGGGCATGGATGTTTCTTTCCTTCTCTGTCCTTTCTTCTGTGTTGTTGTATGAATGTGGCCCGCCCTATAAACGGGTTTGTGGTGGTATGGCGCGGGTAACGCTACTCGCCTCCGTGACTTTCTTCACAGGTGCCCGCTGGGTAACGACAAATGAGTAGCAATCTCTGGCCTTGTTGTGGCATAGGGTTCAACCCTCTTGTGCCCGCCATTTGAAAAAAAAACATTCACATAATAAGTTTAGTTATATTATAAAAAATACAATAAATTTATTTAACTGCCAATTTAAATCGATGCTTTTTTCCCCTGAAAATTAGTAGATTGAAATTCAGAAAAAAATGCAAATTTTTGATAGGAAATATAATAGGCTTTCCGGTAAAAAATACATATTTTTTCTTGATTGAAGTTCGCTTTAAAAGCTTGGTATTTTTCTAAAAAAGAAAAAAGTGTATGTATAATAAATTTAATAAATAAAAATGTAATGTATCCATAACTAAATTAAGGAAGTAAGGGAGTGTTCACAAGACGTATATGTATTTCAATGTGAACTATTATTTTAATAAAGCAACTCTTTCTAATATTTATTTTATTTCACATTTTTAAAATGCAATTTTCTATCGTTTGTTGTGAAAACTAATCTAACATTGTAATTATTGCTCATCAAAAAATTCAACAAAAAATGATCGATAATAGGTTATGGTAAAGGTAAAAAATGTACAAAACGGAAAAAACTGACGATGAAATCTTAAATTTTCTAAATGGGAATAACTTAAATAATATCATGAGAAATGGAGAATTTGTCAAAAAAAATTAAAATATAAAAACCAATGTAAATAGCAATGTTTATTCGTTTCAAGTAATGCAATATAATTCATAATATCAAAAAAGCTTTTAATAGTAACTTTTGCTTATGAGAAAAATAACTCACAAAATTGATATTATATTGATGCACAGATATATTTCCAATCCCCTTTAAAAATATAGAAGATTTGAAACTCTAAAAGGAATAAGAACTTAAAGGAAAAATCAGATTTTGAAGATTGGAGTATACTTTTCAAAAAATGTTCGATGCATCAGAATGGTATCAAATTCTCTTCATGAGCAGAAGAAAATTTAATTTCAGATGGCCTGTATTTATTTTTGTAATTTAAGAAATATATATATTAATGCCATTCACTATATTTTAGTACAAAAATATGCATATTATATAAATGTTATTAGTATCTAGTGTAGTTCTCACAAACTTATTCATTTGATCAGAATATAAAGAGTATTATTAAAGTAGAGATATATGATTACCTTATCAAGAAGATGAAATAGCAGTGGATAGACATAAAAATATTTACAGCATGATAATGCCAACATTCACAATCCAAACATTGAATAAGAGAGATTTCATGCACTAGTATGCCAATTCACTTTCTTTTTCCTCAGAATTGAGAAGCAGTGAAAATGCATGAGGAGAAATACTTGCTTAAGCATGTACAAAACGATAGAATTAAAGAAATAATTTCATTTTAATTAAGTCTGTCTGAGAGAAAACAATTACCTCTTTGTTATAATAAAGATTTATATGATTTTTTTATCTAGGCGGAATATATGATATTCATGAGAAGAATATCTAACTATTAATAAAAATAGCTACTTTTATATACTTATTTTTGCTTCAATAGCTTAAGCTGGTCAGCGTTTATTGGTTTTAGCATTTCTTCTAAATTATTTATGAACTCAGTATTGCGTATTTATGACGATACTAAATTATAAGTACTTTGTAAAGCATTGTATTTATGAAATTCAGAGACAAATTGCCATTTGAACAAATGATGGTATTTGCTATTTTACTGCTATTTACTATTTATTTAGTGTTATGTAAAACGATATCAAATCATATGTAGATGTAGAAAAAATCATTATGTAGATTAAATAAAAAAAGTCGAAAAAGCGTTTAACCTTTAAACGTTTTATGTAGTTACAAAATTATTAAAAGTTGAAGTTAGATTGCTTATCAACTCCTTTAATGGCGGTGTATTGGTAAAGGCGTAAACACATACCCTGCAATAGGCAAAAACAATACTTTGATTTATACAAATGGCAATTTCTAAAAAAGAAAAAAAGTTTAAGAGCAGAATGTTTACGGAACGGAATTACTTATGATGACAGGCACAATAAATGAAAAGCATGTCATCACAAGCAATTAAATCAACATTAATTACGATTTAATTAAATACAAACGATGAATTCAAAATTTGGAAATAAAAGATAATTTGTCTTTTATGCTATTTAGAGATATTTTATTTAGTGGAATTGTTCTCAATTCAATACCCTTCTCCGAAAAAAATGGACTAACAAATTAATAATTTCATTTATATAGGTGTGTTTATAATAATAGCTGTTTTTATATCAACTGTCTATCCTAATATTTAATGAAATATCTTTATATTAAATTAATGATGCTGGTATGATTTGTTATATTTTATTATTCTTTGTCACGCTTATTAATTTTATCATAAAAGTTATCGAAAATACATTAGCAAAATAATCTAAAAAATATATTTTAATTTAGGTACTATAATTATTCGATTGCTGATGGTACTGGTTTCAACATGACTCCGAAAATTGAACGCTTTGAGGCCTCTTTTGTTACGTGACCGATATTCTTCGTCTGGTCCATGCGGGAACAGCCTGTTTGCTCATCGTCGTCTGGTTTGTTTTCCAATCGATTACGGGAATCTTCATTGTTATTATATAAATGGAAATATTTTCTTCTGGGTGACTCATTTTGCAAGCGATGCTTCCTCCAATGGCAGAAACACGAATCTTCTGATTCTTCGTTTATAAAAGCATTCACGGATGAGATTTTGCATAAACTCTGAGTGGCAACACTATTTCTGCTGGCGATTTTCTCTCCAGGCAATTTCGCGGAGATGGTTTGAGTCGAAATGTTGTTTTTAATGCTCGGCTTCTTCGCTAATGTCTGCGTTGAGACGGATTTCTTGGTAGCAGGAGAGTTTTCATTCGCTGCAACAGAAGGGAAGTGATGACGGAGGGAAATATTTGTGTTTGCTTTCCAAACCTGCGAATTTCTCATTTTACTCGAAGCGCAGTTATTTAAAATGGCTCGTTTGTTATTCCATCCATTGAAAGGGGATCCAGGCATATCGGTGGATTGCATCTCTGGAGTGGTTTCTTGTGTTTCCGATTCTATATCCACTTTTATGGTTTTACTATTGATTTCTTTTAGAGAATCATCCGAAAGTTCGCTGGACGAAGAAAGTTTGAATTGCTTCCGTTTGAAGTTCTCCATTTTTCTTTTAATCTCAACTTTATTTGCCTTTCTGCGCCATCTAATATGTAAATTATGTTTCATCAATACATTATTTTTATGTATTACAATAATATTTTAAAGTAAGTTGTGAATTTTAATATTTCAGTTTACTAACAGTCCTTACTATTTCTAGATAAATAAATAAAAAGAAATGAAATTTGTTTTTTCTGAATATTTTAAACTAAAATGATGTCAAAAGTAAAGCTAAGTGATATACAGCTTTAAAGTTTATTTATCTTGTGTGCGTAACATTTATTTTAGAAAAATAATTAATAACTTATCTCAAAAACCAGAATTTTTTATATGATAGCTTAAATATTGCCCACTAAATTATTAGTAATAAATTAATACAGTAATGTTTATGTATATTTAATAATTTTTCCTCAAGATATTTAGCAGTCAAAGAATTAGTAAAATGTAAAATATAAATTATTAAAATAGAAAATCAAATTGCTAGAAAAGAAACTTTTGGAAAAATATTAAAGTGGTTAAATAATAATTTGAGAGAGAGACCACTACACGAAATCATTTACTGCAGGAAGTTGTAAGATTTTTATTATTTACTACGTTTGACTACCAGAAAGATTTTCCATTAGTAGTTGACAATATTCATATGTCCCAAGGGAAAAACCAAAAGGAACCCCAAACAAATCTTTCTATACAAGTGAATGCAATAATTTTTCTAGTGATAAATGGATAGAAGACGCAATATTTTTTGTCTGTTGTTTCTTAAAGTAGAATTGCAATAATTATAAGCGAAAGCAAAAAATTTAATCATCAATTTAGGATTGGAAAAATCTGAAGTAAATCTTTCGAGAGTAAATAATAAAAATCTCAGACAAAATTTTATTTAATGCTTTACACTCCATTAATAAGTAATGTCATTCAATACATTCAGTT
This sequence comes from Latrodectus hesperus, assembly GCA_037975125.1. Classification (NCBI taxonomy): domain Eukaryota; kingdom Metazoa; phylum Arthropoda; class Arachnida; order Araneae; family Theridiidae; genus Latrodectus; species Latrodectus hesperus. The sequence continues at coordinate 58,623,904 of CM075853.1, forward strand.
GAATCAATCGTTGAATTTTTTCTTCTGTAGTTTGGTTAATAGTTCAAATGTGACAATTATCATCATCATTAATTTTAACTGCCTGAATTCAACGATTGAAGTTTATTTTCTGATTAAACTTTATTCAAAGCAGATGTAAATATGAATATAAAAAAACCCTTCAAATTAAATTCAAATGTTTCTAAGTTGTTTGTTTACATTACATAATAAAAGGTATTATTTTTTTTCTAATGGCGGGCATTTGAGGGTTGAGCCCTATGCCACAACAAGGCCAGAAACTGCTACTCATTTGTCGTTACCCAGCGGGCACCTGTGAACCAAGTCACGGAGGCGAGTAGCGTTACCCGCGTCATACCACCACAAACCCGTTTATAGGGTGGGCCACATTCATACAACAACACAGAAGAAAGGACAGAGAAACACAGAAAGGAAGTAATATCCATGCCCGAACCGGGATTCGAACCCAGGACCCACAGCTCAGGAGCGCTAACCACTCAGCCATCGGTCGGAATAAAAGGTATTATAAGTTAGAAAATGAGGATAATTTAATATACGGGATCCATTTAAAAATCCTTATAACTTACTTCTAAATTAATCTAGTAGATTAATGAATTCATCAGTGACAAAATTGACAATTTTAATAAATGAATGATCGCATCGTAACAGCATGTGAAAAAGGATCAATATTTTCACTATACAAATTTAAAATATTAAAAAATGTAGTTAAGTAAAAACAATCGATTTACAGTTAAAAAGTTTGGAAAATTAAAAATTTCACAATCGTTTCAAACTTTTTTTTTTTTATTGTAAATCTTTACATAATGTTGAATAATTCACAACTGCAGGCTTATCATATAACTTTGAATATTTGCTTAATATTTATTTTTCCTAAATTACGTTTAGAATAACTTATTGAAACAAATATTTTAGTTTTATATCTTTACTTAAGTTCACATTTTTTATTAGCATAGATTTAATTGCTATATAACTGAAAAAATGATTTCCTACACAACTTTAAATACGAGTTTTATGCTAATTTTTTCTGAATTTCCTGTTTAACTGCATAACGTTACACTAACTCCAGTTTTATAACAGCATATTATTGATTATTATAAATAAGTGGATAATTGATTTTGAAATTAAAATTTATTTTTATTAACTAGTTTTATTTTTATTAGCATTTACAATGTGATATAGAAGAAAACAAAGCAAACTAATTATATATATTATTTATAAACACACACACATTATAATATTTTATATTCCTTAACTTAAATTATATTAGCTTATTCATTTTCAAATACAATCATTAAATTTAAATGCTTGATAGGCACAGATGCCATATAATCCAGCCTGTCAGATTCAGAGTATGGTGACTTTTTGGGCGGATTTTCTTGTTTATCTGGGAATCTAGTTTTTGTTATGTTATAGATATAGAAACCTATAAGAATGATGTAAAAAATTCTATTTTGGCAACCCTAGTATTTACGTCATCTTGTCAACATTTCTTCGTCGCCAAGAAAAAAATTCAGAATTTGGCATGCTAGATTATACGGCATCTGTGTCTGATTGATAATATTTATTCAGTGTTTTCATTTATATTCTTTATTTTTAAAATGGCATTGGAAAAAAACTCTGAAAATATGTATAGTTCAAGAATTTAAGCAATTTTTATTTTACGTTAAATTGTGACAAGTACACTAAATTATGCAATGTTTTCTAATTATAAATTTGTAAAAAGTTTAATCGAATAGAGCGAAAATGGTGTCAAAAGTTAATAGTGCTCGACGATTTTCCTTAAAATATCATTGAATTTATTAATTTGCACTCGATGATAAACTTCATTTCAATTATATTTAAATATGTTACTCCTATGTATTTAATTCATAAATGTATATTAAATTCATTTTATTAATATTCATTCTATATTCTAAGTAATTGGCTTCGTTTCATTACCCACAAAAATGATAGTTTCAAATGCATACAAAATATATACTTAGCTGACCGAATGCGAGCTAGACACGTGACTACTCCAAGAAGAACGAGAACAGATGGTACTATTATTTGCAAATAATTTATCAGAATTTGCAGCTGCTGATAACGAGGAGAGATTTTACGCGCGGCTTTTTCCAGTACATCCATTGCTCTCAGAAAATTTCTTTCCAACAATGAATACAGATGCAATATATATTTGAATCTCTGTGACTTGGAAAACTAACAATGGTTGATAATTGATATACTTTTCATTGAAACAATGAAAAATACGTCTAAATAAAGAAAAAATTTTTATTCATGAAAAAACAGAAACATACGTGTACCTATATACTTATACTGAATAATAATAATTATTAATATATAATAATTCAGTAAAATCTAGAATCACTTCCATTTTCATTAATCTTACATTCAATGTAAAAGTATTTCAAAGTGGATATAGTTTTTATACTTCAATTCAGTGCAAATTTATATCATATATATATTTTTTTATAAAAAAATTATCTTTTTTTGACATTTTTAGACTCTTACATTAATTTAGACAATTGTTTCGTATTCTGGTAATAAAATGTTTTGACACAGAAATTGAAAAAAAAATTGATAGAAACATATAAGAATTGAATATTTGAAATATAATAAAGGTTCTGAGTATAAACTGAATTAGAAATCAATTAAAACTGGAATTTTATTTGATAAAAGATTAATTCGAATTGCAGTTCTGCTAGTGTTAAAAAATAGTAATTTGATATCTATCTTAAAACTCAATATTTAAAAAAAGTTGGGATTACTGTTTATAATTGATTTAAATTTTTCTTTAAAGTTTAGCAGAATTAGTAACAGATTAAACATTTAGCTTTTAAATTGAATTCCAAATATATTTATTTAATATTTAAATTTATTTGTACACTTGCAAAATGTATTTAATAAAAATAATTTACTCTATTGTTGATATATAATGCATTTAAATAACACATATTTTTCATTCGATATGTATTTAGGACAAACATTTCTTCAAAAGTGCATATTAAAACAACTTATAACAGCTTCTTAATTAATAAATATGTATTTTACACAATTCATTATTTAATTTCAAATTTAAAACCATTTTTATGAATAAAAATTTACGAATGGTGTAAAATGATATATTGCTATAGTCATTTTAGTAATATATAATCAATATATATATTGTGATAGGTGATAATGTGATAAGCATTCCCTCAACTGTGTGTGTGTTCGTCTTACATACTCAGTATCGTACGAATAATTCCAAACACATAAATATTTCAAATCCGATAACAAACTCTTTAAAATTCGATATAATCTACAAAATTTATTAAATGAAACTTTCCATTGGGTCATTTTAGTTATACTTAATAAATTTCTACCGCTTGAAACGGAAATATGTAAATTTAAATGTAAGGTATGGTAAATTTTCTCATGAATTACCAAGTGATACAGATTCAGTTCCTTAAAATATGACTGAAATTAAAATTTATAGATGTTTAAAATTGGAATTTTTTTTTATTAAAAAGAATATTTACTACTTAAATTATATTGCATAGAGGGATTTGTGTATTCAATATCATTTAAGTAGTTAATGATATTGAATACACAAATATTAAAATTGAATACATTTATAAAATTGAATACAAATATTGAATACATAGTAATTCAACTCACTTAAAATATTAAAATTTCCATACATAAAAAAATAAAATTACAACTTATGAAAATTAAAAAATTTAAACAGACTCGTTAATATAACGCTTGTCAGTCTATATTTATTTATCAATAAACTATGTATTATTATTAATGTGAATATTGGATGATAACCAACGGTTTCAATGCATCTTTTATGTGCTTAAATAATAAAGCACACAACTATTAGTTGTAGGTGATACATACTATTTTTGGTGATAATACTATGTCATGTACCATTTTTAATATACTATAATTTTTTAAAAAAATTTAGCTTTACATTATATGAATCCAACATTTTAACATTGAATATATATTTTTACAACATTTAAATTCGGATTGTATTTGATAAAATCGGTGGCAAAATTTCTCGATTCCCAATGTAAAATCGGAAAGATTTATATGTTGTTTTGTATTTCCAAACGCAAGTAGAGAGCTTCATTATTGGTGAAATCAATTTTCATTGTTAGGTTTTCCTTTTTACGAATGTAACAATCTCCATTTTTAGTGGAGACTTGAGAGTATGAAAATATACTTTTCCTGACTGTGTGAAATCATAAGAACATTTCGAACTTCGCTTTCCAATGTTTTCTATTGAAACCTTTTAGCAGATTCTCATGCTATCAATAAGATAATAATATAAATTCGCATAGTTATATTAATTTTGCAATAATCTGTCTTTTTGAGGATACTATGTCACAGATAAAAGTAAACGAATTCCAAACGTATCGTTGTTATGAAAATTAATGTATCAAGTCTCATCTATGTCGGTACATTGTACTATAACATAAATACTTGGAAATTTAATAAATCATAAATACTTGGAAATTTAATAAACTTTTCTTTTTGAAGTCGGAATAGAATCTTTTTATTTTCAATTACTTGCTTTCATCAAGTTTCATTTAAAATTATTTTTTCAATGTTAAATTTCTCTCTCGTTATATTTTATTTACAATATTTGGTGGTTAAATGAATAACTTAATTTAGCAGTGATTCAGTAATTTAGCATCATCTGAATCATTTTGTGAAGACCATTGGCTTAGAAGCCGTGTTTCGCGCTCTCAGATCCGGGGTTCGATCTTCAGGCAAGGTTGAGTCAGCTTTTCATTCCTTCAGTGCGATAAATTGAGTATCAAGCATGCTTGGGAACTAACAATGGGAGTTTCGCGTTAGGAGGACCACCTAACGGGGACATATGTCTTGTACTCTAGGGTCTACGATCGAGAAAATAGATATGGGCACTGTAGACCTTGACCCATATGAGCTGTCGTGCCACAGGTGTATTTTTCTAGAAATATTTTGTAATAGAACTACACTACGATGATAAAAATGTATATTTCAATCATTCTCATTGAGATCGATTCTCATAGATCTGTTTAACACTATTGGTCGATTAAACACTGTTTAACCAATTGTGTGCCTTTGCTATCTCAAGATTGGTTACGATTAAAGCTTTACTGTAACATGAAATTTGATGAAGCTGTTCTAAAAGTGGTGCCGCCACCATCTATGGTTTAGCTTGTTATTTTTCAAAGAAAAAGTAATTTTTTATAGGAAAGTAAAAGTTTTTAATGATTTATAAGCGAATGGCTGCAATTAATTTTATACATTCAATGCTCTGGTGTAAGAATCCTTTATTAAAACATTTTTCTAGTGTCACGAGTCAGAAATTATAAAATAAAAGTTATAAGCAATTTTATGATTTCACTCAGTCAAAAGTTTTCTTCATAATTTTACCATCTCGATAAGAATTACAAGTTTAAAATTTTCGCTATTTTTAAAGTTTGTCATAAATAATATATTTCAATACATTAAGTATAACGTAAGCAAAATATGTTTTTGGCTTTTATCATATTCTAAACTTTTTTTGAGAGATATGATTTATAGATGTATGTAATATCCAAATAATGATATTCTACTATTATATTTTGTATTTATCATGTTTTATACTTATTCTTCATTTCACATATTCTAATCTGAAATCCAATTATAAAAATGTATAAAAAAAATCATAAATTTTTTTACACTTAAAATGGAGGAATTGAAAAGTTAGCTTACATTCTTCATGTCATTTTATAGAAAAATATCAGACTAAGAACGTCATATCAGTTTCGAACAAGTTAAGGAGTACATGCTTTATAAGTATAATGGAATAAATCTTAAATAAATCAATTTTTTCACCCATCATGAGTTTTTTATGCATTTTAATTGGAGATATGTTCTTAAGTGTGCTTCTCTTGAAAATATATCTCCAAAATACATTGAGACTATTACTAAGCTTATTTTAGGATAAATGTCATGTATCGATTGTGATAAATTGAAAATAAGGTGATAAAATAAAGCTTAAATTTCTTTTATTTAATGATATGGAAAAAATTATTATTTAACCTAAGAGTTAAATCAGATGGAATAATTCCTTGAAAAAGAACGCATGAGGGGTATTTTCGAATTTTCTTAGATATTACATGAGAAAGTTATTCAAATGCATTGATAGAAATCCAAAAATACACACAAAGAAAACGAAAGTAAATTTCACCCATACGTCCATTTTTCAATAAAAGATCACCAGGAACTTGATTTATATATGACATCCATTTCCACCATTTTTTTAGTTCATGCTCATCCTTAAAGGGGCGGCCAACACATTCTCTCACTCTGCCAAAAAGGCAGAAAAATAAGAGGCATGCCTTGCCACCCTTCTTGTTTTAAGCTCTGGAAATAAAGTGAATTGGTGATATCAATTTGCGCAGCGCGTTGACAAGTGCGGGAGTTTGACATCCTCCTATTGGTTTTGATGCGATGCTATTTTATAGTGGGGGTGGGAGAGAAGAGGGGGAGAATATATAATAAAAAAATAATAATAAATTATTCTCTTAAGTGAATGGTTCTTTGCCGGTGTTGTTTGAAAAGCTATAAAAAGGGTGGTATGATATCGTTAGCCGTTTTTATAGTTGAAGTGCCTTTTATGTTCCATGAAAGGGAGTTGTAGAGAACAAGAGAGCTTCTTCTTTGCTTTTCAAGCAAAAACAGGATTTTATAGCTGATTTTGTTGACAAAAGTAGATAAGTTAAAAACATTTTATTCTTTATCGATAAAGCGCTTCGATGCTTTATAAATAATTGGTATCGATTTACTTGAGATCTCAGTTATGTTGTCATATTTCAAAATGAAATCTGGTGTTGCAGGAGATACTTGGAAAAGTTGTGAACAATTGATTCGAATGAATATTTTATGAATATTATTTAGTGCAATACACACTAATTAAGTCTCAACATAGCACTATGAAGACATGTTTTATTTTCTTCAACTTATATTTTATAAGTTTTATTTAACACAATTTGGTTCACACACAACCTTTTATTTCAAAATATACTTTGTATTTGAATGAGAAATTCCGAAAAATATTGAAAAAAAATTTCCTAAATTCAGTTTAAATTTAAAATATTTTCCCCATAGTTTGCTTGATTTAGTATCTACACAAGCTATGTGTCAGCTACGGATGAGAAAATTGAATGCAAATAATATTTTTTTGAACATTGGTGTAATTTTCTAATCAATTTCACATTATTGTAAATTCGTCATAAAATTCAATTCTTACTGACTTTTGATTTAATGTAATTGTCTCTTTCTTTTAGACACAGAGGAAAAAAGGACACAGAAAAATCCAGGATGCCAAATTCTGAGTTTTGGGAATTTTTTGGTGGATTTTTTTATACATCTTGCAACTTAGTTTTTATTACGTCATAGATGTGAAGACCTATAAGAATTATGCAGAAAATTCTATTTTGGTAACCCTAGTATTTACGCCATCATGGTAATATTTCTTCAGCACCAAACAAATTCCGAATTTGGTATCCTGGATTCTGGATTATACGGCATCTGTACCGAGAAAAATTGTGTTGGATAGAAATTCTTGTAAATTATTATAAGCTTTAAATTTTTATTATTTTGTATGTATACATACATACATATATATATATATATATATATATATATATATATATATATATATATATATATATATATATATATATATATATATATATAGTTTTCATTACATAAAAACGATGTTTCTTATTCTCATAGTTTCCTTTATTATTTTAAGCCATTTATGTGATTGATTAATAAAAGAGCATAATCTACATGAACTTCTCATTGAGAATTCACATTTTAAACACTGAAATTATTTAGTTATTTCAATATTGCCATTGAAATTTTTCAATTTAAATGTAACGCATATCATAATTGCAAAATATTTCTAACTATTAAAAATAATTGAACATTTAATTTTTTTAAAAATGTTAGATTAGTACACATAAGCATTTATTTCTCCTTACAATAAAAAGTTAATACTGTTGATACAATGAAAATTTGACAACAGGACATTTTCTATTTAAAAAAGAGAGTAAACGATGTATTTTCTTAAACGAATTCAACAAATGGAAAAGTACACGCTTTCAATTACATTATAACTAACTAGTTTCCGCAAAATCTTCTGTATGAATAGAAAAGAGTTTTGTAAGTAGTTCAAAGAAACTAATGAAAAGAAGTTTGTCAGAATCATGGTAAATATGTGATACAGAAAATATATCCCTAGATAGAAGAATGTCCATCAGATGAAAGCTTTGTCTCGCCAAATAACAAAAAATCTGTATTTTTTTTCTCTATCCTTTTATGGGTTGCGCCAAAGTGCATTGCTATGTACATAGTAACGGAGTGGGGGATACAAGAAGCAAACCTCTCATAATTCCTTCCCCCCTGCCCTTCTCCAGCATCCAATCGATTAAAGCGATGGATCCCTCTCTCATAATTTTATTTTATTAGCAGCTCGGAACAGGGTTGAATTCAGAATAATGCTCAGTTTATATCATTTTAAGGATTTCTTGCAAAAACCATTAAGGATTTGGGGAAGAAATGTATAACTGTATTCAAACAATTTACTTTTTGGCTTTATTTGGCTATTGCATAAGCTTTTCGGAGCATAATGAAATACCCTAATTCAAAATTTTATGTTTGAAGTTCACATAGTAATTGGGCTATTGCTGAATCATTTTGCAGGTTAATTGTTAGATTGATTTATTTACTGTTAAAGGTAAGAGTTAACTAAGATCACCAAATACTATTTTGCATTGAAATAAAAGAAATTCAAATCTTCAGAGATAAGTTTCAATTGTTATTGCTAATATAATATTAATTCAGATTAAGCATTATATTTGTAAGAAATCTGTAGTTAAAATTATATAAAATTCCATGATAACTGGAGAATTAAATTGGGAAAACTTGGAAATGTCTAAAAAATATTTTCTTTCTGAACAAAATTACCAAGATTTTTCCTTATATATTTTTTCTTTTCGGTGATTCTCTTATCTTTTCGAAAGATGATTTTATATATTATTTAAAAACAGTTACAGAGTATACTGTTTTTGAGCATTTAAAAATTAGATTTTAAGATTCTAAAAGGTAGAGAATAACTCTAGTACTTAAATTAAAATTTTGTTACCTGATGATTTTTTGTTGTTTTTTGTTTGAAGCAATCATAGCCGTTTTATACCATTTTTTCGCTAAATTTTTATTCTAAACAAAATTTTCCTTATTGCCTTATGCTGTTTCATAATTTCCAATATACAGCACAGTTTTTGCAGCAAAATTCATAAATGTGAGTTTTACTTTGGAGACTTCTATATATAAGCACATGTATTTTCAGTATGTTAAACATAAATATTTTATGTTTTAAGCACTATTTTTTGTTAAATATTGAAATATTATAAATATAAAAAATGTTTTACTTATTTTTAGTAACTGAATTTAATTGTATTTAAGCAAAAAAGTAACATGACGAATAAGAATGTTATTAAAATTTGATCAAAGGCAATTCCCTTAGTAAAATCAGTTCATTCATTTTGAGATAACTGTCTTTACTAACAATTCTATCTGTGAAGCTTATATAAATTTCAATCTTGAATAAGGACATGAATTCATATTTTAATTTCCATTCTTAAATTAAGTGTGAATTAAAACATGATAATGAAATATTTGGGCATATTACAAGCAAACAAGTAATTAAAAAGTGTTTTCTTTTAAATAAGCCAAATTTTATAGTGAAATTTTCATAAAACTTTCTTTAATGCTTCTAGACAAGTTTTAAAAAATCTTATTCAAACTAAATTTTATTGTTTTTGGTCCTAAAAAGTCTTATGAATGCCGGATATGAAAACGATATTAAAAGGTATTTAGACGCTTACAAACTGAGCACAAATTTTGCTGAAGTTTAAAGAAGCCTGCAGTCTGAAAATAGGCCTGAATTTGGGTGATACAATAAATTAAAATATACTGCTTAAAATGATGCTGGAAACTCTACGCTTGTGACGAATTGCAAAAGAAGCAGCATCAGTTTTGAATTATGACCACATCTTTTTTGTATAAGCAGATGATTAGTGGTATGGTTTATACACCACAATTAGAAAATATACAAGATTCCTTGCCCACAAAAGACCAATGCTGAGATCGGTAGGAAATAAACAGGCTATAACTGGACAACACAAGGTGTTTTTATAGGTAATTACTTGTCTTGAAATAGTAATTTACACCCCATCTTCTCTATTCCCTAAACATTTTCTTAAAGTAATTAATATTTGCCCTATACTCTGTACATTTTTACTAAATAGTTCATGATGAGGAAAATACCAAAATAGAAGTATTATTTCATTTTAAAAGGGTGTGTGACGATGAATATGTATAATTCTAAGAAACGGTTGTCACATGCAGTGATTTTTATTTAGATGAATGAGAATATTTTACGTAAAACGTTTGATTCTTACAATTTGCATTGAAAAGCTTAAAATTTTTTCTTTGAGCTGAAAGCTTTTTGCATTTTCTGACAATTTGACTGGATTATCATCGAAACACGTGAGAGAAAATATAAATATAATAAATATTTTTAATTTTTATTTCATAAGAAAGTATTAAATAAAATGAATCGTTTCGACGAGGAAGAGAATCAGCTTTAACATTTATAAAAAAAGAATTTAATTTTAATTAGTAATAATTTTCTTCGAAAGTATTAAATCTTGAATTAGCTTTACAATATATTTTGACCTAATTACCATACCTTTTAAAGCAGATTTAAATCCAAAATATAAATAAGCAATAGTTAAGGAAATACATGCTTTTAACAATTATGCATGTATATCTCAATCAAAATATATTTATACAAAAAAAGGAATTAAAAAATTCTAAGCTTGGTGGATTTCCAAATATAAAATATATTTCACATTTATTCAAAATGTACATGAATATGAATGAAATTCTACAATCGTTTTCAAAAGTCAATCACATAGTAGAAAATATCAATTTTTGATTGTCATATTGAATCAGATATGTTTCAGTTCGCTGTGAGATAGATGTCTGTTTCAGAAAGAGGAAAATATTCAAATATATTTATACAATAGAAAATTTTGATTCTTGTGAAGTTATATACAAAGAAAGCAAATGACATAATTGTGTCCTTTGTTTTCTTTCCTAAAGGACATAATTGTGTAAGGATTCAGGAGTTGCATATTAGAGCAGGTTGAGGTATTTTGAATTTTTTCAACAAATGTGTTTCTATGGTTTTTATACGACGAATGAATGATTTCAAGGGTTGGAATACTGTTAGATCCTTTAAGTATAGAAATCAATTACAGATATTGATCAATTTTTCCAAGTCCACCCCTCACGACTAAAGAAACAATTCCAAGCCAACCAAACAATTTACTAAAAATCTGAAAATCGCGATTGATATACTGTAGTTGTAACTATATATAAATGGAATCGAAGAATACTTTTTCCACGAAAGAAATGTATTCCTGTTAGCTTAAGAGGGTTTGCTCACTATTATTTGCAGATGTCTATATAACAAGGAATGACCTTTGGTACAACGAGTTAACGCCATCTGTTCAGAACAAAGAAGCAAGATTAAAGTGGTATATTAATACATTTATTTGATAGTAGCAGTAAAATTTACTACACATATATGACAAATATGAAAGTATTTGAAAAGCATAAGATATACGTTATCTGCTCCAAAACATGGCTCTTTAAAATAAGGAAAACACAAAGTGATTTTCTTGGCGTACCGCAATGACTATATACCTTATAAACCTTTAATGAATTAAGACAAAGTCCTAGAACTCATTGTAAAATTGTATTCTATAGCTGTAAGAGTGAGTTTATGCATTAATTAATGACATAATACAGTCTTGTCAGACTATGTATAACAAACTGAATGAAAAGACTTCACATACGGATTTGTCAATATTTCGCTTTACTATGCGCACATTTTCCCAATTAATAATTTACTTTTGCAGATTTGGTAACTGTTCTGCAGGAGAGCTAGTGATTACTGGACTCTGTAGTCATTGGTCATTTCATAAAAAGCATGAGAAAACTACAAATTTTGTATGCATATAAGAGATGACCTCACACAATATGAATGCCGTTTTCTGTCTGTTTTAACTTTAAACTTCCTTTTGGTTTGTAACTTATGAAAATTCAATATTATTTAAATTTTGAAATGTTTGTAATAATACTCACGTTGGTTACTGTCTTGCGGCAATCGAAATGATACTTGTCTTTATTTTTCTTTTTTATCATCCTGGTCAACTTTTGGAAGTGAGTTAGTAAACTGCAATAAAAATATTTTGCGAATTTAAAGCTTTGATTTGATTAATTGCTAGAGTAATTATTTTTTATTTACCTTAACCAATATATTTATTGATTAAATTACTCTGAAAATTAAAATTTTAATTTTTTAAAAAGTAATTTAATCACTATTTGTGAATGCATTTGTGAAGCAATGACTTTTATTCCACTTTTAGTTTAATATAAGAAGTAATTGTTTTTGTGTGTGTGTGAATATGACCATCTTACCTTCCTTAAACTTAAATATGCATTTTGACCAAGATTATGTTCACAGCTTGTCATGTGTCAATGAAAAAGTAATTTGCATTTACAAATTTAATTTTAAGTATTTTATCCTTAATTAGTTGATCAAAATAGAAATTCATTTTTGTAAGTAATCTTTATAGCACAAGCTTCGTAAAATATTTATTAATTAGCAATCTAAGTGCTTGTTTCTCTTATGTAATTAAATTTGCTCAAATTTGTTTATGAAAATTTAATTACATAAGAGAATTACAGCATGAATTTTTAAGTATATACATACATACATACATACATACATACATACATATATATATATATATATATATATATATATATATATATATATATATATATATATATATATATATATATATATATATATATGTGTGTGTGTATGTGTGTGTGTGTGTGTGTGTGTGTGTGTGTGTGTGTGTGTGTGTGTATGTATCTTGTATGACAATATTAAGAAGGAAACAGTTTAAATTGGAGTTCAGAAGTTGTTTTTAATGTTTATGAAAAAAAACTTTATGGTAAATTTTTTGATTGATATGTTTTCGAAAAATTTCCTTCCGCAAATGTGAATGTTTTAGTTACTCTACTTTCGTAATTAAAATTAATAGTGTTTTTTAGGAATCACAAATTTTCATGATAGAGAGATCAATCGTAGAAAAGTAAACAAAAATTTATTTTTAAGACAAATTTCAAATGATAATGAAAAATTTTACTATAATCCCAAACACTAATTCATGGAGCAAGAGTAATTAATTTATTTATTAATCTTTATTTTCACACATTTTTTACTATTATTTTATTAGAACTGTATAATATTAAATACATATTAATGGAACAGTCGAGTAAATTATTGTTTGCATATCCATTAAATAATACTGAATTATTTTTGATTAAGATTTATTAAAATATTTTATTGCTTAATTTTTATTAATTTCTAAGAAATGCCTCACAAATTAATTGACACTGTCAGAAAGTGTATTGAATTATTTTATTAACAATATAAAGTGATCATTTTGAATTTCATAAAAATTTTATTCAAATAGTGTTAAATTTTCTAAATACATATATTTAAAATCCATAGTAATTTATGTATATCATATGCGGTGTTTAAAGAATTAAAAAAAAGTTTGACTTTAAATGTTTTTGAAGAAGTAAAAGATAATGCAAAAAAGTTTCTCCTTCAATGTGTTATGTGTGATGACTCTTTTTAAATTATTCTCATATCCCAGTTTATTGATATTTTGTAATCTTTCTTTATGAAATGGATAAAATTCAAGATTTAATGCTGAATTATAAACTACAGAATCGTGCTTGTTCCACTGTGAGAATCGATTAATATCAAACATATTAAATAAGAATCACAAAATTTTTATTGGATTATAAAAATTGCCTCAAAACTTAATAATAAATTGCTATTACTAATTAATAGTTTCCCGATATTATCAACTTATCAATGTTATCTTTTAAAGCACAGCAGATTCTTGAGAAAGGGCAGTGATGGAGCAGCGCTTACAAGTAGCTTCTCTGCGTTATCAGCGTCAGTGTTGGAAAAACATTTTACAGGGCTGGAAGAGTAAAAAGCTAGTGGCTGATAGATTTCCTTCATATGGCAAGTAAATAGCTTTCGTAAACGAAAATAAACATATGCTACTTATTACACAGAAGATAAAGAAAAACAGCATAACACATGTTTATGTTCAACATTCTTTTAAAATGATTTGCGATCATGATTTTTTGTAAGAATATATCCGCTTATCTAGTATTTTTTGTTTGTTTTGAAATAAGTCCGGCACTGTTTTTTAGAAAAAATTGCAAACAAGGAAATTATAGGACAGTACTGTACATTTGATAATGGAATTCATATATTATCTGTCAATTTTAAGCAAAAAATTTAACATTTGTGACTTTATTAAATATTTAGTTAGTTGAATGTGTTAAATTCTGAACAGTTGATCGAATAATCTAATTTAAAGTGAACTTTCAGCATTTTTAATAACTTATGCCGTTTCATATCAATATTTTAAGGAAATTAAAAATAATTATATTTCACTACATTATTATAATAAGCCTTTATTACAATAAACTTCAAAATGTGCTACAAAGCAGAAAATAGATAGTTTAGCAGGATATTGCTGTAATTATAAGACTGAAAAATTATATTATCTCTTTTATAAGTTTCATAAAACATTTAAAATGCATTCCATTTGATAAAAATTCACTCAATTATCCTTAAAATTAAGGAATTTTACTTCATTTTTAAAAATTGATTATAAAGGAAATTTGTCATAATAGTTTTTGCACTCTTTAAATTGTGTGTATGCCAGTAAATTTTGTCCTCAATATATCTGATATTCAGAGTGATGGAAAATATACCATTGCTATAAATAATCAATAAAATAAAAATTTAATATATAATGGATCAGATTTTCTTCCTTTAGGATATAGAAATAGAAAACAGTGCATTATACAACGATACATTTATTTAAAAATAGATGAAAATTTTTAGCGATAATTTAAATCGGTGAGAATGATAATTGGGAAATCTTGGCAATTTTCTTCTTTCCAGAGAAAATGTATGATTTACACAATGTCAAACAATCTCGATTTCTGAAAAAATATACTATCCAGCTGTTAATTCATATTTAGTAGTTGCTTCCTAATTTAATTTGTGTGAACAGCCAGATTATTATTAGCATACTTTTATAAAAACATAGTAAGACAGCATATGATTAATATATTCAGTCAATTCCAACAGAATGTCATATAAAAAGAGATAAATAAGCTGTAACATGAAATATGTTGAAGAATTCCTTAATGACCAATATCAACGTTTCCTTGTTACCAGTTATTCAAAAGATGCTCCCTTTTTCGAAACAAAAGCAGTTTCTTCTGAACTTGAAGCCTAAAAAATACCTTCATATCATGTCTTTCAAAGCATTCAGAGTGCTCTTTTCCATGTTTTTCAAAGCTGACGATGAATTTTATTAATATTATTAAATACTTATTTCTTTATTATTTTATTAACATTATCAAATTCCTATTTCTGTAGAAAAAATGCATGAAACATTGAAAAAATCTAAATATCCTATCTTTTTAAGTATAAAATAGAAAAACAATGTTAATATTTTATGATTTCATGATAAGATCATTTGCCATCTTATTTAGATGTCTTGAAATATCATAATTTTGCAAAGAGAAAACTAAAATAGAATAGTACATTATACATGCTATGATTTATTAAACTGCAAAAAAGAAATATTATTGAAAATCAAACAGCCTGTCAAATCTATCTAAATTATCTATTGAAATGAATCTAAAGTCACGAAATAGATGTAAAAAATACGATTTTAACTAATTACTCAACAATTGGGATTATTCTGTCTTATAGAATAATTCGATAAAAAACGCTTTCATCTTAACTTCACTTTAAAAACAAATAAGATGGCAACTCTTTCTTGTACAGTTAAAAACAATTTTTATCGAAAATGTGTAATAGTTATTTCTGAAATGTAAACATTCAGTGAATAAAACTTAAAACTGGTTATTTAAATTATATTTTATAAAGATTACGAATGGTTTTATGATTACTAAATTTCATAAAATTTGCCCTATTATCTTAACTATTATTCATAAGGTAATAAAAATTATAAAAATGTTCAATTTATTTTAAATTTTTGTTTATTAAAACTTTAGATTAATATGAACATTTTAATAAAAAATATTCATTAGTATTGAAGAAAAAGCTTATCAAAGCATATTGAATAAACAATCATAGATTCATAAAATTTGCATTTTATCTTAAAGACAGAAATGATTTTTATTCAGATTAAGATATTTACACTTTTAAAATTTTGGCTCATATGCATTCAATTTCAAGAATTAATTTGGAAGGGTTAAATATGTGCGAATGCAAAGAAATTATAAAGTTTTAAAGTGCATAATAATAATATCAAAATGTTAAAAATAGTTTAAATATTTTAAAATATTATTCTAATCCAGGCATTTGTAAATATTATTCTAATTTATTTTGAATGTGATGTTCGTTTAGATTATACTCTATGGAAACAAAGCTTCAAGTAGAAGTCATATATAAATATCTATTATTTATAAGTAATCTATATATTTTTTAATGTAATTATATAAAATTCATGCATTTTAAAATCTTACCTGCTATAATTAAAGTTTGCTTATACTCTTTTGGGAAAAGTTTTAAATTATTTTGGAGTATGAAATTTCCTCACTTACGATTGTTGTTATTTTTCTTTTGTTAAAAATTTAAGCAATTTGAATTCATGAATGTATATAAAACACAATTTAATACTTTATATATAAGCTGAGACTGGTAGAATTTATTTCTTATATTTTCTATATTTTGCAAAGTCAATAAAAGTAGAATTTATCATTTCAATTACATTAGGTCTTTTGATTGACATTACTTGTGCTGATTTTTATCTTAACCTTCCATCATTAATTGGGATATTTCATTAAATATTGTAAATAACTTACTTAACTAAATTATTTTTTAAGTATTTATCAACTGAAACTAAATTTAAAGCAAATATTTAACAGCAAGTGATGCTTTTACTTTTTCCATATAAGCACTCATTTCCACATAAAGTTATATACTTTAATATATATATATATATATATATATATATATATATATATATATATATATATATATATATATATATATATATATATATATATATATATATATATATATATATATATATATATATATATATATATATATATATAATCATTTTTCAAATATATTTGCTTTACTTTAAAACGAGTGATTTATTTCAAAATAAAGAAGATGTCAAAATTTTTGTTTTGTTTTCTATTATTTTTATTTACTGTCAGCCTTACTAGCATTTTTGCTTCTTTTCTGTTGTTAATATTTGTAATAGATTAATCATTTGAATTTGATTATGATGAATGATTATTCGGAGAAATATTTCTTTTCATAGATTATTCGATAAAAGAATGTATACGAAAGAAAAATGTAATTCACTGTTTGATATGAAAACATTCATTTCCTATTAAGGAAACATTTTTTTTAAGAAATCTGCAGTTTGTTTTATCGATTTTCTCCGCATCTCTCTGTCATAAATATTTTTGACATGGTTGGAAAATGATCTGGGTACCCGGTATTGCTCTTAACTTCAGACGATTTTACAAAAGTCAAATGACCCCGCGCTTCCTAGAGAAGTGAGGAAAAGAGTAATTCCTCCAAAGCAAACCCGACAGGGCTCCTCCTCTGCGACATGCGCCAACCCCCTTCGTCCGAGAGTGGTGGCGTCCACATCTTTTCAGCCGCTCGCTCCCGACCTTCTGCCACGGCCTCATCCCCATCCTCTGCATCTGTCCGCGAAAGTCACTGCTTCCTCCATTTCTCATCGCTTGTTTTTCTTCTGGCGGAGTGAGTCAGCCTTCTCACTGCGAAATTCAACGACACCAGTCTCTTGGATTACCCTTTCCCGGATCTGTGCGAATGTGTGCG
The DNA here is from genome assembly GCA_037975125.1 of Latrodectus hesperus. Taxonomy (NCBI): domain Eukaryota; kingdom Metazoa; phylum Arthropoda; class Arachnida; order Araneae; family Theridiidae; genus Latrodectus; species Latrodectus hesperus. The sequence goes on from CM075853.1 coordinate 58,642,040, forward strand.
TGCGTGTGTCTCGCACTCTGCGGTCAAAGTGGAGCTTAGCCGGGAAGTCGCCAATATCTCGTCGCGTGTGTGATTCCGACCGCGCTCGCATGGCAGTGCTCATCGTCTTAATTCGCCGGTGAGGATGCGTCTCCATGCTGTCAATGTCCAGTGTCCGACCATGAGGGGGGAGAGCAAAGAAGAGCCGGTGACACCATCCCCCCGTGGAGTAGATGATCTACAGCTGTGAGAGCCTGAGCTTCAGGTATGAGGGGATTAGCCAGGCAGCATGGCAGGCCTCAGATCCATCAGCAGACGACAATGCGAACACAAAATGTCGCTTTCTGTTGACGATCTGGAGGGTGGACTTTATCTAGAGTTGGTTGAGAAAGGGGTGTGGAGGGGTGGTGGAACTATGTTCTTCGCACGAGGGGGGTATCACCTCCATCTACCGATGTTGAATTCACATCCCCTACTCCATAAACACAAAAATAGTGCGCACTCTAAGAAAAATACTTTACTTAAAAATGGAACAATTCATAGGTAGGCCTCGCTCTTTGTAGCTTCTTGTAGAAATTAGGAGATATAAAAAAAATCTCTATATAAATTTTTTCAAATATAACCCCTTTTAAAAAAAGCTTTTTTCCAAATCTTTGAATGTGATACTGTATAAATGATTGTCGTTTTCCTATGCCTACGGTACACGAAAACTGATGGGGTCCAAAAACTTATTCCTGAATATTTTAGAAATAGCGTGATTGAGTGAATTATGCTTCAATGCCTTCTAATTGAAATGATGAAATAACGCAATAAAGAAAAGCCATGAAAAAAATTCCATTACCGGCCCTGCGTGGGGCACGAGAAGCGAGGGGAATCGTCAAGTACACGCCCTGCTCACCTCAGGACATGCAGCTGGACGACGACTTGGAGGACATCGCGATCGTGAGCAATGCGGCGCCAGAAAGTGTCAAGTACGGAAGTGGGTCGCTGACGGCCAACGGCCCGCGGGTTGTACCGGGCATCATCACGACGACCGGTGCCGTTGACCGACTGCAGAGCGCGGGCCGCAGCGTCAGCCACACTCGCATCCAGACAGCCTCGCCAGCCCTGTACGGGACCAAGTCCACCGAGAACCTCAAGTCTGGCTCCAGGCAGTCCCTCCTGGAGTCCGTCAGCAACCGGTTCCTCGGTAGTTCCGGGCTGAAGCGTCGGTCCAGGGATTCCACCATGGCGTTCGTGAACCGAGCGCACGTCAGCAGTGATCTGGACATGTCTCGCAAGACCAGGGACCAGAGGCGGAAGAGTGACAAGCGCACGTCCTCCTCCGCCGCCAGTTCCAGTAGGACCAGGTGCAACTGGTCGTTTGTATTCGACCCGTCCGGTCGACTTTCCTACTACTGGTCAATAGTAGTCAGTATAGCCTTTCTGTACAACTTCTGGGTTATGATTTATCGTTTCGCCTTTCAGGAAATCAACAGATCCACAGTTGGAATATGGTTCACATTCGATTACTTCGCGGACTTGGTATACGCACTGGATGTTGGTTTCCATTTCCGATCCGGTTATCTGGAAGAAGGGGTGCTGCAAACAGACAGCGTCAAGCTGCGTGCCAATTACATGAACTCAGGTCTGTTCTACGCCGATTGTGTGTGCCTGTTACCACTGGACGTCCTTTACTTGTCCATTGGCTTCAATTCTATCCTGCGCTGCATACGGTTGGTGAAAATCTACCGATTCTGGGCTTTCCTGGATAGGACAGAGCGCCACACAAACTTTCCGAATGTGTTCCGAGCGTTGAATTTGACTCACTACGTGCTGGTCATCTTCCATTGGAATGCTTGCCTCTACCACATCATAGCGAACAATGGTGGTTTCGGATCAAGCGACTGGTTCTTTCCCAGTGATAATCACTGCAAAGACTTTGTGTGCAAGTACCTTCACGCCTTCTATTGGAGTGTACTGGCCCTCAGCACAATCGGGGACCTCCCCCGACCCAGAACTAAGGGCGAGTACTTCTTCCTCATCATACAACTCATATCTGGACTTTTCTTACTCGCAGCTGTGCTCGGCCACATATCCAATATCGTCACCAACATAAGTTCGAGCAGAAAGGAGTTTCAAGGTAAGGGAGAGACTGATAACATCTTTTATTACATAAATGATGCATGCGTACAATTATGATCCATAATTTTTCACCTATGCAACTTATTCAAATTAGTTCACAATTATCGGGATTTTAAAAAAAATATTTAATTTCAAATATGAATTTTTTGCAGTAATTTCTTTTTTTATTAACAGTTTCCTTTTAAATTTGAATTAATTTAAGTGTTAAAATTTAATAATGTTAAGTCAAAAGTTGGTGTAAATTGATAACACTTTGTTAATTATGTATCTAAACATCAATAGAATTAATATCAGCAAATTTTCACATATAAGGCTAAAATCGATGCTTTAAATTATTAAATTTTTCTTAAATTATGTAAAATAGGAAAGATTTTTTAAAATCTAGATAGGCATGCATAAATTGTTACATAAATAATTACATTATAATTAATTTTTCCATTCATAATATAGCCTATTTAACTTTCATATGCAACGTAAATATGCTATAAATAATATTTTTAATGACAGACTCTAAAACAATAAATTCTAGAAGATTCCTAAAAGTAAAATGTAATTTTAAATACATATTTATATTATTTTACTTAATTCAGTGAAAATTATTAGTGCTAATATCGAAACAAAGTGTGAGCGATTTTCTTATGAACTGAAATTATATGTTTTTCATAACACTTTAATTCAATTTTATGCATACAATTTTTACCTCTTGTCTTGTTATATTATTTTAGCAATTATGAAAAAGTGAACATAAAATTAAATTTTATATAATGCCAGCATATATTATATAAAAGTATTTGAAATAAAAATATATTTATGAAAACAAATTTTAATATATATTATAATCTGTTATAACAATGCTCATGTCCTTATATTAAAAGGAAAGATTTTTAATATATATCATTATCTTATTTAAATTACTTATTCTTAAAGTTTGTTAATTCAAATAAAAAGTAATCAAATAATGTATATCAAATAAAATTAATTTTGATTTAAACAGCAACGCATGAAAAAATGGTACTTGTAAAATAAACATTGAAATAATAAATTTATAAAATAACGTTTTATGCGAAATATCCAATATTCTTTGATAAACAGTTAAATAATTTTAACATTTTTAATTTTATATTGTATGTTTTGAACTTTATTTAAATCTTGCCATCTCATTAATAACAAAATTAATAATCTAATTTTATTTTCAGCTAATAAATTATTTACGGCTTGAAAGTCAAATGATAATATTTTCTTTTCTTTCCCATAAATTATATATTTCGGAAATCAGCAATTTCTGCTAATTATACAGCTTCCTCCTTTTTCAATTAAAATAATTATACATTTCCAGTTTAAACTGATTGATTGATAATTGAATGAAGTTCAGTGTTTATTTAATTTATTGTTTTCCATGTTCTTTCTTGAAAATTTTATGTAAGAAGACAATAAATAATTGTGGTGAGAAATGTTAATTTATCAATATTAGCGTGATGAAATTTCATAAATGCTTAATGTTTACTTATTAATTCCTATAATTAATATTGAGTATGTTTTACCCATGGAAAAGAAATACGAATTAAATAATGTATACTTATGCTGTTTTTCTTTGGTTTTAAATCAAATTAAATTTTAAAAATTAATAATAGGTATTGTAACACAAATGGAGTTGTTTGATCTGAAATATCAATTATCGATGAGATAAAAATTTGTCACCTCTGTCATATATTAATGAAACCTTATTATTATTTGCAGATACAAGGAAAATTATACTCCGCATGGCAAGCAATATGAATATTTATGCACATATATGTGTATATACATATAATTGGTAGAATTAATAAATTTATTTAAAAATAGGAAACATAGATGGTGTGAAATTAGAAATTAAGTTTATCAAAGGAATAAAACTGAAAAGAAATAAAATTAAATTTGTATATTAAATATTAAGGAATAAACATTTAGTATGTGTTTAACTTTAAATTTTGTCAACATTATTAGTATTATCGAAATGAAATGTTTTTTATTACATCTAATATTTTTGATTCATGATGCCGTTTATTAATAGGGGTTATATAGTTACTTAAAGTATTTTGTTAACTGTGACCATATATAGATTTTATTTTTAAAAATCTACAGTTTCTCTAATTCACACTCGGTTTATTCATGGGTGAATATTCAACGCCCTTTGAATAAAAATTTCTTTCGCCGATTTGGCAGTATTGCGTATATTTTCACAGAGATTTGCTACCGATAATATGATATACTATAATTTCTACTTTAGATTAAAAAATTTCCCAAGTTTCACAATGTTCTTCCCACATCACGAGCTTTTGTGTATATTTAATATTCTAAATTACGTCCTGGGAAACAAAATTATTTTTCAAATCCTTTGTGAAGAAATTTAGGTATATTACCAAGAATTTTCTTTGTTGATTCATTGGAAAATTACACCTGTAATAAACTTTATTTATTTTTTCTTGGAATTATGCTTGCAAGCAATTTTGATTTCTTTCATCGTAAATGGTGTGAAAAATTGTATTTTCGAGCATTAGTGACTTTAGTTTATAAAAAAAATATTTTCTTTATAAAAAATATTTTTCTTTAGTATGAAAGAAAACTTCTTTCTTTCATATGTTGTATTTTCTTCTTAAAATCAATTGCCCATTTCGTCTTTTCTATGAATGAACTCAGTCTCTTATTCTTAATAAAATGATAGACAATAACTTAATTTTCTATGCTGTAAACAAGGTGTAATCCTTGTACAGTATATAATTGTTATTTAAAACGGTTAATATTTATTAAGTATAAATTTTTATAAATATGGTGATTTTGGAAAAAAAGAATAAATCAAATACATTTCCTCCTCTCAAAATATTTGAGAGTATATATATTTATCACAGGGAAACTTAAAATAATTCTAAATATTTTTTCATTGAATTATCTCATTAATGTTTGATTGAAATATATTAAAATTTCACAAAAATTTATGAACCAATATACGTTTGATTAAGAAAATATTTTTAAAACCATTTTTTGACTACTTATATAAAAAAATCCAAATGTGTAATAATTTTAAAAAATTAATTTGTTTAATAAAACAAATTTATGGTAATTCATTAAAATATATAGATAGTAATATATGATAATATATAATAATATATCTCCCAATATTTGTGAATAATTAAAATAAATGTTAATAAATTATTTTACTTTATATTTTAATATTAATGATCATTATTTTATATTTTTAACTAAAGAAAATTTTTAAATAAACCTAAAAAAGTCAGGATTATGTGAAATAGCTTTTATTTATTATTAAACAAAATTTTAACTTTATTTAAAATATTAAATAATTTCAGAACTTCAAAAATTTATAATTAACACGATATCAAATACTATAATAATATTCTTGTTAAGAACTATTATTTTCATATGTTTTACTACAATATTAACTTAATCCAAAGAAAATTGTGGTTTCAACATCAATTGTTTACATTTTTTATTATATTTTGGTTTTTTCCTCTTTACTTATACCAAGGAAGTTAAATTGTCATCAGTAGTGTTACAAGTCACTCCATGATACTGTATGACTAGTAACACTATCAATGAATTATTTTTTTCATTTATTTTTAAATGTTATTCCGCTGACCAACTTGTCTAGAGGTCAGCGTGCCTGACTATGGATAAGGAGGTCCTTGGTTCGAATCCCGTTTCGGGCATAGATGTACTTTCTCTCTCTATCTATCCTGTCTTGTCCTTTCCTTGTATGAATGAGGTGTGAATGGTTGCCTACCCTATAAACGGGTACCTGTGGCATGTGTGTAGAGCAAAGTCGTACTTTCACCTTCATGGTGCTCTGATTAAAACGAAAGACGCTCCCAATAGACTTAAATAGGCATAACATAGCGAGTTTGGCTGGTATAAGTGTTATTAGTAAACAACAACAACAAATGTTATTCCAGAGCAGTTTTGACTATAGGTTGCTAATATCAGAGTTTTATTCAAATGAATTTGGGTTATTTCTTTTTTCGTTGGGATTGTCATCTTCGGCAGCTTAGTGACCATTTTAGTATTTTCTTTCTCGTCACTTTTTAACTTTCTCATGTAAATGAATATTTAACCAGGACTAAACCAGGCAAACTTGTATATGAATATCATTATTTTTCACAGAATAATTAAATTCTTCACATTTGATATCCATATGAGCTGATCTTGAATATTTTTTACGCTTACTCTCTTAGACTCCAGCCTAGGGAGGTGTACAACATTATTTCTTCCTCTCCTTGTCATTTCCTTATTTTAGTGCTCCATGTTCCATTTGCGGTTGAAATTGTTCCAGGCATTTAACGAGTTATATTCGTACATACGTATATATATACTTATATTTATTTATATAAATATACTATAAGTATAAATTTGTTATAAATGTATAAAAATTAAAATGCAATTAATTATTGAGTACATTTTTATATTTCATTTTCTTTCTAAAATATTGATCTTTTAAAATTACCACAATTTTTAATATCGTGCAGTCATTTAGTTTCCGTGAATTGTTTTTTAAGCTAATATTATGTATATATATATACATAAGATTGCATAGAAAATTCCTTAAAAGAAGAATTAATAAAAACAAATATTTTAATATTTTACTATTAGAATGCTAAAAAGAAAAAAAGGGGTAAATATAGATACTTTTAAGAATTTGATGACTTAAAAATATTACTTCAATTAAGAGAACAAAATGAATTCTAATAATCATAATTATTGTCAATAAAATATACAGTAAAATATATATAGTGGACTTTAAAGTTAATATTTCTTAATTACTTACTAACTATATAAACTTTGCTTAACTATTCAAACATTTGATTATAGTTAAAATCTTTATATTTTATGCTAATATAATACTTTTAAATTTTATAAGCATGTCTGTGGCTTTAATATACAATTACATAAATTCTGGCAAAAATTGATTTTATTTATCTTTTAATTTATATTTAATTGTTTTAATTTAAAATAGTTGAATCTCATGTCCAGATAATGATTATAGAGTGGCAGAATATTTTGATTTAATTAATACTTGCTTGATGTTAATACGTGATTTGTTACTTTTATTTTGACTTATATATGGAATCTTAAATATATTTTAAAGTAACATTGTCGATTTTGGTAAAAGTAAATTAAAAGAACTATTTACTTTAGTGAAATGCAAACAATTATATTACCTAGAATTCTATGAATTTATTTACAGCAAATGGAAGTTTTGTTGTATAGGAGGCTAAATATTTTGCAATATGTGCGTATATTTTATATTTAACAACTTTAAAACTTTATTTATACATGAGAATAAGAAAATTTTAGTATGCGAATTCAAATTTAGCATTCAAATCTGGAAATATCAGCAACAAATTATATTTAATATTAATAAAATAAATAGTGCAATAAATAATCTTGTAAGATAAAATTTATCAAATTTATAAAGATTTTCTTATTTTTATGGGTTTGAATTTTAATTGGCTAATAATATAGTAACGCGAAGATAATTTAATTTCAGTAATTAGAAGCAAGTAAGTAAGTAGGGATAAATTATAGAAAAATCTTAAGAAGATTTAAGTTTACTCAGAGCTTTATTTTTTGTTATATTTAATTAAATTCTAAGTTAACTTAATGCAAATATATTGAAGCACTTCTCATTTCAATAATTATTTCAAAAACGAAAAAAGGCCTTTATACTACTCTTCGACGAATGTGATTATTAATTAGTAATGCTAATTGTATAAAGCATATAAGAATTAAAAAATATATGCTTATTAAATTGCTTCATGTAGCAATTAATGGCTTGAAATTCTTATCAAAACTTTTTAGTTATTCTACAGATTCATCTGTGACTTTTAGAAGAAAGTAATTAATGACTGGATTAAAAATTATTGCGAAAAAGTTTAGGTGAAATCTATTAACATGCAAATAATTTTAAGCATTAAATGAAATCTGAAAATGTATCATGAAAAATATAATTAGCACTTTGAGCAAACGCAAAACAACAAAGCATAATTTGTGTTTAAACTTAATTCTTTAAACACAAAAGAAACAACACAGTAAGGAGTATTTCCTATTAAATGTTAATAAGTAATTCTTATTAATATTTCATAGGAAATGTTTTTATACTATCATTTTTTACTGCGAGTATTATATATAATTTTAGTTTTATTTTCTTTCCAATGATCTTTGCATTTCATTTCACTATTTTTACCTGAGATCTATATTGGGCTCCAGTAGATCTATTTTTAGATCATGAGAGATGTGATAATTTTAGAATATATTTTTATTGTTACAATAAGAAACTGATGGAAATACTTAAATTTTATTTAAGGTAAATTAATTAAAATTATTATTATTTTCTTATAAATAGATTTTTAAAAATGTGAATCCAAAAATATTCAAAACTCATTTTTTAATTTAACGTCCTCTCCTTAATAAAAGAAGACTAATATGATATTTAACCTTTTCATTAAGTTGTTATAATTATATCATAGTGCATTTAATACTTAATTATTTTAAAAATCTGAAATTTACATATGAATAGAAATTTCTACTTTAAGTTTTAATTAAAATATTAAGAATTTCCTTCATATATTTTGGAATTACAAGAATACGAAATTTGTAGTATATGACATTTTATTATGTTTTTTAATATATAATTTATTTAATATTGTTTTTTGATATATAAGGGTTTTAATTAATATATGTTTTTAATTAATTTTGTTTTTGTGATCAAGTAGTTTTAAATGCCTAATACAATGTCTTTCAACGAGAATGGCAACGAGACTGATTTTGCAAAATAAATGAATGTAGGTTTCAAAAACATATATAGAAGAATTGTAAGATGTGAGTTCGGTTAAACTGTCAAACTAAAATATAAAATTTTATAATTTAGTTCAAAAGAACCAATTCGTTATCCATGAGATTATATTCTGAATGATTCAATCTGAATAAGCAAATAGTATTTAACTATACTTTAATATGTGTTGAAATTTCCCTCTATAGAAATTCTTAAACAGTATGCAACAGATACTGAGAAAAATGTGATTTCAAAACTGAAAAAGATCTACAAATTGTTTCAATAGGTAAACATTAATACATTTATAAATATCATATCAAAAAGGAGTTTAATTTCAATAAAGTTAAAGGATTTTCAATAAAACAGAGTATTAAGTATTTAAATTGACGATATTATTATAACTTATCATTTAATTAACGGAAAGCATGAAAATTTATAAGGAAAATTTATCAACTTAAAAATAAACATGAACTAAAAGCATAATCAAGTTAATTTTTTATAGAACAATACTAAAAATATTCTATCTGCTTTTAAAATCTTGTTAAAATGTTTAATTCATTCGAAAGATTAATTTATATGGTAACAATAGAATTTACACTTTGAAGAATAACATTTGAAATTTAAAGCTACTTCATATAAAGATTTAAATTCTCATTTAATCGTACATTCGGGATTGGTTTACTATTTTTTGTTAATAACCAGCGTTTGATAACACTTCCCATGTTACAACAAGCAAAATACTTCGTTAACAAAACAAACATTCTGTTTTAAAAATGTCTCTTTTGGTTTTCAGTTAGTTTAATTATCATTCTAAGCAAACTATGGATGAAATGTTTAAACATTTTCTTACTGAGAAAACCAGGACATTCCCATCTAATTGAAGAAAATTTTTTATCATCATATTAATGGCAAACAAATAAGGAATTAACAGTATGCAACCTTCTCATGCTATACAGCTAAAATTACTTCATTGGATAATTGTTATTGATTAAATCAATTTTTGCAGATATAAATTAATATTTCCATTTGAAAAAGAGTATATAATTGATATAATTTCTGTATAATTTGTAAAACAATTCTCATAATCTTAAAATTGATATGACTACCTCAAAATTTAAGTTCAGTTCCATTTATTTAAAAGCTACGATTACATTTTCAATGTCAACGAAGTTCAACTCCGATCATAGCAAGTGCTTCTAATGTGCAAATAATAGTGTATTATAATAGATATGCCAAGATTTATTTTTTTCCAACTGTCAGCGTTATTGCTACATGGAGACACATCAGTAAAAATCTGAAACATTGCAAAAAGACTTTATCGCCAAATTAATGAGTTAAATGTGGTTGTATAATCAAAAATATAATGTTTTATAATATGCAATTTGTCAGTATCATGCTACTACTTGCACCATAAGAACACATCTGTTAACACTATGATTGTCACAAAAAACTCATAAGTGGAATAAAAGTTTTTAGAAAAATGTAATATGGTAGTGGAAAGAAATCTTTATCCAATACAGAAGAATTTAGTCCAAAATCAGTTATTTGGGTAACAACTATGAACTACCTGATCGCATAATTTTTCTGTCTCATGTTATACAGCCTTTTAGATACAAACCGTTGTAGCTTTCAATATGTCTTGATTTTTTGTTAAGCTAAATTTATGGTAACGATAGCTTTTCAAAAGTATATTTTTAAGTATGGCAGAATGGATAAGAATGGTTTCGTATACAATTAATATGGCTGTAGATAACTGACGTCGTTTAACACCCAATGATTAATATCGTTTCATGGGAAGAAAAGATTACAATTCGTGTGTGAAGGAACCAGAGATCTTACAGTCAACATTTGCTTGTAAGGAGGCATAGTCTATTCATATAATGTGGTAACATGAAATGTTATTTCATACAGTATTTGGTAACTTCTAATCAGTTACCAAATACTGTATGAAATGACAATAACAATAACTTCTAATTCTTTTCTTTTTTAAGCCCTTTTCCCAAAAAAATAATCCCATTTTTTTATACACTCATATACTTACATGTAGATTCTAAACTGTGAGTGGGAACGCCCTTTTCTTTTTTTATCTCAACAAGATCACCAAAACTTCATTTAATCGTTAGAGTTGGGAAGATGATATACAACCAGATTACAGTATAATAAAATGGCTCAGACTCACAATAATAATATGAAAATGTTTAATAAAATGATTTCAAAAAATTATATAAATAGCAATGAAATCAAAATCCTTATCACTCCTTATATAGTGGTTTATAAATATCCAAATGTAACCATATACTAATTACTAACTTGAATAATCATTACAAAAATATGGATATAAATATAAATTTTACAAACAGTCTCAAAATTATAATTTTCATAAACATCACTTCAAAAGTTAAGCCTAGTGTTAAAATGGGAAAATTAACAAGTAAAACCTTTCAGCTTTGATTAGTTCTAAAATGGGAGAAATATGACAAGAATATTTATTCATGAAATATAGAATTAAAAAGATAAAAAACAGAATCTTCGTAACTTGTACGAAAACTTGACAGAATCAATTACTAAGGTTAAAGGTATCAACTATTAAAAACTATTTTATGTATTAGTTTATTTTAAATCATTTGATTATATTTTTATGCTAAGTCATCAGCCTTTACAATGTTAAAAAACTGATATTCCACTTATAAAATAGTTTCCAGATCTTACGTATTTCGATTCGGGCTGGAAAACATGTACACACAAAATCACCTAAGGAGTCCTAAAATTTTCCTTAAGACTCAAGAGTGGCGAGTATGTCTGTTTTTGAATACGCCCTGTTACATTTTTCTCCAAGTAACAGTCGGTGGTGACAGTTACAGGAAGGTGCCTATAATCATCCAATAATAGAACCCATTTTCACAGCTTACAATCTTATTTTTGAGCGTTAGGCTTTTGCTCAGTTCTACACAATCGTAAAAACCAATAATCTCTCGATTTTAACTTCGATGCTCCAACGAAATTGTTGTCTAGATCTCTGAATATCATCTTGAAACGTGTGATATTTGGAGATGCTTTAAGGTAAGTTTGACGTGGTTTTTATTTTTCTTCTAGCAAACGTTTACATGTTTATCTTTGATTCATTGGTAGAGTTATCACTAAGCAATAAAGGTTTGCACACAAATGCTTTATTGATTTGCTCCCAACTTGATTTGCTTATACTTTGAATTGCATGCAAAATTTCGATTTGTTCATGAATCAAGATTTCAATTGTATTGATAAATATAGTTTAATCCCAATCAGGAAAAATTTTGTTAATATTTTGAAAACAATCATGCCTTTTTGGATGGGACAGATAGAACAACTCGAACTAATAGTGTTCACGTATATAGTCCATTATAATGTAGTATGGACAGTATAATAAGCGACAAAGACAGCAGTGAATGCACTATTTCTACCAATCTCTTATTGTAATCATAAATATCTTATTTATGTTGATAGCTTTTCACTTTTGCTTATTTATATCAAAATAAAATATTTGCGAAGAATATTAGTGCTCAAATGACCGCATATAGAACTAAGGAGAACTATTCAGAGGAATTGAAACCGTTTTCTTAATCGTGAAATTACGGGAGAATGAACGCCAAAGAATCTAAAAACAGTTGACAGTCTTCCTTCAATGTTTCAAAAGATTTGGATTCGAAGTGTGAAATTAGTTTCTTTGTATACATGTATAGCTTATTGAAAATTTTCCATGAATTCATTTTTAATGATTTTCTTCACACAATTTAATGTAAAATTTGCTTGTTAAATTTATATTTTTGGTAGTTTACATATAATATATATATATGTATTATACTTTGCTTGAATAAAATAAAACGTAATTAATTTATTTAAATTTCGTACACAAGTATTTAGCATACTAGACTTTTTTAATGTGATAAAAAATTCCTTATTAATGTGTGTAATTTTATTTCGCATTCCAATTTTAAAATTCAATGAATAATCCACCAGTAATACTTTACTAAGAATATTTTTAAAAAAGATTATAATAACATTATTTAAAAAATAATTACGTTTCATATTTACCTACATTAAGGTGCAGATAAAAAATAAGATTATTAATTTTATATTTTTAAATATAAAACGGTACATATAAAAAAGTATATTTTTTACTTTTATACGGTAATATATCGAAGTAAAAAATTAAAACGTTTTACAATAACTATGACTTTCATGTAATTAGTTTACTGTTTAAAAGTATAACGAATACCATCAGATTAAAAGCCCATAATCTTAAATTTAGACCTTAATATTCCTATCAGGCTGTTTTGTAATTAAGTATTGCAAAAAAGTCTGATGTGCATATTCTTAGAAAGAGGATACAAATAATTTTATAGAACACTCCTGTTAAAATATTTCCTTAAGTTAAAAATTTGCAAGTCTTTAGATAATCACCATTTGATACTGAAATTACACAAATTAATAAGTCACATTTTTATGCACATTTATATAATTTTGAATATTATTTTGCCAGGAGTTTTGAATTTTAAAACTTTAAATATAAGATAATTATTAAGAAGCCCTTAAAATAAAATGATCTCAAAAAATATTTTGCGTTTTATTTAGTCTTTTTAATTCTTTAAATTAATTTGTGCATTATATACATACAATTATATATATATATATATATATATATATATATATATATATATATATATATATATATATATATATATATATATATTTATATATATATTGTTTTCTTAAGATTCCCAAAATTACAAATCTGTTCTAATATAAAACATTCTCTCAATACTTGAACAACTATATTCTGCCCGCAACCAAGACAGAATCCGAGAATTAGAATCAGCAATTCAAACAGAAAAGAAGGATATCGCTGAGTTTAAAACAGACATCCGCATCTCCCTCGAAATCAAGGTGAAAGGATAAAATGCAAAATTCGGTAGCCATGCATTTTCGATGCGCGAAAAAGCTCTTCAAGCGAGAATTCGGAAAGTGGGAAATTTGCATTTCCTATTTGCAGAAATATCACTCTTCCATAAGTCGAATGAAGCACTCGTCAACGACTCTTTCCGCACAAACGGGGAACAATGGCGGTTATCACAAATTTGAATTTTACAACCCTAATGCGCGTGCATAACAGGTAGAATTTGAATATTTGAAATAAAACTAGCCTCTTCTCATCAACGGAAATGAATCGAAGCACGTTCAGAAATTATCTTTAAGTACCGCCGCTGAGACCTGCTCTAATCGCCATTCTGAAGAGCTGTTCAGACAGATCTTAGCTAAGCCACTTCAGTGATCCGTCTTTTATTTCAATTTGATACACTTTAATGGATGTGTAATTACGAACATAATAAACTATCCATCTTATTCTGTCAAATCTTCTATTAGTGCCAGTTATGACTTAAGGATTGCGTTCATTACAAATCAAAAATAATTATAAAATAATTCGAGTTATTCATGTGTTTATCGTGAAAATTGAATAATTTAGGGTGTTTTAGAGAATGTTCGCCATCCTGTTCACTGAAGTGGCTTAAGTGGCATCAAATGATTCTGAATGACATATCAAAATAAACAAACTATATATATATATATCGCTTAGTTTAGCTAATGGAAAAGACAATTTTTGCTGTCCTAAGATTCAAAGGAGGACATAAAGTAATAAGCAAGCATATATATATATATATATATATATATATATATATATATATATATATATATATATATATATATATATAATAAAATACTTTTTAAATCCATTAGTTAAAATTTATAATTCGACATTAGTAATTTTTATTTCTCTATCATAATTACGAATATATATATATATATATATATATATATATATATATATATATATATTTATAAAAAATGTATTATATATTTCACGTTAGCATAGTAAGATCTATATCCATATATATTTTATACTCTTTCATATTTATCTACCATTACTATATTTAATTTTCTAAAACATTTTATCGATAAAATTTTCTGACAAAAATATTTTGCATGTCTTCTTTTAAAGATTTTATACTTCTTTAGTACAACATATACGTATTTTTATATCTATAACACACAAATATTATATATATATATATATATATATATATATATATATATATATATATATATATATATATATATATATATATATATATATATATATATATATATATATAGTATATATATATATAAAGGTTTTGCTTTTTATAAATAAAAAGTCTTATTAAAAAAGTCGGTCATATATGACCATAAGATTGTCCAGAAGAATTTCAGTCTCATTAATTCTTACTATGGTGAAAAGCGATATTTGAATAAAACATAGGCATGGCTTTAAGCTTGTTAAACTGGAATTTATTTTTAATGAAAAATACAAAAGTTCATTTACACGTCATGATATCATTTCGGTGCTTCGCTTTATTTTATTCATAAACTCTTCATTTTTTTGCGGTTGTTTTTACTTGATAACTTCTATTTTTAGCAGTAATTTCAGCTTCAATATTTCGTTGCAATATTTTTTTCAACATGGGGATATTAATTTTACTCCAATTTTATAAGATCGTTTTTTAAAAATTTGTTAAGTATTCTTGGAAGCCTTATTTTTAAGGTTTATTTTAATAAACCATATGTAAAAAAATTGATCGCTTAATCATAAAGTGAGTGCTCAATTTTTTTTTCAATAGATGTTAGATGAGCTTTATCTTCAACCTCAGATTTTTTTCCTAAATGGAAAGTAATTGATATAGACGCATGATTGGAAACTTTATTGATTTCTTTCCCAAATAAGGATGAAATTTCTTCTCCTATAACTTTTTTAAATTACTCTACTGATAAATTTGGCTTTATTTGAGATTGTAATTGCAAAACGTCAATTGAATGTCAAATCATTTTCAGACCTTTTCCTTATATTGACTAAAGTATTTGACCAAGTTTCATCAGTTGAGAGAAGGAAAACTGCTTTTTAGTTAATTTAATACAGTTATGTTTCAATAAGTATTAACATAAATTTTCAACTTTCATTTGTAGTTTTTGATGATTTTCCATATATTTTAAATGTTTTGTCAAAAGCTATATTGAAATTGAATTTTAATCCTTTTATCTTCAAGTGTACATGAAGGAGTTTATTTAAAAAAGATAGTTTTAATGTAATGGATATCCAAGTAGGCAAATTTTCTTTTACAACCAGAGATTGTTTTTATATTAACTTCATTTTTATAATTACATTAAGCATTATCATGCTAATTAGTTTTTTATTTCTTTTATTTAAAATTTTATTTAGATCATAATAAATATGTTAGAAAAGTATTTATTAGCAATTAAATAATCATGCTTTTTAGATTCCCCTATTATTTAATTATATGAGTACAAATATTTCACAATTATATAAACTGAAAATGATATTAATACAAATTAATTGTATATGATCATTTTGAAGTTTTATTATCAAATGCAAATGAGAAAAGCTAATACAAAATCGTATCGATTAAATTCAAACGATACTGCATAGCTCAATATTCCGTACTAAAATAGCGCGATTATATAGTAAACAGAAAGAATATCAAAAACTATACTGATTTTCTTTAAATGAAGTGTTATCATAAGTGAGATCATGTGTCAATTAAATTTATCATAAAATTTGTACTGCCCGTATTATTAAATTAAGCATTTTTTATTGCAAGGAAATTTGATATTATCAAATACGTGATCTTGTATTTAATTATCAAAGAAATTCCAACATGATAATTACAAAAATACGGTAAAAACTGAAGAATGTGAAAAGTCTCCTGACACTTTAATAAGTAAAATTATTTAATTATCTGGTTATTATCTAGTTTTTCATTTTCTTATTCCAAAATGTCGGAAGAGCTCACCATTCAAAGAGAGCTTTTAATAGAGATAATCCTCTAAATTCAATTTTTAAGTGTCACGTGACCTTTAAGTCATATTCTTCTCCAAATATTTTATTTATTATCGCTCAACTTTATAAGGAAACATAATATAACATATACAGTATGATTTAAATTAATAACTTTTTGCTATAGTATTTTCGAAATGTTTTTCGGTGAGTGGCATTTTCAAAATTAAAGAGCAATATATATATACAAATAAATATTAACAGAACAATTCTTTGTGTATACATGTTTCTTAAAATAACAGCTCATCATCAATTTTTTAAAATAATTTTAGATGCATGTATACATAATTTTTTGTATAATTTAAATTTTTTCTTCCATTTTCGAGAATTTTTAATTTATAAAACACTAAAACACACAACATTGTTTTTCTATAAATTTAGAACATTTTGTTATCAATCTTTAAGAAAAATTTAACTATAAATCTTTAAAAAATTTCACAAATTTATAAATCTATTATTTAAAAATTATTGATATTTATCATTTTTGATTTTCAGTTTTTTTTATAACATAGATTAACATTTGTTAAAAAATTAACAATATTTAAACACACGTTATACATTTAGTTTTATAAATTTAATAAACTTCTTTATGTTTTTATTCAGCTATAACAAAAATATTTTTAACATCAATGGAAAGTTCTGTTTAAAAAAATTTATGCTTTTATAAAAGGAAATAAAAGTTGTAATAAGGAACATATCAGAACATAAAATGCAAAGAATATAAATATATGCTAATATTTAATTTATATTTACTTGAATTTAATTAAAATATTATTAAACTTAATTATTACGATTTCAAAAATTAGTATTTTATATTAATTTGATGTTTGTTCTATAAATCATTTAAAATAATAAGTGTATGATTGTCATGTGAACTCATCATCTATTTTACAATGTAAGATTTTTATTAATCGATGTTTTATATTTTTATTTTCCTAAATTCTTTTAAAGGGTATTTTAGCTCTTTATTAGTAATCATTTTATAAAATTTTGAATTTGCTTTAAGTGATTCTATTTACAAACATTTAAATTGGAGCGAATCAAAAATATTTTATACTTATTGGAACAAATTTTGGCATTAAATAAATGTTTCCATTTGTTGAATTTTTAAATTCAAATTAAATGCACTTGCACTTTAAAGAAAGGCTTAAAATGAACAAGAATTGCATTACTTTTATAAATTTCTGTTAAGAAGAAAAATGTCATTTTCAAGTTCTATTTTTTGGATTGATGCAAATCTTCTGAAATATATATAATTTAGTGCATCTAATAAAAGCTATGCATTAGGATATTTTCGCTTTAAGCTTAAATTGAGATTCACAGAAAATATTAAAATACTTTGGCAAATTGGAGAAAGAGATTTCAGAATTTAGAAGCTTTTCTTTCATGAAATTATTTTTATATGACAATAGATTTAAAATTTGAGAAATATATACATCAATCTTTAAAACATTTGATGTGTATAGTGCATCTGATGATACTATTACCTTCTGCTAAAAATAGATATGCACTGGATTATTGGGTTTCATTTTTAAAGCGAGATTCTTAGAAGGCATCAAAATATTTTGCAAATTGAAAATTTGAGTATTCCCGATTTGATAGCTTTCTTCTCATGAACTTATTTTTTATGTGGCAAGAAATATAGAATGTGGGGATTTTAGCACCTTAAGAAAATATTGTTTTAAGCAAATTTAAGAAATTTTTACTCGTCTAAGATTAAAAAGAATCATATGAGTAATTTCAAATGTATTAGTTTATATGTAATTTCAACAGTGAGGTGATTTAACTTTCAATTAAATGTCAAAGGAAAAGCGGAATTTTTTGAATGATTAAATAAACAATTGGCCTTTCTTAACATTTCTTTAATAACACTATATTATCAATAAAGTTGTACTAATTTGAATAGTTGCATACCAACATTTACATTTTATATAACTGAATTCATTTATTAATATTAATTATTTTGTGTGTGCGATAATTACATTAGCTGATCATAATTAAAAATAATAAATTCGTATTTATCATAAAATATTTTATGTAATCATGATCGCTATGAAAATACATTTGGTTAGTTTTTGTATTTTATGAAAATCCAGTTTTACTATAAAATAATTTTAAGGTTTTATAATGAAATTTCATAAAAGTATAAAACAACATTTTTGTACTTATTCTCTGTAAGAAGTATTTATAACTTTATTGAGCAATAGAAGTACAGTGAAAAAACAAGTTTTCAGGAAAAACGTGTGTGTAAAAATAACAAATTTAACTTATAACCTTTTCTCATAACAAATTTAACTCTAGTAATTTTATGGAACTTATTATGTTTCATTAAATAAATTACTGAAAAATTTTCTTTTGTTTATCTCTTCACATTTCTTTAATTTTCTTAGTTTTCCAGGAAAATAAAAATGGTAATATTTTATTACGAGACCTTATAAGAGGGAATGTACCAAAATTTTGCATAATTTGAAAAATGAATAATTGTTAGGGAATTTTTTCCAAAAAGAAATATTCATTCATTTTTGAGATAAAAGTATACATTAGATTCAGAAAATATATATTTAATAAATTTTAATGAATATTCGTTGCATCTTTTATTAATTGTTTACGATTTTTATAAAATATTGTGTGAACATATTTTTCGCAAGATTTTTTATTCAAGTGAAGTATATCCCACAATGATTTGTTTATTGATTATGTTATAACAGTTATTATTCATATATATAAGCAAAATTACCTATCTAAAATTCTACTTCAATATTGATAGTTTTGAGTAGGTTATTTAAATTTCTTTGTTTTATAATTATATATTAAATCCTATATACTACACAACATTATCTGTATGATAACAGCGTTTAATTTTAGTAGCATGTTTTTGGCTTTAAAGCATTTTACTATAAATAATGATTTTCATCTTATATTTTTTATCTTTGAAAAATATATACTTGTAAAATTATAATAATTAAAGATGTAAATAACAATGTTTAGCGTCATGTAATGCTATGAAAGAATATTATATATCTTGCAAAACTTGATAGATTTTTAATTTTTTTACAAAGGATATTCTAATTCTTTATCTGTTCGTTGCCCATTCGTAATTTCTTAGGATTGAACGTGTTTTTATGTTTTACAATATAACTTAAATAAAGTGCATTATTTTTTTCTCATTCAAGAAATTCGTTTTCTTGTAGGAAATAAGGATTGTATTTGTATTTTAAAAAGGCATTTAGCTTTTAATCTGACGGTGTACAGTTTATAGAGTTTTATAGAGTAACAAAGTGCACCACATTTATATCTAATCTTAAAAACGAATGAAGCTTTCCATGATAAATTATTTTTAACAGAGAAGAGCTATATTGCATTAATGAAGTGCTTTCAAAAAGTTTCGAGAGCTTCGATGCATAGTTGCATTATCGTTCATGAAGTATCTGTCATTATCAGGATAAAGAATGCAACATTGCAGGGTGTACTTCATCTGCCAGCATATATAGGTATCTCATAACTGTTTTGATTACCATCGATACACACCACGCCATCTCATGCATGCATGCAGAACATGCTCTGTACCACGATAATTCCATCAGACCCTTTGACAGTGTAAGAAAGGAAAAGTGGTTTCATAGCTTCATGTGGTTCACACCAAATTCGATGTCTTCCATCAGTGCTACATAAGTAAATGGTTCCTCATACCACATTACTAAGTGGGTCCACAAAGGTTTAATGTATTCTTTTCTGAAACCATTTCAAGAATTTCTGCATTTCGGTCAGAAATAAAGGATATTCTGACAGGCACTCGATTATTCATTTTTGTCCTCTGTCATTCATTAAGCAAGATATAAATTTATGTCCTGTTATACAATTCACCGGAATCGACGCCAAGCATGCTTTTACTAAACTCTACTCGAATCGCAATTGCATTTCCTAGAAAAAACAGGATTGATATTTTGAAATACCTTTGATAAGGCTGCTCTTGAGAACCCAGTGAGATTTACTGACTTCGAATTTGAGGTCCTTGCTGAAAAGGAACCAACACACAATAAACCCTCTTCAAATAATAAAAGATCTGTCATTTTTTCATTTTATTTCCTTCATAATGAAATGCTTACACATAATTGCATTATAACGATATTACAACGACTCAATTACAACGCATTAAATACTAGCGTTATAACGATATATAACCCACATCATAAAAAATTTGCTTATTTTATCTCGATTAATTACTTACTTAGAAAACTCAGTCTATAATACATTGGCCAGTGAGTATACGTATAATTTTTTTTCTATGATAGATAGTAAGATTATGTACTATGTTAGTGAAACTTTTCTAATTTTGAAAATTTATCAATTCTGTTTCATCCTTGCCTAAGAAAGAAATTACAAAAATTTAATACATGTATATCCAATGAATATAGAAAAATCAGACGTAAGAAATATGTTTTTCTCTTTTACTTTAAACATCATCTTTTTAAATTATAATTAGAAAACTTTGAATTTAATAGCTGTTCTGAAGTATAATAAATAAGAATACATGTTCTGCTCTTTCAGTTGTTGTCTTGTAAGAGATTGCAATCTTTAATTGAAGCTTCAGAAAACATTACTTGAAATTGTTGCTTGCGTCATATTAGAGTTCCAAGGTCAAGTGACTTCATTTGTGAATTAGTATCACCCACCAATTGAGATTTTACTAATAGGATGAAATCAAATCACACTTATGTCAGTTTCCGGATTGGATGTTGAACTTATAAAATTGTATTGTTCACTTAATTTATCAATATCAATTGGAAAATCAATTTCCTATTAAGAATTTTGACTTATTTAACTCATCAATTATTACTTGTATTTAAAAATGATCTTTATGCAAAGACGAAACAGTTGTTTATGGAAAAACAATGATAAGCATAAATCACTAATTATGCCTTGGAGAGAAGTTAACTTTATGATACATATGAAAAATACAAATATAAATGATTTTACTGAATTAAAGCAAGATTTGTTTAATAACTTTGATAAGATTTGTTTAAAAATTACCAGAATGCAAATATCGTAGCAAAATAAATGTAAAATCAATGCATATATTACTTAATTTTAACCATACTTAAAATATCATAAGGATGGTGAGGAATTATTTGGGAATCAAACACATTAAACCTACTTGTTACATCCTAAGGTAAAAAAAATGCTGTAGTTTCCTTTCGGTATTTTTATGTCAGTAAAAGAATTGACATAAAAATACAAAATTAATTTTTTATTGGAATTAAAAAATATCAAGATATTTAAGAATTAAATTTGAAATTAAAACATATTTTATAGTTTACTTTGAAATTAAAGCACTGAATTTTGGGTGCAGACAAATAAAATCACTTTTAAATCTTTAATTTAGAGACTTATTCTAATTATACAAATGAATATTTAATTTTCTGTAAAAGGATTTAAATTTAATGTATACTTGATTAGCAGATGCATGTAATCATACTTATTAAAGAATTAAATGCTATCATTAGAAAAATATTGGAGCTTGGAAATCATCTTTTAATAAAATATTTTAATATCTTAGAATTATTTTAAAATAAATAAAGAGAAAATTGGGTCACTAGAATTTAAAGAAATGTAAGTGGATTTGGTTACAATTTATTTTAATAATATTCTCCATGGATCTAATTAGGAGGAAATTCAAATATTTATTTGTGACTATGATTAATCTAGTTCGAAAAACTCTAGAGGTAATTACATGTTCAAGTTGGAACAGATTCAAGAAATTTTGCACGCGATTATCATACAATAAAACAAAAGTGATTTGTAAGGATTAAAATATTTTAATTTCAAACGCAAATCTTCTGGTACTTGTATATTTAAATATTTCTGGGTTATGTCTAATCCAGAAAATATTTGCGTGATTGAAAATTTATCAAAACTTTACAAATCAGTACTGTAAAAAAATTTCTTTTGCTTTGTTTTATTCTTGATGAAATTCGAGAATTCAGTGAAGAATCATTTACTTTTAATTTTTTTTACAAATTATATTTTATTTTAGGAATTAATGTGTTTCATAGTCTTTATATCAAAGCTTGAAACTATTAAGATCATTTTATGTTGGAATAGCGAAAGTTAAATATTTATTAAAATTATACAATATTACTATTCAATGAAACAGCAACTTATTTCATTGACTAATGATTGTCGTAAGAAAGAGTAAGATGAAATAACTAACTATTAAAAGATAGTTCAATGTAATAGAAGATTCTGACGTAAAGAGTCAACTTAACGAAAGGTGCAGTTATTTGCCACATTGAAATTTAATCACTGAGGGTATCACAAAGAAAGGACATGAAACAAAAAGTATTGCATAGTTTTCCATTTCATATAAAGAAATAAATAGTAAACAACTCTTGTAATACCTCAATCTATATTAAATATTATAAACATTAAATATCTTTTAATTTTTCATTACAATAAATACTCTAACTCGAAACTAACATTCTTTTTTCTATATCATAATAGTGAAGAAAAATTAGAGTTTATTAAAATATTAATCGCGCATGAATTCTTTCAATATTGTAATCTTTGATTAAATTAAGAAAAATGAAAGTAGATCATATTCTTCATCAACCAGGCAGTAAATCCATTAATGCTGTATAACAATAAAACATTGTACAACCTACGAACTACATAATAAAAAAAATGGTGCGTAATAATGTTTAATTTTATTATTTTGATGGAAATACAAATATCGTAACACTGTTCTTCAAGAAATAAAACAGGAAAAGGGGATTTATTTGTGTTGGAAAATATTAAAACTATACAGCATGTGTTAAAAAACACATTTGTACTTCCTTCAAAACATTCTTAAAGAATCCAGAACTCAAATTTCAGAAGTGGTCTTTTTTGTGGAAAATCTGGGTTTAGGAATGATAAGACAGTGCCTTAAATTTATACAGTTGTAATAATATAAGTTTTTTATTTATTGTTACAGTAAAAGATAACTTTGATAATAATAAAGAGCTTACAGCATGTTGTAGTCTTTCAGGAGTTGATGTTCGCCCATGAATCATGGTCCAAAGCTAATGATGTTTTTTTTTAAATAAAAAAGGTTTTTATTTCTTTTCAAATATAGAGTAATGCAAATGAATAATACAAACTTTGGTTTAGTAGTAAGCATTCCATGGCTTAACACGGTAAGTGTTTGGCTTAAAGTAAGTGTTTATTTGGTTTACACAGTGATAACATCGAACACTTCAACGTTACTGAACAAAAAGTTTTGATGATGGATTTCTCTGTTTTACCCTCGACATTTTTTTCAGATATATATACTTGGAAGGCTTTTCCCTCGTGGACATATCGGCCCATTAATTTTGAAAATAATTCATTCGTAGATTTCACAAATGTAGCTACATATTATTCGGCTCGAAAGTGCAACGGTGTGGTCTAAACATTTAGTTTAATATTTATAAAAGTATTTTTAAATTTAAAACAAACAATTTATTATTTTATTAATATTTATTATTATTAAAAAATTTGCATACGTTTGCCAGTACATAGTTGTCGGTCTAACATCTATTAATGATTGTTCGGACTTTTAACATCCATTATTATTGCTCTCTGCAAGGGTTATATATAGATAGTTTGGTATACTCATAGGTCGATAGGGAGAAAACTAGCAAAATTTTGAAGAACTCACCTCGGGAGATGAGCATACATAAACGAAGAAATGCAATATTTCACTTGTTGGAATCAATAATAGAATATTATAACTTCTTTGGAATGAGGATCTTATATTTTGATTCTCCATTCCAAAGAAGCTGTCCCTAAATTATGTTGAGCCGCAAAAAATGCATTAAAAAACTTCATTCATTTGTTATTTTATAACTCACCCCTAACTTGGAAGTGATCAGCCAATATTCTTCTCGTATTGACGTAAAACATATCTTTAGCTTAATGCATAAATATTAGATTTAAGTATTCTGCATCACTCGAAATGTATTTACATATTTTTTTCCCATTGCGTGAGTTCAAATTATACCGTTCCTAAAGTTTGATCGGGATGAGAAAAATAATTGGATCAGGTTCTGTTTTCTAGAATGGCATCAGGCTGGATTCCTCCTTGCGTGAAAAGACTGATTGATTCGATCCTTTTCAATGAGATATCGTAATTCGAAAGATATATTCCGTGACGATATAGAGCACGTTAAGATTATCCATTCTCAACGAAATATGCTACACGAAAAATGAATTGCCATTCTTATATAAAAAAAACTTATTTGATAAAATATAAGAACATTTTGAAATGCTTATTTAATACGAAAACATTTAGACAATTTGCTACTTGCATGATTTCATATATCGAAAATTTTGAAAGTAAATTCTATGTAAGATAGTTATGGGGTCAACTAATATTATATTTTAAATATAGTTTAAAATAAATAATCATAATTAAAATGACAAAATGGTTCGTCTGATTTTATATTTCAGTAAAATTTTAAAATTTATGATAAAATTATCAAACTTTTATAAATTTAGTTAAATGGTTAATTTTATGTATTTAGTTTTGTCTTTAATTGAACATAACGTTAATAGCAATGAATATGTCAATAGTTAGTCATTTGTTATAGTTAATTTTTGTTTTTATATTTTTCCTGTAAAGTGTTTTCACTAAAACAATGTTCATAATGACCAATTGTAACATTGCAAATGCAATGATTGATATTATCTCGAATGCAAATTTGATTCAGAAGGTAAAACAGATGCAATTTAATTATAATAAGAATTATATTTTAACAAAACTTTCCTCAATTGCATTTTTTGGTAATATTTAAATTTGGCAAATCATACCATTAAGGCGTCATATTTTTCTGTATCGAGAGAAGTAACACTTTTATACTCCACAGAATTATTTACGGAAAATTTTCTACTTAAATATGGGTGCTGATATAATATTTGAACCTCGTAGCAAACAAACAGTTGATAACTGTTATAATGTATTTGAACACCTTCTTCCAAGAATGGACTTCAGAGAGGACTTATCATAGATCGTGAGTCACATTCATGACTCCTTGTGTTTGTTAACTAATGGTTGGGATCGAATCCAGAACATTTTTCCTCGAAGAGATCAGTCACAGTTTTGGGATAGGGTGGATCCAAAAGAATCAAACACTTATCAAAAATCTGTTGTATTATGCCCATGAAAGGATTCAAAAGAGATCAGTAGCTGAAGCAAATTCAGCGACTTTTAACAGGTATATCTTTCCGTATTCATGGTTCAATTAAATGCTGACCCATGTGTTAAAATCTATGAGCGGAAAAAGTTTCACATTGGCATAGAATACGTAATGAAGTTTCCTCTTTATGCTGACAACCCCTGAAAGTTGATTCATCTAATACTACCAATATGCTGAGATGACTCTTAAGATGGCAGTGTCTTGTAAGAAGTCCCACTGCTCTCCTTCAACAGCTTTGACTGAGATTTAGTAGCTTTGACTTTTATAGGACAAGTACTACATTTAATAACTTTGCTTGTCAAAAACTGTTGTTTTCTGAAGTGTTCAAATCAGCTCTTCTGAAATACCCTAATCAGCTCATCAGATGAGTCATTCTCAGGAACACCAGAGTGACCTTGCACCCACATTAAGGTGTAAGAACTAAAGTTAGAGAGATCAGTCCTACGGCCTAGGATGAAATTACCTGAGATCTATAAAATGTTTCCTTCTTATTTGATAAGAGAACAAAAATTAATTTGAGGTTGAACTTTTACCTGCCATTCTTCTGCAAAGTTGCTTTACAAATATTTTTTTAAAAAGAATTTGTTTCTAAATTTTTCAATAAACATATGAAGCTTTGTGGAAACATACGAATATTTTTGAAATCATTGAAATACCAATATCTTTATATTAATGTTTCATTTAATATTTTCAATTATTGTATTAATTTTATTCTTTTGATAAAAAAACTAGAAAGATTTTTGTCAATATTTTAATAAGAATACAAAAAAATTAAATTAACCATCAAGTCACATTTGCGCATAAAAATATCACATTAGTTCTACATTTTAGAAGTTAAGGCACAACCTACATACTCTATTTTTAAAAAATATATATACTCAGGTAATAATTTTTTAGTCAAACTTAATTTTTGACATGTCTTTTTAAATAATAAAATATCTCTGTTTTTATTTCGCTAATTTCTTGAGGTAAGCGTTGAAAATTTTACGATGTGCAATTTTCTGATAAATTAATTTAAAAAATATTTTGTGAAACGCCTTTCTCGACGACATTAAGTCTTAATATTCAAAAAACTTTCCAAAAAACCTAGATTTATAATGTAGACTTAAAATTTTTAATTAAAAACTAGAAAATTTAAAATTGGATAGGATTTGTGACACATTTATATTCGAATATTTGAAAGCTCAAAATTTTATCATTCAGTTAGTTTTACCAAAACTTTATCTTCATTAAAACATTTAAAATAAGAGACGGACAGTTTATCAACACAGGTTCATAAATTTTGAGTGCTTATTTTAAATTTTATTCTTTCGAATTTCAAAAACTATTGCATATTTATACTTATTTGAACAAACTATCTTTCTACTTTTACAAAAGCAACTGAGTTATCATATGTCACGATTAGAAAAATAAAATAAAATCATCGTTATCTTAGAACAGCTGTTGCCATCTGTTGCCATTAAAACGAATTGCTTTTCTCAAATGATTCAGGCATAGCAAAGCAGAGGCATTTTATGCTTTTATCTTCTTTTTTGCTTCGGTTTCTATTTTAAGACTGATTTAAAAAAAATAACTAGAATAAGATTCAGAAATATTAATGACTTATGTGTTCTTCATTAACATTTTTCGAACTTTAATGTTTATTTCGTACCGCTAGGTAGTTTTCGATTTCTTTTCTCTTCTTATCAAAAATCATATACTCCGATTTCTTCATATTTTTTATTCTTATACAACCATTTTTATTTTCATGTTATTTTTGCAGTTGCCTATCATAATCCTTCCTTCTTCTAACTTTGTGTTTCAGTATCTATCAAAAGAATATGTTCGCGAATAAGAAATAGAATGTAAATAATAAAGACAAGATATATTTTCCTTTGAACAAATGTAAAATGAAATGGTATATTTATTTACCTAAAATATATTGCCCAAACACAATGGTTTAAAACTATTAAACAAATATAAGAATTTTTTTTAAAAATAAAATAATTTGCATGGGAATAAATATCACAATATATTTT
Organism: Latrodectus hesperus; assembly: GCA_037975125.1. Taxonomy (NCBI): domain Eukaryota; kingdom Metazoa; phylum Arthropoda; class Arachnida; order Araneae; family Theridiidae; genus Latrodectus; species Latrodectus hesperus. The sequence continues at coordinate 58,670,120 of CM075853.1, forward strand.
AGCTTGAAAATTTGGTTGAAACTTCGTAACAAAAAATATCCATGTTAATTCAGATGTAAAATAAATTACTCGATTACAAAATATGCATGAATGTGTAATCAAAATGGGAAAATTAATAAGTTTACTTTCATTAACTGTGATTCTGAATATGAATATTAATATAATTATGAGTAATAATAATGAAATATTAATCCATACTCAAATATCCAATTCTCCACTTGTTAACCAATTTAAATCAAAATCTTGAAATTGCTAAAAACAGTTTTTAAGTGAATTTATGAAAAATAAGAGTAAATTCTTTTATTCTATCGTTAATTGAGGTAACTCTGAGACGAATGACATGCTTGAAATGCATGGTTTTCCTAATTGACGTCAACTAAGCGAGTTACTCCCTTAAGGATTATTAATTGTCACTGCTAATGAAACTCGGAAGGCGGAGTAGCAGTAAATTAGTTCATTTGGCAACAACAACAACAGTTCATTTGGTAACAATGCTACTCAAGGCAATATACGTTTTCATCTATAATTCCTTCTTATAATTTAGAAATTGATTTCTCCACATATGGCTAAAACAATCTCAGTATATTTTTATAAACTATTTTAATGACAAGCATGAGAGATATATTTTTGAAATATAGTTTCAATAGTGTTAATTATTTAATTATATTGATAACAAAAATAAATTATATACTTATTATAATAATATTAAATTTAATTATTGTATACTTAATTATTTAAAGTTTAAGCGCTGAGGTCAAATCATAATGGGCCGAAATATGCCATAGTTAAAATCAGAAGAGGTTAAAAATTTTTTCCTTATTGAACACCTTTACTAAGTTGACTCAGCCTTTCATTTCTTCGATAAAACTGAGTAACAAACATGCTTGGGAGCTAAACTTTGGTGGTTTTACGTTAGGTTGTCCACCTAACCGAGATGTGGTACCCTTGGGCCCGATGTCAAGAAAAGAGATCTGGGCGCTGTAGACCTTGGCTCCATGGGGCTGTTGTGAAAACTGAGTTTAGTTTTATTGATTTAACGTGGATTGAAAGAAGTTATCTTTTTCTCATTCAGCAAGTAAAATATTGTTAGTTTATATTTATGAAATATGGTACTGAACAATAACAATTCTACTAAATTATTTGATGTATCAATTTATTCTGATCAAATTATTTTTTTAAAAATGCTCTGATTCAGGAATTTTACTTATTTCACTATGCCATAGTAAAAAACAAACATCATAGTTTTTGGAATTAGATCTCCAAATTTTATCTTGGTGAATGTTAAACATGAAAGATTTAATACTATAAATTTATTTTGGTATCTCCATTGGGGCTGTCGTGCCACTGAGTTTAGTTTTAGCTTATATTTATGACACGCTACATTATAACCAAATATTTATAATTATTGTATTATAATTAAACATTGATCAAAATTAATTTTAATGGTTTCAACAACTTTATTAAATTATTAGTAGATATTAACTACGATAAAATGCTAACTAATCAAAAATTTTCTAATATCTTGCAATGAAAAAAAACTATAAATTACTTAAATATTTAGCTATTTCTTGTGATATAGCGATAAAATATTTAACTATTTCGGAGAAAAGTAAAAATTAAGAAAAGGTTACTTACTTACACTTCATGAGATGTTGAAGGAAGTCAGTCACATGATCTAAATCAGTATTAATAGCTATTTTTTATTCAAAGTAAATAATCATAGTATCTCCATAAATGTTACTAAATTCTACTAAAAATTCATTATTTTGTATAAATATACATGTTTAATTTTCAAACTTATAAAAAATCTAAATTTTTAAAATTATTTTGAGCCCGAGTATCTTATGACACATTTTTTTTAATTACCTTGCTTCTTTTTTTTTTTAATCCATGACTCTAGAAAATCTTTAAAGATTCTAAAAAGGAGTCGCTTTTAAATTTAAAGGGTACCAGCTCTTAAAACCATATCTTTGATAAAACATCCGCAGCTAAAGTATGTATTCATACATTAAAAGCTATCCTCTTTTCTAAAAGCTTCCTCTACTAAACATGAAAAGGAAGGCGCTTAAATTTATGTCTTTTGTGGTGCAGTCTTTGATGTAATAAGTGGACACATAAAAAGGTTTAATTCATCACAGCTCCTTGGAAAATTTAATGACAGTCATTTTACTTGTTCAAGTAAACTATGTATAATACAATGATCATTTCATGAAGTAAAACTCTCAAAATTAGGTATGGGTTTAGTTTACTAGATTAATTTTATATTAATGAATATGTAATTTAGTAAATTTTAATCTTTTATTTTGATTTCTATATACGCTATTAAATTTTTTTACCTAATAAAGAATGATATACATTATAAATTGCTTATGCATTGAATTTTATCAGTAAAATTCTGGCAAAATCGATATATTTTTAATTTTAATCCATATGAAATAAAAAATATCATTAGATAATTTGTAACTGTTGTCAAATTAAAGAATGTACTGTTCCCACGATTGTCACATTCACATTATTTTCATCACATCATCCTAAGAACTTTGATTTATCTTTCTTCATTTCATATTGCTGAAATAAAAAGTTTTAAAAATAAATTTTTTACAAAAAATGAATTCTTACGAAAAATATAACCATGAACTTTTTTAATGAATGAAAGAAAATAAGTTTTACTTTTTTTAATTATCTAAAATTATCAAGGGTTTTTATTTTTTAATTATCTAAAATTGAACAGTTGGAAAAAATTTTTTTAGATTCATTGTATGCAGACAAATAAATCGAATTAAATTATTTTAAAGCTTTTTCTAAAGTTATCATAGCACAAATAAAAATAAAAAAATATGCGCTTCAATAATTCTTTTCCATATACTTAACAGTTCAGAATATTCCTTCTATATATTATTACAATTTTTAAAATTGAAATCCCTCAAATACCATTTTTGTATCATCTGATGTGGTTTTTACTTAAATTGTAATAAAACGATTAGAATTGCGAATAGTATTATAGTATTGTGATTAACACCTAATAAACATTATCAAAAATTTATAAACCTAAAATTTATATTAAAAAGATGTAATGTAAATAATTTCCCACTTGGAAAATTCCTGATCATATTTATGACAAATCATTGAATAAAAAAATCATCATTGAGTGTAAAATTAATTTTATTTACTTTTATTGGAATTTCAGTATTGGAAAATACTACCTAACATTTTGCATTGTATATTTTATTATATTTATACGTCTCTCTCTCTCTGTCTCTGTCTCTCTCTCTCTCTCTCTCTCTATATATATATATATATATATATATATATATATATATATATATATATGTATGTGTGTGTGTGTATGTATTGAATGAATTTTTGTTACACCTTCATTTGAAATAACTACTTTCAACTGGCTTCGTGAAATTTTAAATGAATTTTTAATAAATGTTATGTTGGAAAAGAGTAATTGTATTTTGACAATTTATCTTATCAGATTTCGTACTAGTAATTTTAAGTAGAATCAACAACCATCTTTTCTAAATAAGATTATTAAGCTCATCCACTTTTTTTAGTTTTTTTGCCTGTTGTCATGGTACCAACTGAGATAAGAATAATCTATTTGTAGTAAGAAAACAAAAGAAAAGATAAAAAAGCAAAATCAACTGTGTTATAATTTAAAATATTTTCTAAGTAACGATTGTCACGGCTGTGAAATGAAATAAGAAATTGCTGTGATCTTGAACTTTAACTAAAGTTAAAAATGAATTGATAATATAGTACCATTGCTTTAATATTAACTTAAATCAGCTTTATATTATATTTTTTCCCATCAAATTTTAAGTCAAAATTTAATGTATTTCCAGTTTAAAAAATAACTTTTCTGATGTGTTTTACTCCTTACAATGTATTATGCATTCTTGTAGCTTCCAAAATGGCTATAAAAATTTCATGACAAAAATATTTTAAAATTCAAAGAAATATAGAAACGCCGAAAATAATACCAAAAAAATAAAATTGGAAAATGTGGGTTATAAATATCAATAGATGAAAATATTCTCACAATTCATTAATTTTTATTTCAAACATTGAATCATAGATTCGTCCCGAGTTTCAATAGCGCCTAAAATATTCTGAAATTTTTTCCCGAAAGTTTTGGGGAAAAGTACTGAAATAATGATATATTGAAATTGTGCAAATGTCAAATATTTTTGGTATTCCTGGATTTAAAAAATCCTATTCTAAGATTTTCCATTGGTAATGCTATTTTTCTTAAAGTATCTAATGTGTATTTATTATATTTTTAAATTTCTTAATAAAATTATTTTCGTTTTCTTACTCATATAAATAATTCGGAAAAAATTATGGAATAATCAAATAGTTTAAATAGAATATATATATAAACAGTTTAAAATAAATTTATTAAGTTTATGAATAAAACTACATTCAATTTTCAAAAAAAATAATAATTAAATAAATAAATAAAATAATAATATGTACACTCTCAGTAAATAAGATTTTTTGGTTTAAATTTGCTAGTCAATTATTGTATAATTTTTTCGTTTTTGTACCTTTTTTATTATACTTGGTAATTAAGTAATATTAGCCATCAGTTTGTTGTACACGGATATTTGCTACCCACAAAAATATTTATAGTTTTCATGATTTAAAACTAATAAAACACACAAACTTTCGTGATATTTTTCTGCATTGCTCACTATAATTTTATAAACGTTAATTTCATTGTTACATAAAATTAACCGTAAATATGGAAAATTTTCATTTTCACAAAACTTCACAGAAGTTACGTTATTTGCTTAAACAGTTGTCAACATTCGGTACTTAATTCGGTACTCGGTAGACAGTACAATTTTCACCATCATTCTACACTACTTTATGCACCATTCTATTTAATATTGCTATATTAAGTAAAGTGATAAAAAGTAGCAAGATTTCATATTAAAGCTTTCTTTTATTTAACAACATTGAAAGAATATTTATATTGTGTGCTGCTAATTTATTTACTTTCGCGTTTAATTACCCTATATTTCCAGCATATTTTTGAGCTCACTTGTTACATTTATTGACGTCAAACTGCAAAATCGATGCCCTGCGTGATTCAGAGAATTAAAGTAATGTCTGATAACATGACTTCTGCTATGCTTATCTTAGAAACAAAGTGATAACTGAAAATAAGTAAAAGAATTGTTTGGTCTTAAATGTATTTTAAATTAATTTGATCATCAAATCGTTGGCAAGGCTGTCTTTAAAGATACAAATCAACCTTTCTGTTACTATAAATGTCATATTCTTTGATTTAACGAATCTAACATGTTATGAAAATAAGATTATTACCAAAGAAATCTTTTAGATAAAAGATGTACCAAGTCTGCAAATTTTATTACATGCTGTTGATCATTAATTTCTTCCGTTCATAATGGTAAATATTGATGACGTCATCGATAGATGAGTAAATATGAGAAGTACACAAAGATATATTTAAATATATCATTAAATAAGCTTTTGATTACAGTAACACATTGATCACTCTCAATATTTTCTGATTTTTTTTATTGCAGTTTTAATCCTCAGAAATGACTGAGCAGATACTGTATTATTTGTTACGTTTAAAAAGTGTTTCGCATAAAAGAACTTTTCTATCCTTTTCGTGTAAAATTTTTAAATATTCTAAATGCTTTTTTTTTGCAATAAAAATCTCTCTAATAATATCCCTGAAGGAAAATCTATCTCATTGTCTCATAAAATTAATAAACTTTTGTTTTTTAAATTGAGGTTTGTTAATATTTTATTTTCGTGTTTATTTTAATACATTAATCATATTATATAATCAATTTTTATAATATTGTTTTATTTTCTTAAAATAAAATCTATATCTACATGTTAGTTGGGAACATTATAACTAACAAAATCATGCAAAAACATGGTAGTAGAAAATGCAATTTAGTTGCGTTACATGATCCCAAAGAGGTAGAGATATAAAAATGCGAGATAGGATACAAATAAACTATTACACATATTTTTTACACACAAGGCATTTTTACATGACATTTTACAAGAAAATTTTAACCGTGTTCAAAATTGGAGGCTGAAAATGCGGTGCAAGATTGAATTGACGATATAACAATCGACGAATGTTCGCAATAACCTCTAGTATATTAACTACGATTCTATTTGCCATTGTATTTGCTGTAACGATTCAAGCTATCATATATGTTCCTGGTACTTTAGAGCATAAAAAATACATTTTACAAAAAGATTTAAAATGTGCTTTTTTTCACCAATCAGCCAATTTTCCAAGATTTCTAATAACCTTGCATGGCTAGGCTTCGCATGCGACCATAAGACCCTGCATGAGTAATGCGTATTGTTGTGTTCCTACATATCATTTTCGGAACATTGTATTTGTGTCACCTTGTGTGCATACATATATATTACGTAAATTACTAGGGTTAAGGTTTAACACAAATTACGTTTTATATTCATGTCTACGACAAGCAAAAATTTTAAACTCTGGAGGTTTATAGAATGGTATAATTTCATAATTAGAATATCCATGAGGCAATAAGTCACATGAATAGGAAATCACGCAAATGTTCGCGATTGATTGAAAGGGTGTGGCAACATAAACTTTATGGATTTAAGTTTCGTTTAAAGTAATTATCAACTTTGTTTGCAATTATATGTATAAAATACAAAAGTTATATGTATTATATGTACAAATTCTAATTACATATATAACAGCAATTATACGAATAAATTCCAGAAAACAAGTTCGCAGATTTTAAGAAAGTGTTTCAGTATTTTAATTAGATTTAATCAAACTTTGTGTGAAGACTTTGATTTCTCTTAGTTGCATTGAATTTCCAATGCAATTATTGTGAGACAAAGTTATTAAGTTTTATTGGTGTTAAAATTTCTCTAATTTACTTATCAATCAAAATAAACACATTATGTATTTGTTTTATTTGCTTAGAACTAAGAAATTCAAAAAGACAAAAAATGTATGGAATAGAAATTTTCAAAATAAACTTTCTTTTGCTTCGCATGAAGTTCTTTTTTAAAATTATAAGAAAATGTTTTTATTCTTATGAAGCTTCTTAACTTTGTAATCTTTCAGCTGTAACTGCATTTGAATTAAATGTGATTTGTTTGTATTTTTATAGAACAAATACAATTGTATTTTATAGCATAAGCTACACAAAAATGAAATGGAATTTATTAATCATTTTCACATTCCGGAAATCTATAACTTTTGGTACCAGAAATGCTAGAATAAATTCCTTACTAATTCCGCAAGTATTTAAATGAATTTTGAAGAAAATGGAATCAAAGTATTTTTATCAGTAAATAGTAAAGTTTTCTTTAACTTTTTTCATGAAATGTCATACAGAAAGAGTACACCCTAAGCATTTCATTACAGCCAAAGTATTTTAATCTTACCATTTATGATAATAAAGTTAAGTTTATATCACAGTGGAAATCACATGGATTACTTCTTATCCCGTTAGTAAGAAGTAACCCACGGAAAATTTATTTAAAATGCAAAATCAAAAATATAGCTTAAAACGGTACTTTGGGGTTATCCCGTCTACCTGATAATGCTCGCCAAATTCTTTGGCACTAGCATTTGCATAAAAAAATTTTCCACTGTAAACACAATAAATTTATCAAATAATAATAAACAAATAATGATAATTATATAAATCATTTCGGAAGTCAAAAACACCTTTGTAGCTTTTAAAGCGCAAGCAAACAAATCATTATCCTTGTACAATCGTCGCCGCCACATGAATCCGTATAAATACGAATCTAAGAGTTCCACGGTGTTTCTTGTTTCGCCATTTAGCTGAATCCCACAATCTCGTGACTTTTCCACGAGTCAGAAAATTGTAGTTCCTTCTACAACGTTGTTTATAATTTCAGACCTTAGAGTTTCTGCTTCTGTTTACGATCAAACACTCGTTGATCTCTCGGACCGTCCCCAAATTGTTCTGGAAGAATACGACCGACTTGGTTTTATCGCTTCATAAAAAAGGATGTCATCTATCTCTACAGTTTTGTTCGGACCTCCTATTTGCTTCGAATCACGTTGCAGAAGACAATGAGTGCACACCTTTCTCACATAATTGTTCCAATCAACAGTTGTCTTTCCTATCACATCCAGCTGTTTTTCTCCCCATTCAACTGATGTTATTTCTTGCAACCAGCAGTAATTAAGCCTGAGGACAGTCAGAAACTGGAGTTATGAGTCATCCAACCACGTGCCTTTTCGAATAGCTACTCGTTTTTCGTATTTCTTTGCATTGCACCGCCATTGTTTATCAGTTTTGATATTCAACGCCATATCGTGTCTATTAACGCACATTTTATTCGAAGAAATAATTCCATATTCTTGAAAATATGGCACTGCACTCTCTTCGGTGCTAGGCAAATTCCGAATTCGAATCATTTTGCAGCGAGTGAAAAAAAGTATATTTCAACAAGCTAAAGAAAATTAACTCGCATAGTCAAGGAATATACAGCAATGGACTAGTTTCACATGGAGAAGAAGACAGTAGTTGTTCTAAATCACGTATGTATAAAACATCGCATGTCTAGCTTATGCGTTTTTCAATTATGTGAAATTTGATTGCATTGTTCGAATAAAATTTAATTAAAATGTTAAGTAAACTGCACTATAATTGTCCTTACGTCAATAGGTCGCATGATGTCGACTACATACAGTAATAACATTAACTTCATTTGCGGTTATTTTCACAGAAGTTACCTGTCAGAGATAATATTGGATTTGGCGAAAATGATCGACGGGATAATCAAAAAGTACTCTGAAAACAATTACATCAATATTCCTAGTACAAAGGTAAGATTAGTTTCGATTTTAAAATTGTATTAACACCATATATATTTAACTTCAAAATAAGAAATGAAAATTTAATGTTCATTATTTTATCAAGATTAAATGATGTAATCATTAATAAAATAAATGCAAAATGCGACACACTTTTTCTTAAAACAAAATATTTTAAACATAAAATAGTACGCAATGATATAAATGACAAATATCATTGAGTGCTATTTTTTTGCTTGCTAAATGTCATTGCCTGCTAAATGTTTAAAATATAATACTGAATATATATATATATATATATATATATATATATATATATATATATATATATATATATATATATATATATATATATATATATATATATATATATATATATATATATATATACATATATATATATAATCAGGTGTATCGCGTTTTCATATTATCTATATATTTTACTCAACACAGTCAAATTATCATTATTTGCAGCAATAAATTTCAAAATACCAGCTAGAGTTTCGTTTTTCAATATATTTCATATTAAGGTAACTTTCAATATGGCAAAAATCAATACAATTTAATAATACTCAAAATATTTTTCTAAATTGTTAAATAATAATATAAGTATTATGAAAGTTACTATTCAAAATAATTAGTTTAAATGATCATCTGAAATAATAAATATATTTTAAATCATAACTTTTGATATCAGTAAGTCTGTTGTAATATATAAAAAAATCAGAAATCAAAAATATTAAAAAAATAACAGAAAACCAAATCAAAACTTTAGTAATTTGTAATAAACAGAATTCCATTAATCATTTTCAACATATTATTAATAACAAAAACTAATTTAGTCATAGTAATTAAATTGAATTAATTATATCATATTCAAAACAGTTTTAAAATATCAAAACGAAATCGCTAAACACATATTCTTATCATAACAAGGACTTAGCTATTTCAATTTCTGACTGTATTTTCTTGATAATATATTTTAACATCTTTCATCAATTATTATTTAATATTTCTGTGCTTAGTGCAATAGTCATTAATCATAATTCTAAATACTTTTTCATGTACAAAAAACATGCTATAGGTTATGACATTTTCAAATATTTAACCAAATCAAAATTTTTGTTATTAATCGAAATAAAACAAACACAAAAAACAACAATTACGTAAAAATAGAGTGCGAAACAATTAATTTCATATCTTACAGCTAACAATAAGAAATGAATCTTTAAAAGAGCAAAATTGTATGTGTAAAGCAGGTTGTTCTGTTAGATATAGGTGTTCATCCATTATACACAAAAGAGAGGGTTCTCTTCTCTGTCAATATGCTTTTTTTAAAATTAGAATGTTTTAATAATAAAAAATACTCTTGCGTAGGGGTGCCATCTGTTGGCACCTACAGATATTATTCTCAGCAGGTCACTCCTTACAATCATAACTATTTTTTCGTAGTTTTCTATTTTATATCGTACATTTTAAATGTAGACAATTAAGTTATAAGAATTTCTAGTTCAAAAAAATATTTTCATTGACACATTTAAATAAGATTTATAACTTATTTAAAAGAAAGAATAATATTTACAATCACTTCAATTATATATATAGCTGTTTTGAGTCAAATATTCAAATGAATAAAAATTAATTATTGTATTATGTGAAAAAGAGAAACGTTTCTAAAAATTAAATGCTTTTAAGTTTTTATGAAAAATATTTGGAGATTGGATTTGATTATAAAATTTAAATGTTGAATGATGATATTTACAAAATTTGTATTTCTAATAGAGATTAATGTATTTAAATATATTAAAGCGTTGGCAAAGCATTTTCATGTTACGTGCTGAAATTTCTTGAAACTGATAGTAAACTTCTGTTCACAATTGTTTATAAAAATATTTTTTTACCATTTTGTTCTAATATGTGCTCTGTATACATCGTGATTCATATTTTGGTTAATAGGTAAAGGTTGTTCAGACAATTTCAATTTAAGATGTTATATAGTTACAGTTTTGAAACATGCAGACATTTCTAAGCAAACATTAATTGAATAATTGAAACTATTTCCAGAAATCATATTATTGAATCAGATATTTATAATGTTTTTGTTATTATGTTCAAACACCGTTTTTATTTGATTTTAGGCAATAACGTTTTTATATAACGAAATTTTTACATTATTATTTTTAAAAAATTAATCTTAATTTTTTAAGATATTTAATTAAATACTCTCAGATATTGTCAACTTGTCTCTACCCCGTTCTTTAAAAATGTTCAAAGTGAAATTTTGTTAATATTTGAAAATATACTCTTTTTCAGAATTAAAAATTAACTAAAAGCATGGAAAACATTTAGAAACAACTCTATGGGTCATATTATTGAATCGTCAACATTGATTCAAACCATTTTCAGAATTATCGTATTTCAAATATGAATACACTAACTTCGCAAGAAAAATATTTTCATCAGTTAAGAATATATATATATATATATATATATATATATATATATATATATATATATATATATATATATATATACAAATTTATAAATAATGATTATATTTGTCTTAAAATATCTCAGACAGATCAGAAATTCTCACATTTTGGGCAAAAATTGCGGTATTTAAACGTGCTGTAGTTTAAAAGCGGATTTCCTAATGATTTGGCGACTTGGCGACAGTTGGCGAGATTCTTGGCGACTTGGCGACGGTTGGCGAGATTTTTGGCGACTTGGCGAGAAATCGATACTTCTGGAAACATCCATCACCTAAGCTCTAGGACCAATATTTTTCGAGATAGCCTAGAAGCTTCCAGAACCTTGGCGAAATTGGTAGATTTCTCCGCCAAGTCAGGTATAAATACCGCAGCCCGACATGGAATAGTGAGTAGTATTGTGAAGACAGTCAGTGAGTGAATACGCGCGATTAGTTGTGACTGCTAGTTGTTCTCTGTCTGAGGTATTTGAGACCTGTGATTAGAAGCTGTTTCTTATTATTCTATCTGACGAATTGTAGCTGTGATTGTTACAGCGGGAATTTCGTTTACCTTGTGAAATTTTTACGAATAAAAGTCTTGTGTTCATTAAGTGGTTGCTTTATTCAACTCTCAATCGACACGAACCCGTGAAGCTCGGTACAACTGGTGTCAGAATCGGGATTGAAGAGTTGATGCAGCGTGTCACAAGAAAAATGGATATGGATTTAATGAAAAGTCTTCTCGAAAAATTAGCGGAGCAGATGGCTGAGATGAAAACTGAGATGAAAGCTGGACAAGAAGAGATGAAAGCTGGACAAGAAGAGATGAAAGCTAGACAAGAAGAGATGAAAGCTGGACAAGAAGAGATGAAAGCTGGACAAGAAGAGATGAAAGCTAGACAAGAAGAGATGAAAGCTGGACAAGAAGAGATTAAAACCGAGATGATGAAAGAGATAAAATCTGGACAGGAAGAGATGAAAGCTGGACAGGAGGAGCTTAAAAAGGAACTTAAGAAGGACATTGTAAGTGTTAAAGAAGAATTCTCCAACATCATTCAGGAGAAGATGAATGCAATGGAAGATAAGGTAACTTCAGTAGAAACTAAAGTTCTGGAGATAGAAGAAAACGTGGAAGAAGCATTAGACAATATCAATAAGGAGATTGAAAGCTTGAAGAAACAAATGTCAAACAGACATGAGGAACCCAACGTGACATTTGTGCCTTCCCTAGCCAATATTAAACTCTCAACATTTGATGGGAAATCATCCTGGCAAGTATACAAGACCCAGTTTATGATGGTAGCGGAAGCTAATGGATGGAATCCCCGAGCCCAAGCTTTTCACCTGGCGGCTTCTTTAAGAGGAGACGCGGCTGACATCCTCGAGACGCTTCCGGAGGAGCAGAGGCACGATTTCCAAGCCCTATCGAGTGCCCTTGAGTTGCGGTTTGGAGATAAGTGCACTAAAGAATATAGCAGACTACAGTTAAAGTCCCGCTATCAAAAAGCGGGTGAAAGTCTTCAAGAATTGGCTGCCGATATTCAGCGACTTTCCCATCTAGCATTTTCGGACTGCCCAGCTGAGACACGTCAAGATCTGGCTCTCCATCACTTCATCGATAGTGTGAGGGATCCGGAGATACAGAAAACACTTAGACTCGCCGATGTCAAAGATATTGGATCTGCCCTAGTCTACGCACATAAGATAGAGGCTGCCCAGCAGGCCGCGCGTAAAGACCGGCACTCAATCAGAGCCGTCTCTGCTACTGATATGGACTGTGATCTCAGAAAGCAAATCGAAGATCTGCGGAGAAAATTCCGTAACTTAGAATTGAGTAAAGGTGGCAGAAACACGAAAATTCAGTGTTGGACTTGCGGTGCAGTCGGACACGTTCAGAGAGACTGCCCGAAACGAAAAAATGGTGGAAATGATCTTCCACCACAGCAGGGAAACTAATATGTGGCCATCTCGCGGGGCGGAGATGTCCAGAGAGTCAGAAGCCCCATTTTAAATCGTTTCACATTTCTTCCGTAAGTAGCGGCGACAACGGACTTTTCGTTATGGGACATGTCAACGAAGTTCCCTGCAGAATGATAATCGATACTGGAGCCAACGTAACTATCATTAGGACAGATTTGGCTCGCAAACTTGGTGACAAACTCATCTGGACGCCGCCCTGCATTACCCTCCAAACTGTGACAGGTGATAAGATTAAAGTGCATGGAAAAGTCAATCTAAACATTGCATTTGGTAATGCCGTGTACCATCATATGGCATATGTCGCTGATATAAATGACGAATTTATTCTCGGATTGGATTTCCTCAAAGAAAACAATTTCAAGTTAGATTTTAAAAATAATGAACTACACTCATGTTCTGAAGACATAACGATTTTTAAGACGAAATATTCAGATATTAAATCAGTCCATCATATAACTGCAAAGAGTGAAACAACATTACCACCAAGAACTGAGACAATAGTTTCCGGAGCTCTTTCAGAAGATAATAATTTTCATTATGGATTGACTGAATATCCAGATTCCGACAATAGCGTTAAAGGAGTACTAGTGGCTTCTTCCCTCGTCGACCTTTCACGAAATGTAATCCCGGTAAGAGTTGCTAATCTAAGCAATAAGGTAAAACTAATAAAAGAAGGAGAAGTGCTGGCGACTTGCACTCCAGTGACCTGTATTAACCGAAATTGTCAAACCACACTATCTGAGCCTCCTGACACTCTAATTAATGAACTCCTTCAGAGTGCAGAGTTAGATGATAAACAGAGGAATGCTGCAAGAAATCTATTATTAGAATTCGGAGATCTCTTTTCCAAGAAATCAGATGATGTTGGGCGAACCAAATTGACGCAGCACCGAATCAATACAGGAAATCATCCACCCATTAAACAACATCCGAGAAGATTGCCATTCGCTAAGCAGGAAGAGGTGGATAATCTTCTGATGGAAATGCAGCAGAATGACATTATTGAGCCATCAGAGAGTCCTTGGGCTTCGCCTATTGTTTTAGTTCGGAAGAAAGATGGTTCTACCCGATTCTGCGTTGACTATCGTCGGTTAAACAACATCACTAAAAAAGATAGTTACCCTCTTCCTAGGATTGACGATACACTTGATGCTTTATCTGGAAAACAATGGTTTTCGACTTTGGATCTCAAGAGTGGTTATTGGCAAGTAGAGATACATCCTGAGGATCGAGAAAAGACTGCATTCACCACAGGACAAGGACTTTGGCAGTTCAAGGTTATGCCATTTGGGCTTTGCAATGCACCTGCAACGTTTGAGCGCCTGATGGAGACAGTATTACGAGGACTTTCCTACGAAGCCTGTTTGGTATATTTGGACGATATCATTATTGTAGGGCGCACATTTGAAGACCATTTAAGAAACATCCGAAAGGTGCTGGAAAAATTAAAAATGGCCAACCTGAAGCTGAATCCTTGCAAATGTAATTTATTCCGACGTGAAGTAAGCTATCTGGGACACATTATCTCTGCTGAAGGTGTAAGAACAGATCCTGAAAAGATCTCCGCAGTTAAGGACTGGAGTCGTCCAAAAGATGTCCACCAATTAAGAAGTTTTCTTGGACTATGCACATATTACAGGAAATTTGTTAAGGGTTTTTCAAGTATTGCCAGACCTCTTCACAAGTTGACAGAAGTTAAACAGAGATTTCTATGGACAGATGAATGTGAGAAAGCTTTTAAACAACTGAAGGAGGCGTTGACATCTTCGCCCGTTCTTGCATATCCCCAGCCCGAAAAATTATTCATTTTAGATACGGATGCCAGCAACGAAAATATCGGAGCTGTTTTGTCGCAGGAAATTGATGATAAAGAATATGTCATTGCTTATTGGAGTAAATGCCTATCAAAACCGGAGCGGAATTATTGTACAACCAGGAAGGAATTGCTGGCAATCGTCAAAGCAATAGAACATTTCCACCATTATCTCTATGGAAGAAAGTTCTTGCTCCGGACAGATCATGCATCTTTAACCTGGCTTTTAAATTTTAAAAATCCAGAAGGACAGGTTGCCAGATGGATTCAACGACTCCAGGAGTTTGACTTTGAAATACGTCATCGCAAAGGAACTCTTCATGGAAATGCTGATGCACTATCAAGGAAGCCGTGTAATGAAAGCTGCCGATATTGTTCTAGAGTAGAGAAGAACTATCAGTTAATAAATCCTTCGGTACGCCAAGTTACTGTTTCACCTCCACCGAAACCAGACCCATGGAGTGATAAAGGACTTAGAGAAGCCCAAAAAGAAGATTCAGACATAAATCCAATTTTAGAATTAAAAGAATCTTCCAGTATGAAACCAAGTTGGCAGGATATCTCCACCTACAGTCCTGCGACTAAACAATATTGGGCTCTTTGGGACTCACTCCATATAAGAAATGGTGTCTTATACAGGAAATGGGAATCCGATGATGGACGTAAATTCAAATGGCAGCTTGTTCTTCCAAAATCAAGAATTTCAGATGTTTTGAAAGAATTGCATAGTAGCTCAACTGGAGGCCACTTTGGAGTAATGAAAACTCTACAGAAAGTTCGAGAACGCTTCTATTGGAGCAAAACTAGACAAGATGTAGAGAAATGGTGTCAATCTTGTGATGACTGTGCGGCACGTAAGGGACCAAAGAAACGTAGCCGAGGAAGGTTGCAACGGTACAACGTAGGAGCACCTTTTGAGCGAATAGCATTAGACATTTTGGGTCCTTTACCACGATCTTCAAATGGCAACAAATACATACTAGTTGTCATGGACTACTTTACTAAGTGGCCTGAAGCGTTTGCAATCCCCGATCAAGAGGCGACTACAGTAGCCGAGGTTCTAGTGCAACAATGGGTTTCCAGATTCGGCACACCCTTACAAATTCATTCTGATCAAGGGACAAATTTCACCTCTGTTGTGTTTAAAGGAATGTGTCAAATTCTCGGAATAGACAAGACGCAGACCACGCCACTACACCCACAATCGGATGGCATGGTAGAGAGGTTTAACAGAACCATCTTGAATAACCTCTCCCTTATGGTTTCCAGAAATCAGCAAGATTGGGATTTGAAGCTACCGCTGTTTCTGCTTGCATATCGCAGTGCTGTCCATGAGACTACCGGATATACTCCTTCACAGATGCTCTTTGGTCGCGAACTTCGTCTCCCTTGTGATCTTCAGTTTGGTCGTCCACCGGATACATCTTCATCGCCAGAGGAATACCTTCGAGACCTTCAGGCACGTCTTGAAGATGTCCATAACTTCGCTCGAGACCGAATCAACCTGACGACCGAAAGAATGAAGACAAGGTATGACACAAGAGCGACGGGACATGAATTCCAAGAAGGTGACAAAGTTTGGTTGTGGAACCCGATTCGACGTAAAGGACTTTCTCCAAAGTTGCAAGCCAACTGGGAAGGTCCCTACACAGTCCTAAAAAGACTGAACGACGTCGTGGTTCGTATAAGAAAATCATCTGCTTCAAAACCAAAGGTAGTACATTATGATAGATTAGCTCCTTATCGTAATGTAGAGTAAAAATCAGTAGACCATGGTCTGTTTGTAAATAGTATAGATAATTTTAATCTTTTCTATTTTCTTGTATTTTTAGTTGCTTGTGTATGTAATGTGCTCTGTATCCTCTTGAAATGTAAATTCTCTTATATTAAATTTGGCCTCCTATCAGGGGATTGTACTGCCCGGGACGTGCAGTCCTTGAGAGGGGGGCAATGTTACAAATTTATAAATAATGATTATATTTGTCTTAAAATATCTCAGACAGATCAGAAATTCTCACATTTTGGGCAAAAATTGCGGTATTTAAACGTGCTGTAGTTTAAAAGCGGATTTCCTAATGATTTGGCGACTTGGCGACAGTTGGCGAGATTCTTGGCGACTTGGCGACGGTTGGCGAGATTTTTGGCGACTTGGCGAGAAATCGATACTTCTGGAAACATCCATCACCTAAGCTCTAGGACCAATATTTTTCGAGATAGCCTAGAAGCTTCCAGAACCTTGGCGAAATTGGTAGATTTCTCCGCCAAGTCAGGTATAAATACCGCAGCCCGACATGGAATAGTGATAGTATTGTGAAGACAGTCAGTGAGTGAATACGCGCGATTAGTTGTGACTGCTAGTTGTTCTCTGTCTGAGGTATTTGAGACCTGTGATTAGAAGCTGTTTCTTATTATTCTATCTGACGAATTGTAGCTGTGATTGTTACAGCGGGAATTTCGTTTACCTTGTGAAATTTTTACGAATAAAAGTCTTGTGTTCATTAAGTGGTTGCTTTATTCAACTCTCAATCGACACGAACCCGTGAAGCTCGGTACAATATATATATATATATATTCTTAACTGTTGTTAAGAATCTTTTTTCTTAAAATATGTTTTCACTTAAATTAATTAAATTAATAAGAACTTCAATTTATCATTTTAGAATTTCAATTGAAATGCGAAAATATTTCACAAACCACAAGACAAAAAAAATTTAAATTGTAAATATTTTTTTAACTATATACAATATATTAAAGACTTGTAGAGAATTTAGTTAATAACTGTATAATATTCAGGTAAACATGTTAAGAAATTACAGTTAATCTGTTAAACTCGGAAATTTGTAACATATGTTTAATAAGGCATCGAAGAATTGCTATGTTAAAGTTTTAAAAATCACAAACATCAGAAAAAGATGGAAATGAGAGTATAATTTTCAACCTTTATTAAAATCATAAGAACTTCAGTACGTACGTTTCTTATCACTTCAAAACATTAAATACTCGCATAAAATGTTCCCAAAAGTATTGAAACGTGTTAAGAGAAGTGAATCAATCAAGCATAAATCTTTGTGGTTGTGCATGGAATTTGCCACCCATATTTCGAAGGATTAAATGCACTTTTAAAAAGTTGTTTGCCTTAAAAGAAACATGGAAATAAGAATGAGCATAGTTATACGATGTATTTGAAGGGAATATATTAAATATTTCACTATAAACTCCATGGTAATTAGCCCCATATGTTTTTATAACTTCAAATAATAAGATGCAGTTTCCAAATATTGCTTTATATTTTAAACAGTTGAAAATATATACTATGCAATTCCAAAATTGTTAGAGTTAGAAACTTGGCATTTGCAGTTTAAATTCAAAATTATTTTCAATTGTGATGGCTAACTAAGATTTGACATTTCTAATAAAGGATGAGAGAGTTTATTTCCAAGAATTGGAAGACTTTAGTCAAAAGTGTCAGATTTTGAAACTAATTGACATAACTACTTCGCACCACAAATGACAATTTTAGCATAAAAATTGCAATCTATTTTATTACGGGGGCATGCGACGAAAGAAACACTGTTCGATCCTGCGATAATTTACGCATCAGGCTGACTTCACTTCCTACATATCTTATATTGGACGATAAGTATGTGCTTTCATCTTTTTAGATTATATGTGATGATAAAAATTGCACACAGTTAATAGATGTTAGCCGTATAATTAAGAATACATTTTATCATCAAAAACTGAATGCACAAGTTATCATCCTATAAAACTATAAGTGAAGGTCTTGTCAGATTAAAAGCGTCAACACTTCTATCGAAGACACTGTTCACAATATTTTATTACCATTTTGAATATTTATTTTGCACAACAGATGTTAATCGTAATATATTATACAATCATGTATTCTAATATATTTTCAACCAATATTGCTACACCAATCGTTCTGACATTCTCATAAAACAATATTCTCTAAAAAGATTGACCATTTTATATATTGAAAAATTTAACGAGTTTATGCATTTATATTACTTTCGCATATTATTAAAATGGACAAAGTTAAGGATATGAAATTTAATTAACTGTATTAAAATGTCCCCAAATACTTTACTGTATTTAACTTCAATTGGCAGAAAATCGTTTTTGTAGTTGTAAAGCTGAAAATAGTAAGAGTACTATTTTAATCTAACCAATCTTCACAGAGATGAAAGGCGGGAAGCTTAATTAGTTTAAGTTTGAAACAACTGCATCGAAACAGATGGAACATGTTTGTAAAATAAGATTAAGATCAACAACATTTAGATGAATTACGTTCTGTTATAACATTACATGTGTCTGTTGCATGCTTACAATGATGGGATATAATCACGAAACAGGAATGGAAACAGTGAGCAAAAATGTGGTTTAGTATTAAATATTTGTAAATAAATCTGGTCAAATTTTCCTTCACTATATAGAATTGCCAGCTCTTTTAACCACGATTTCATAATCCTTTGAAGTTTTCTTCTCGTAGGTCTTTGATTATTAATAACCCTTAGTGTAATTTTAGCACCACGGAAATATAAATAGTAACTAAAAAGCCTTTATTTAATTTGTTTTAATCATTGTTTATTTCTAAGAATATCTTCACAATCTAAACATGTGATACAGTACAATAAATAAGTGTAAGAAATGTGTAAAAAATACTAGTTCATCACTTGTTTAAACTTAATATTATTTTTAATATTTTGCAATGAAAAATAGAATTTATTGAATTCATGACCAACTATAATGCAGAATTTTAACCAATTCTATATTTCGTTTAATGTAAAAAAGTCAACAAAATTAATTAACTGAATGTTTTTCCGTTCTTTCAGTATTCAACAGAAAATAGCTTAATAAACACTAAACATTTTTTCTTAAAACACTTACTGATAATCAGTCTTTATTTAACTTAAGTCACGTATTCTAGGCAGAATTTATTTTGTTTCTGGAAACTCTTTTCGTCCTGAATAATCTAAGGAACCTGGCAAAGCATCCACTCGATTTGATGAACCCTACATTCAACCGGGGTTCACCCTTCAACCGTTCCCTTGTTTAACTCCATTACGCAGGAAAATAAAAGCGCCTAATTGGAGTTAGCATTCTGCTCACGGAATCCACAGCCTATGCCATTATTCAAGGCCGGTTTCCCGCGCGCGGCCTGTTGCCACTCAAGGCGTAACTAAGTATCATTCGTCTCATCGATCGGGCTGAGCAAAACGTTCTCTTTCAGTTCCCCAGGAAGCAATCATTTGTTACTCCTCCCTCTGCCGTAAATACCTTCACTTGTTGCGAAAAGAATATCCCTCTTTCTGTTGTCGAGGGAGACGAATATACACGTTAGACGAAAATCATCTGCCGATGGGCACTGTTGCCATTACGTCGTGAGAAATGATGGTATGGGAAAATTCCTTCCTCGGAATTTCTGCTGAAGACGATAATCGCTGGAAAAAGGTGGAATTTATTATTTGGCAGCTCTTAATATTTTTGGCCGTGTTATATCTCGTGAGATTAACTTTAAATTCTCCACTTTGCTATTCGGGGCTGAGTAAGAAGTTCGTGGAATAAAAATACTTTCGAAACGGCTATTCCAGTTACAGTTATGAATGGGAAAATTCAATAAGTTATCTCTTTTACATTTTTAAGTCCTAAGAAATATAACTTCCATCCTAAATACTTTTTGAAGAAAAATGAGTTTTGTTTTCATTTCTCAATGTTGAAAATTGCGCTTGTTTGAGAATAGCTTGCTCTAAATAAAATACTTCTTTGCTTTAAAAGTATTTTATGGTAAACCTCAAAAATATTTTTGTTCGTTAATTTTTCTTTTATGCACTGATAAAATTTCTATTAGTTTGTTTATATTATTATTAAAAATAGTATTATTATAAGAAAATTCTCGATAAAATGTAATTACAAAATTTTTTTCTTATTCTCACAAAAATATTTTATGGAGAATAATTTTAAAATACACGAAATTGTGTGTGCAGCTTTTAACGTGCATATTAAAAATAATCACGTCTCAATTTTATATATTAGCGAAACCATCTTTTGCACAGCCTCTTCACAATATTGACATTTAAGAACATCCCAGATGATTTATTTCATTGTAGTTCTATATTTGTTAATCATGCAACTATTGCAGAGAAAAACTGATGCACAATCTCAATAGTATAGTATTTATATTCATAAAAAGTTCAATGATTGTAATTATTTTGTAAATTCATTGAAATTGTAATTTTATTACTGCATTACTAGTTTGCTTAAGTCCTTTATGTATGAAACATTGCAGAACTAATTATCTTTCCAAAATCTAATGCTATTCATATATGTAAATGCTTCTGAATATTTATTATCAATGCATAAAAACATATTTTCAAAATAAACTTTTCTACACTGTTGTAAACCATTTAGCCTTAGGAATTCATGTTTTAATCCATTTTTTAAAATTGGAATTATTTAGAATTACAGTCACCTAATATTTTTAACCTAATTGAGTTGATTGAACTGGAAAATTTTGAATAAAGACGCTTTTTAATTGAAAATAACAAATTGTCCTTTAAACTTTTTTTAGATATAAGATCTTACTGTTATTAAGTTAAATTATCCTGTAAAATGTGAACAAATGAGAATTATTCATATATTTTTGCTTTGTCTTCTTTGCGTATTTATTTAAAATACAAGAAATTCAATATACTTTTATCAGACTGAAAGCAAACAGTTTGATAATATATTTTAAATGCTTAGATTCATGATAGTAAAAAAATCAATTTCTTTCAATCGAAATTTTAAATAAATATCAAAAATTTATGAAAAAAAATAAAGTAAAATATATAATTGAAAATAAATATTTAAAAATGTTTTCAATATAAAATTGGCAATTTTATTAAGAATTCTTAATAAATTTTTTATTTTATTGAGAAAATGAATTTATAAGATTTTGAGAATCTCATTGTAGGAATCATTGTTCAATGCGGAAAATATTCCAATAAAATTTCATTGCTTATAAAAATATAAAATCATATTAGATGCTATGTGATTGCCAACCAGAAAAAATTAACCATCATTAATCTACAGAAATAAAAGAAAGCAATAAATTCATAATAAAGAGCAAAATGCATTTTAAAGTTCTGAGTATCTTTAATAATAATTTTAATAATTTCAATTAATATAGAAACTAATATAATACGCACTTCCACTTGATTTACTTCATTAAACAGTACTTAAATATAATTAAAATTAGAGCATAAACTAAAAAATTTAATCATTTTACATATAAAATTCTGGATTACTCAAATAAAGTACTTTTATTTGCTATAAAGCATAAATTGCCGGTATTAATGAACTTATATTCTTTAATTTCATCATAAAATTAAATGTCTATGCATATATTCGCATAGAATTTCCTATTCTTTTCTATTCTCAAAAAATCTAATATTAGGAAATATGTATGTAATTATTATATATTTTACATGATCGATTTCTAATAGCTTGAAGTTTCCATAAGAATAACAGTGTATTATCAATGCAGTGTATCCATTAGAAAAATGATGTTTTAGACTATTAGAGCAAAATTATGTATAAAAATAATACAGTCCTTCAGAAAATTAATCTAAATGACTACATCAAGGAATTAAATGAGTGTTTACTTGTTTGTGTTCATTGAATTTCACATGCATATCACAATGGAAATCTAAAATGTAGTCATTCCTTCCTTAGCCATGTAAACAAGAAAATATGATGTAATACCTATTTTTCATAAGCCATTCATAATGATAACAGATTTTAAATCCTTTTGTTTTAAGTTGTATGTTAATTAAATATAAAAGAAGAAAGACTATTGTTTCTGTCAGTAGATTAGGAATTACACTATAATCGGACATTATGGTACAACATTTGAGAGAAAAATTTTATACACTGCTGGCCACTCAAATTGCAACACCAAAAAAGACAAGAGATATCAAAACAAAATTTATTTTGTAGATAACATGTTGACCCAGTATCATGTGATTAAGTTTACAGACTTTTGTGAAGTGTGGTTCCTGCCAAAACAGTAGCCAGAGTACCCACCATCGTTGGAGATCACCATTACCAAACGCCTCAGAGTTGATTCAAAGAGACTTTGAATGTACTCATGGGGGTACAGCAGACCAAGCAGATTCCACACGTTGTCAAAGTTGATCTGGTGTGGCAGCTGGGGATGTAATCTGGGTCAATCGTTCAGCATCCATGGACCACATATTTTTTATCGGTGAAAGATCCGATAAATGAGCCAGCCAGAGAAGTAATTCAATCTGGTGACTGATGAAGAACCCCTGGACAATGCATGCCACATATGATAACGCATTATCCTGTTGAAATATGGCTGTGGGCAAGCCCTGAATGTAAGGAAGGACAACTTTCTCCAACACCTCGGAGATGTAGCGCTAGCTGTTTAAAGTACCGGCAATGCGTACTAGAGGAATGCAAGAGTTATATCCAATACCACCCCATACCGTGATACCTGGTGTAAGACCATTGGTGCTGTGCATAACGCAGCTGTTCAATTTCCTTTCTCCACGGTGTCTTCAGACTCGAATGCGACCATAGTGATGTTGCAAACAGAAGCGTGACTTGTCAGTAAAAACAATTTCATTCCATTCTGCCATCCACATACTTTTTTTCTTCGAACCATTGGCGGCGGAGACCTATGTGGCTCTGCATCAAAGGTAGACGAAGCAATGGCCGTCTTGCGGACAAACCACTCTGCTGTAAATGGTGTCGAATGGTACGCACAGACACTGGATCATGCGTTAGAGACTGAATGTGCTGTGCTATGGTTCGTGATGTGGGTGAACAATCCGTCACTGCCATGCGCACAATTTGCCTGTCATCAACTGACGTGTTGCACTGAGGGGTATGCGATCGAACACGTCGGTCCGTAGTACTCTCCTGCATTCAACAATCACATATCCGCATTACAGTCCTTTGGTTTCGTCCAACACGACTACCGATTTCCCTGAAAGATAATCCACATTCTCGGTAGGCCACTATCCTTTCTCTGTCGAACTCGGATACTTGATCAAAAAATTATTGCTATTTTCTACGAGGCATAATTGATCGTTTTTAAAAAAAATCACAAGAAAAACACAATTGCCGTTTTTGAAATCGTTGAAATCTCCAAGCCCGAAATAGTGCTTTGAAGAGGCACGCATGATGTGCATCTGCGCTGAAATACTAGTCATTTGCATAATTCACCTCCGCTAATGCATGTTGTAAATTTCATGTTCTTTACATGCTTCCTTCAGGGTGTTGCATTGACGGTGGTCAGCAGTGTACTAACTGATAAGAAAAAAATCACGTTAAACAAAATATTCTTATAAGCAATTTAAATTATTAATTCTTATGAAGTAATGCGCAAGTATTTAATGGGATTGTTGAAATTTAAGTATTAATCATTTTAACTTAAACACTTTTATGAATTGAAAATCTTATGATATAAAAATTAAGAATTATGGATACAATATTATGAACTGTTATTCCAGTAATTATTAGAAATAGACATTTGTAGTTACTCAAAGAAATTCTAATGATATGTGTTAATCATGAACATATGAAATAATATAATTTTCCTTGTTCGTATTGTCTGTAAGTATCAATTTTGATACTTACAATTAAACTGGGAATCAAGTATTTAAAATATAATTTAATATTAGTTCATAAGTGTTCAACGATTCGAAAAGGCATGCAAGAGAAAATTGGTATTCATGTGTTATGTTGAAGTTTCAATTACTGATAATTTTGATGATAAAAATATCATGAATAGTTTAATGATCCTAATAAATAAATAAAACAGAGAAGTAGATGGAGAAGAATCTGGAAAATTATAGCTATCTTTTAATTATTCCATGCATTGTAAGACGTAGCACGAATACATCTGGTCTACCACAAGTAATAGTTTCGAATTTTATTTGAACGAGTTCTCAATGCAGCAAGTTGATTACGTATCTCCAGGAAAAAAAAGTTTTCAGTTTAGCTGGTGTTATACTTTGAAATTTCCTTTCCATGATTTTTCTTTTTTAAGTAATAGTTTAGTAACTATTGAATGCTATAAAATGCCGTGAAGAAATACATTATTCAGTAGGTCTTTTCTGAGTATCAGGTTTACTCTAAAAAATCACTTATTGGTGTTAGAATTATACAAATCCAGCTAGAATATGTTGGAAAAGGACTATTTTCTCTAAAAAGATTACCATTTTATTTCTGGCTTAGCTAATCTTTATCAAATGTGGGTAAGAGTGTTTGGGCTTTTCTAAGAGTTGTATTTTTGCATCAATTGTCCTGCTAATATTGCTTGACTCAAATTTTACAAATTTTTAAGATTTTGTTCACAATGTGTTTCTTTCATAGCAAATCCGGTAACTTCTATAATGATATCTATTTCATGACAAGATTTCACTCAATTGAGCTAGATTCGTATTGTTGTGGAAAAGAACTCTTACCAAAATTGCATTAAACATATTGAATCCCTATTCCCATTTCAAATTCCATAATTAGAATAGTAAGAATGTTCAAAAATATTGCTGTGGTGGTAGCTCTAAAGTCTCTTGCTAAACTCAACTGAAATTTCTAAATTAAGAATATTTTTGATTCAATTTTGTAGAAAAATACTGCTAAAAAAACTAAACTAAACTCCATGGCACGACAGCCCATGTGGGCCAAGGCCTACAGTGCCCATAACTGTTTTCATGACCGAGGGCCCTGGGGTGCGAAGCATATGTCCCAGTTAAGTGGTCAGCCTAACGTGCAACCCTCAATGTTTAGTTCTGAAGCATGCTTGGTACTCAGTTAATCGACCCACTGAAGGGATGAAAGGCTGAGTCAACCTTTCCCAGCCCGTGGATCGAACCTCGGACCTGTGTCATGGGAGCTTGAAACGCTGCCACTAAGCCACGGGGCTTCCTGAAAAATACTGCTACATATCATAACTATATGGGCCAGATTCTTAAAGCAAAGTATTCAAAGTATTTATTTTTCAGATTTCCTACCATTTACTTGCGATTTTAACTGGCAATATATGTAAGTTTAGTACTGTATTTTACTATTATAATGATGTATTAGTAATGATGTTCATAATTTTTTAATGTGATTCCTAAGACATGGGAATATCCTTTCGTATAAGATCTGTGCTCCACATTCGAGTTTTGCTGTTAATAATTAATTGCGTTGTATTTGGAAATCTGCAGAATGTGTGACTTATCAATTCGTTTTTATCTGTTTTTATGAGACATATCTTGGAAACATTCTTTAATTCAAAGAATATTAGCAATGGGCTGAGGAACATTTTCGAGGAAGAAGAGCTATCTTATTATATATATTCTGTTATGAAGGTTGTAGACCATATATTAATAGTTCCACGATTCCTTGCATATTAATGTTATTTGATTTTTTCAAAAAGTTATTTTGAAATAAATAATGCAACATATAAAAATTCTCTTTTTATAAATTATAAAATTAAATATTCAACTATGGCTCAATTTAACTGCATACTTTTATTTTCAAAGGAAACTACTTTAAATTGGTCAGCAAGCTTTTAGTAGAAATTTAATAAAAATTTATGTATATTTTTATTAAGAAAACAAAGAATTTCCTATTATTAATATTTTTAACTGGTTATGTGACTCCAATTGACAATTTTTGAATTTGGTTAAGAATTTGATTTTTAAATTATATAAGGGAATAAGATTTTAAACCCATCAAAGTTACTAATATATCTAGGTAAAGAAGAATGCACCAAACATAAATATATAAGGATTCGTTAAGAAAGAGTAAAGAAATAATGTCCAAATTACTTATGAGGCAATATTCTGTGTTTATTTTTATATTTAAAAAAAAACCAGTACTAAAACACTTAATTAAAGTGCTTAGGGCATCAGCTTCCCCACAGTAAGGTCTGGGTTTGATCCCCAATACTGCCAAAGAACCAACGAATACATGCGATACTCGTGCTCGTTAAATCTGTGGAATCGAAAATCCTGAGATCAATCGTTGAGCATTTACCATGGGTGTAATGGTCTGGAGCAAATTTCCTCCCCCTCCATATCAAAGTCAAAATAAAGGGTGTGGATCCTCTGGTGATGCCATCTATCGGAGGAGTTAGAGCAAAACGTACATGAAAGTGAACAGAAGTGAAGAAGCCCAAATCTTAGAGAAAAATTCTGTTTTAGATGACTCACCAAAACACAAAGACAATCTTTGTTAAAATATCTTAGAGTTACACTGAAAATTCTCTTTATCTAAAGATTAACCTTTCGGCATGAAATGAAGTGAATATCTAATTAACTAAACCGACAACAAAAGAATACGGCTTAAAATTCGCAACTAAATATTACTTATAATTGAATATCGGTAATGATAAGTCAAAAAGTGAAGGATGCTTAATGTTTGCAATATAATTTTCTCAGTATTATTGAGCTTTTAATTTTTGATAAAATAAAACAATTTTCTTTGTTGCTTGGATAATCTTTCTTTACCTTCTTGAAAATATATCATAGATTCATTGTAATAGATGTGAAAATACGTTTAACAAATTTCAAATCCTTTTCCCAAATGAGAAAGTTAATATAAAATACCGGAAATACATTCCATTATACAATATATATGTGCCAAGCCACAGAGATATCATTTGAATTTACTACATCATAACTTAGTTAATGGGTCGAGAAAGCACACTATCTTTACTCGTTAATGATTTTTATAACTCCTATGAGTAGAATTTTCTTTCCTTAGAGCTAGATAATATAGTTATAGAAATGTTTTTATAACATATATTGAGGCGAAAATAATGATATGTTATATATAAAATACATATAATTGCAATTTTCATATAATATATATATATATATATATATATATATATATATATATATATATATATATATATATAT
This sequence comes from Latrodectus hesperus, assembly GCA_037975125.1. NCBI lineage: Eukaryota > Metazoa > Arthropoda > Arachnida > Araneae > Theridiidae > Latrodectus > Latrodectus hesperus. The sequence goes on from CM075853.1 coordinate 58,698,178, forward strand.
ATATATATATATATATATATATCAATTGTTAAATTCTAAACTTCTCAATTTTTAATATAAATTTAATAAATTAAAGGTTATAGGGTAAATTATAAAAGAAATTCACAATTATAATAATAAATAAAATAATCTGAGGGAATAAAGTTAACGAAAAAATAAAAGTGTTAAGAATATCACAAAATATAATGCTTGCAAGTTTAAATTAAGCTAATGTAAGCGATGTTTGACTTATTTGTTTATTTTTAAAGTTATTATTATTATTGTGATGCTTAATCATTTTAATATACGCTAGAGGATAAAGTTAAGATTACAAACAAAAATTATATATGAAGAGATATTCTGATAAAAGGAATTTTTTAAACATGAAATTTTGGAATACTGATACATTATGCTGTTAGTTAACATCATGTGTTGTAATGATAACAAAACTTTTCCAAAGGAGTTTAATTTTGGCTTGCATACAAATGAAATCAACTAAGGTTTCATCATCAAACGTAGGCTCAATTACCATCATGATTGTTTACGTTTACCTTAGTTTTTCTAAGTATTGATTTCCCCATTCATCAACTCAATGAGCAGAAAAATATAAATTTAATATTAATTTCAGTCTTTACTCATCATATTGCCAAATCTCCACACTCCTTTAAGTGAACTAAATGACTTCGATCTAACAATTTTATATTTAAGCTTAATCTTAAATGTCATTGCATCTATCGTGGGTGAAAAAATAAAATTTAACATATTACGCATTTCTTATTGTTCTGTTATTAATGTACTTTTTACTACTTCACCAGGAGTTCTAATATAGTATTGGTGTTGGTCAACGATTATGGCAATAAACTCTCTTTTATATAATTACCAATTTTAGCTCCTGAAGGATTTTGAAAGAACAATGTTGATATGCAATTACTTTTTCTGAAGCATTTTACCATTGTCCTACGAGGTTGAGGTCTGCAGATCTAGCGGTATATATCATAAAAAGAACACTATCTTTTCCCAGATAATCGTCAAAATATGCAGTTCTGTCTGGTAAGACCTTATCCACCATAAAGTTAATTTATTTTATCACAATTCCTCAGAAAAATGACACATAACGTGTGACAATTACACCCTTATAGCATTTTGCTTTTGCTTTACAGTCAGAAAAGTTATGGAGTGGTGTTGCGTTTTCCCCCAATTAGGCTGTGTACAGTTATCCTACCTTCCCATGCTAAGATACTAGTGCTGCAAAGTGAGATATTTTTCTGATGAGTGCAGAACGGTAACATTTCCCACAAGTTCCATTTAGATGAAAATTTTCTGAGATTCGCTTTATGTACTGAGTTTCAATCCGTCATAAATGAGGAGACTTAGCCAAACTTGATCTGTCCAGGAATTTTCTTATCTCTCTTGTGGTCTCATTACTGGAGAACAGCAGAACACAACATTGGTCTCCAACTATAGAATTTCCTTTCAAGTAGCCTTTTAAATATGCTTTGCTTCGAATTATTGTTCCGAGCACAATAAGGAGGTTTTCTGATTGTTGCCTGGGAGCTATATTTCTATGCTACAGTACAGTTGCAACTATAGAGCGATCCTCTGAAGCTGTTGTAATTTTTGATCCACTTTACCCAAATAGTGATTATATGCAAGGTTTGAAACTATTATTATAATCTATAAATTAAATTACACAATATGCGACATCAGCTTGTCATATTATCCTGCTTCTGGCTTGTTAATCGATATCCATCTCAATTCATCGCTTAAAAGATTTTTTGTAGATCTGTACTGCTAAGCTTGTTTTCTTTAAGAAATATTTCTTGCACTAATTTTGTACTTTTAGAACTTTCACTTTTAAACTTTAAATTCTGTTTTTTTATCGATCTTTTTTACCATTAAAAGAACACTAGACTCATATCAAATCCTTTCCTAAATTTTACTATGTTCATGAGTTTTTAGAACAATAGTAAATATTTCTATTTGTAGCAAAAAACATACTTGTAACTTTAATGCTTGTACACCAGAGTATAAGCTATCGAAACATGCATATATGTTCAAAGTTTTGAAATGTGTACTTCCAACAAGAAAATATTTTTAAAGTTTTTATGTGAAGAAACTTCAAACAAGAAAATATTTTAAAAAAGATTGAATTTTAATTGAATTAAATCATTAAAAATTTTGCTTCTGCATGATATTGTTTCTTAATTTTTTTTCCTGAATAGATATGAAAAAGTCAAAAATGATTTTTCAATTACGTTTAAAAAAGATAAACGTAGTATAAGATAAAACTGAAAAAAATTAAGAGAATTTGTTTATTTCTTTGTGCTTATATTTTTTGGATTAATTAATACATTAGATTATTTCTTAATATTATATCATTTCAAGTTATTCAATTAACTGACCGAAGAAAACAATTATTTTGAGACATAATTTTCAAATCATGAATATTAATTTAATCTAAAATTTTCAAGGATAAAGTAAAATTTCCATAGAAATTTATTTCACACTCTTTATCTCAGGTAAAAGTTTAAAAAAATTAAACGTCAATTTATAGATATTAAAAGGTGTTTTATTAATATAATTAAGCAAATTTTAACCTTGCCCAAATGATGAAGCACATTGGAACTTTCGAATATGATTCCCTACTTGAGGAAATTATTCTGTAGAGTTTCTTAAATAAATTTCTACATATTACTAATACGGGGATTGTGTTGTTGTTTCTAATCTCCCATTTGCTCTGACGTGTCAGAACAGATCAGTGAAGCCGTTTACATAAATGAAGTCCGATACAAGAACAATGATTTTAAACATGGTTCAATAATTTTTTTAAATATAAATGGTATCTACTCATTTTTCTCTTTAAATTGTTAAAATATTGAATATACATATTCATTTAAATACAGAATTAAACATAAATTATTATGAAAGATTTAATTGCTTAAAACAATGTAAAAAATGGAAGATATGCTTCAAAGAAATAATTTGGTCTCCTGCAAAAATTACTAAGAAATTATCTAAAAATGCGTAGAATTTTTAAGGTGATACGTCGTTGGTTTGGATATTTAAAATTATTGTATATCTTCTTATATTTCATGATTTTAATGAAGTTATCATGAAATATAAGAAGGTATACAATTTTACTTCTTGATTTTGGAGAAATCTTATAAATTTCTTAAGAAATTTCAAGTCCAAAATAGTAAATGATAGTATTAATTTCATTTACTGTCAGCACATCGCTGGTGTTTTAAACATATCCTTGTGATTAAAAGCAAGAGAGCGTGCAGGTCCAAGCATATAGAATTTTAAGTATGTTTCTCATAAATTTATCATGAGAAATTAGGCATTATCATGCATTAAAAGAAAGGAATTACCAATGGTCAAAATGTAAGGAATGGCATAATGGGAATATCTAGTTACCATATTTTGTACACATGAATTAATATTCTGCATAGTAGCATACATCGTAATAATTGGTAAAAATATTGATGTACGTATATAGTTCCGTACATCAATATTGGTACCATTGATACTATTTCTTCCTATATTAATTATTATTCCTATACTATATTTAGGTTCCTTAGATTCTCCTAATTAGTATTGCTCGTCTCTATTTATTTTACAAATAAAATAGGAGCTTACTCGTTTTGCAAACAAATTACTTTTCATTTCGAGTGTTCCTTTCTTTTCTCATCAGAATATTCTTCACATGATTTGATGAATTTAACGCAACACCTCAAATTAAACTAGGAATTGTTAAAGAATAAGGCCTGACTTCTGTCAAGTTTATTTCTTATTATTTAGCATTTTAACTTAAGAAATGTTATCAGGTCAAAGCAATGCATATTATTTGCATCATGCATAAAATACTATCTTCTTAACGTTAACAAGTAACTGTACAACTGATCTGGATTTCTTATTCTGACTCAAAATTTAATCCTAGAAATTACTATCTTCATTTAATGAGACTGAACGAAAGTGATATTGCTCCGACCGATAAATATTATACCCCGTATTTTGTAGTCAATATCAATGTCAACAAATGATAACTCTTGCTCTAATTTTCCATAACATAGATTCTGATGAATTACATTGTTGCGTCATCAACAAATCACTTTTTCTAACTTAAAGTTGTGAATAGCTGCATTTTACAATTCAGAAACCGAAATAAGAAGTATCTGTAAAACAGAAGTTTCTGTACCTATATATTCTTCCAGTGGTTTACATACATTTTGCATTTTACATAAATGAACAAAGAAAATGCATCCGTAGTTACATTAAGGCCAAAACTTTATTTGAAATAATTACCAAAACCAAGTATACATTAACTTAGTTGTCATAAAACACATCGAATTATAAAATTAATTTGAGTAAAAATGCCACCCACGCCCTGACATACTATTGAAAAATTGGCTTGACTCTATGTCTATTGCTGCAAGTATAACTTGATAATGACTTGCACACACGATTACATGCGTCATCAATATTATGTGTATATCGATGACTGTATAACGCATTGATATCATTAAAAATCCACACATCGGTCTTAAAAGAACGTAATAAATGCAGTCTTTTTTGCTAATTTTTATTTATATCCTTAAATATTTATAGGAAATTTTTTACTTTTACTTATCTTGAGAGAGAGATTTTATAAAATTTAGCTATAAATATTTCTTCATAGAATTGCATTTCAATTTTGATAAAGGCAGTGATGTTACTAGCATGTAAGTTAACGAATTGGCTGTGTAAATGTTTTATGTTAGGCAGTAAAAATAAGATATATAAGGGCTACATTTACTTTTAATCATTAAAAATAGATTTATTCAGAAAAATTGACAACGAAATTTTAAAAAATTATATCGCCAAGAAAACTGCTAAAGACTGACATGTTTCTAAAAATCTAATTTTATTAATTATATACATATATATATATATATATATATATATATATATATATATATATATATATATATATATATATATATATATATATATATATATATATATATATATATATATATATATATAAAGCAAAAAATATATATAAATATAAAGTAATAAATACAATACTGAAAATATAATGTAATAAAATAAGAACTACAATATACATACACATTATAGGAAACCTAGCCAGCGCAAAAGATAATAAAAACCTAGCCGAGCAATTCCCGCGAACACTCTTCAGGGGAATTGCTCGAAGATTTTTAGACATTTGTCCTTCGAGCATGTCAGAAAAGAGTGTTCATTTTGCATAGCTGGCCATCTCCCTCCTGATGAAGACGTTGTCCCTATGCTTTCTTGCATCATATATTTTAGTAATTTTCCAATTTTATATTTCTGGTTTCAATATTCTTCATGTTTTATCTCATATATATATATATATATATATATATATATATATATATATATATATATATATATATATATATATATATATATATATATATATATATATATATATATATATATATATATATATATATATATATATATACATATATATATATATATATATATATATATAATCTCAAATCTCACAAATAAAATCAGACCTAAGATTTGCTATACTTATAGTATTTAATGAAGCATATAAATAATTAACATTTTAGCACCAGAGATATAAGGCACTTGTGCAATGTAATAGCTTAACAAGAGGCAATATTTAAAAAATGTATATTTGAATTAAACGTTGAATTAAAGGGAAGTAGCTGCATCTGCCAGCATGTTAGTCAAAGAATTATGTTGAAACTATAGTGAGTGCAAAGTCTTGGTAGTTGATTAGAAGTGACTCAAGACTCAATCAGCCATCAGCATAATTCAGAACATCCTTAATATCAAGAGCACTGAAGGATCGAAAGAAATAATGTCTTCAGGAATAATTTCCCAAAAATCTATTCTACGATATCTTTTAATGGGCATGGATGGAATATAAAAACATTCCAGCCGCAGATAACTTATTGACACAGACTTCAAGTCTTGACTTCCCAAGTAGTTATCGATAACACCTTAACATAAGTAGCATCGCCTGGATTAGTATCAATTTAGCACAATTTAATCATTATCTTATAAAATTAAATGCCTTTAATTGCAAATCTAGCTTTATTTTCAATACTAATAGCAATCGCATATATATGTGAAGTCAAAGGACAGCGGTTCAATCTGGTATTTGTTATATATATATATATATATATATATATATATATATATATATATATATATATATATATATATATATATATTGAGTGTGATTGACTACTTTGACACTTAATGCGTTAGTCTATGATTACATTTATAATCTCGTTCTATTATCGTGATGAGATATTCTATCACAGTGCAGGAAGGCATATTGATATTTTACAAAAAAGTACTGAAATTAGTAAATCATTCCATTTAACAACTAGATAACACTCGTACACATTTCACATGACCCTCGAAATAATACTTGCTAGAATATAATACTATACTTATAAGGATATAGAATCACCAACGAAGTTTATAAATACTGCTCCATTAAAATCACATCAGGTAGAAAATTTAGCAATATCGGAATATTATCTGATTTTATTAATCAGTTGCTACATTTAGGATAAAATCTAATAATAGTAACTTAACACTAGTACAATACTACTACAGTTATCTAACAGTAGTACAGGATTGCATACTTTACTGATCATAAATTTATAAATCTGTTGTGTATATTTTCACAATTTGACATTCACATTCTTTTTATTGCAATTCTTCTTCGCAAATGAAATATTTTTTATTTTGAATTTGTTAATATGCATTTAACTACGCAAACACTAAATACGATTTTCTTAGTGAAGTATTTTTAGCTTCATATATTGTTTTTCAACAGCATTTATGTACCCTGCTGGCCACACAAACTTCAACACTAAGAGAGACAATTGATATCACAACAAAATTTATTTTGTAGATAACATATTGACTTTTATGTTGTTGACATGTTAACATGTTGACAAGTACCAAATGATTAAATTTATAGACTTCTGGGTAGAGAGGTTCCTGCCAAAATCAGTAGCTAGAGTAGCTGCCATTGTTGGAGATCACCGCTGCCACACGCCTCGGCATTGGTTCAAAGAGACTTTGGATGCGTTCTTGGGGTACAGCAGACCAAGCAGCTTCCACACGTCGCCATAGTTGATCTGGTGTGGCAGCTGGGGACGTAATCTGGGTCAATCGTTCAGCATCCATGGACCACATATTTTCTATAGGCGAAAGATACAGAGAGTGAGCTGGCCACAGAAGTAATTCAATGTGGTGATTGACGAAGAACCCTTGGATATCGCGTGCCACGTGTGGTCGCATATTATCTTGTTGAAATATGGCTGTGGGCAAGCCCTGAAGGTAAGGAAGGACAACTTTTTCCAACACCTCGGACATGTAGCGTTGGCTGTTCAAAGTACCGGCAATTCGTACTAAAGGAATGCAAGAGTGATATCCAATACCACCCCATACCATAATACCCGGTGCAGGACCAGGAAGGCGGTGCATAACGCAGCTGTTCAGTATCCTCTCCCTACGGTGTCTCCAGACTCGAATGTGATCACCGTGGTCTTGCAGACAGAAGCGTGATTCGTCAGTAAAGACAATTTTATTCCATTTTGCCATTCATATCCTTCTTTCATCGCACCATTGGCGGCGGAGATGTTTGTGGTTCTACGTCAAGGGCAGACGAAGCAATGGACATCTAGAGGTCAGAACACCCTGCTGTGAACGGCATCGAATGGCAAGTGTAGACACTGGATCATGCGTTACAGACGGAATGTACGGTGCTAAGGTTCGAAAAAAATGTCAGTTTACATCGATAGTTTCTGAAAAAAGCTTTTTATTTCCCCAAAAAAAGAAAATATAAAAAAATCATGGATATTAAAGAAATTTAACTTTTATATAATTCACCCTACCTCTTAAAACTGTTATTTAAAATTTTTATAAATATTCTTTATGGAAATGCATTAATTAAACATTTCTAATTCATTTCCTTTAAAATAAAATAATTCCAAGATTTCTTGATATTCATGCTGTTCTGTTCCAAAATATCCCTCATAATTTTTAATTAAAAATGAGCAAGTGTTTATTATTTATTATTCAAATATGCGGCATTATTGTCTACTGATGTTTTCAATTTCTCACTGTCAATGTCTTCTGTTAAAATGCATTAATAAGATAGAAATGAAAAACACTGTTTAACTCAGCCACTTTTTCTCAAAATAAGGAACACTTCTTATCAATCAAAAACTACTTTTATACAAATAGCTGAACTGAGAGCTACTTTGAGGGATAAAGATTAAATTATTTTTCCATAATGCATAAAGAAAACTAACCATGATCAATAATTTTTCCAAATGGAGCGCCTCAAATGAATTGGCTACGCTTCGCGAAAGATCTCAGAATGTTTTGTTTCAGAAAATGCGGTTATTAATCATGTAGATTTGATTCTCAATGCAGTTATTGCAGCATAAATTCATTCTAGAAAAACAAAAAATGCGTTCGAATAATAAATCGTTCGAACAATAACTTTTTCGAATACTCTATGGTTGGTAGAAAATAGGATGCTTGTACGTTAATGGAAATAGATTATTTTTAAGAAAACGGTCTACTTTGAGCCGAAAACGACAATCAAGGAAACAGTAATTGTAGTTTGGGATTAATTTTTTCATAAGTTTTGAAATGTTTCTTTCAATTACTTTATCATTATGTTACGCTTTTTTGATTTCTTTAATAGTAGATAATTGCATTGAAGTAAAAAGAAGGCAAATGAATTGCATATGTGCTGCTGTATATTCATTCCAAAGACGCGTTATTTTTTAAATATTTTTTAAAGTCTTTTTCAAATTCATTTCTTTTATATATTCTATAGGAATTGAAATACTATAACATAGGTATTTAACAGTTTTGTGAAAGAGGGTTTTGTTAAGGTTTGGGTCACCTTTGGGAAGAAATTAACACTTTCTTGTTTTCGGCATTTATAAAGTCAGCAAATTCATAGATCCAGTCTGATTTCATCTGACTGTGTGTGGATTGGAGATACATAATAAAACAACAACATAATAGTTTGAAATAATGCTATATGCTTTATTAGCAAATGGAAGTTTTGTTTCATATGTTTATTGCAATTTAACTAAAAAATGAAATTTTAATTGAGGTTTTATATGCATTGAAAATTATTTCAGGTACAAATAGCCGATAATTTCTACTTATATGTAAGTAAATTTCAGAATTTATATAAGATTATTAATCATTGGTATATGTGCTTGAAAAATGTATCGTTTCATTATCCACATATTATAAGGCTGTAGAAATATTTTACAAATTTCTCCTATTTTCAAACAACAGAATTCAAACACTCCCTATTTTCAGAAAAAGCAACTTTTTAGAGTTTGTCTTAGCCACTATTGAATAGACAAAGACACGTTGTTTTCGCTTTGAACATATATTATTTTGAGATTACCGATTTTTTCTTTTGTGGGTGAATTACTGTCTATGAAACCTATTTTATGAATGAAATGCTTTGCAGGTATGTAACAACGGCTCATCTTCTCTCTCGTAATTCTTTGCCTTAATAAAAAGTGAATAGCTATATTCCTAGTTACTTATTGAGCAGCATGACTGCATACTCTCAAGATAAAAAACAACATTGTAAGTACAATACAGCACATTACTAAGCGCTATTCAATAAAATATCAAATTCGAATGTAGGATTCCTCCGAATGCATTTAGCATCATACAAAAATAAGAACGCAATTAGAATAGATGTCAGAATCTTTTATTACCACTAAGCTCTTAGATGAACAATAGCAAGTAAATGGGTTGCGCAGAAACAAACGTATCGAATGTTCTAGTAATTTAAGAATAAATATTAGCTGGTTTCATTATAAAAGATTATTATCAGACGAAAATTATGATATCTATATGATACACTATTAAAAGTCATTGTTGACACTTCCCTATAACGACAATTTCCCGACCCTGCACTTTGATTTGCTTAAATCGGTGTAAGCGATTATAACTATAAAATCTCGCATGTTTTTGATGCTTCAATCTACTAAATAAATATTTTATTCGATTGCTGCTACCTGATTTGTGAAGAATAGATTCAGTATCCTACAGCTAATGAAATCATGCTTACAATAACATTTATGATATTTTATGAAAAATGGTTCGATATTGCTTTAAAAAAGATGAAAGTATGTTTTAGTTTATTTTCTAAGGATATTCAGACTATTTTATAGTCATAAAAATTACCCATATATATATATATATATATATATATATATATATATATATATATATGTATATATATATATATTTAAATTAGTACCATATTTGGTGCAATACTTTCAATTATTAAATTGCAGCATTCAAATTATTAAATGTATTCTTTAAAAATAAAAAGAATAAGATTTACAATAAAAAAATTCTGCTTCAAATTAATATTTAAATACTTTTAATTTCTATGAAGTCAAAATATTTCGAGATAAAATAATTTAGAATATTATACTCTGACATTTAAATCGAAAATTTTTACTTGCCTTACAAATGTAAGCACTGAATGAAATTTGCATAATATGCAAGTTAAGCATATGAAATAGATTATTTTAACTTTATACATTTAATATATATATTTCATTTTTTTAAGCTTTCTTTTTATCACTTTTACAGCTCGCCTCGACGCGACGAAGACGTACATGCGCATGCGCCGTGTGCCGGACCACATCGAGAACAAAGTAATTCGCTGGTTCGATTACCTCTGGGTTACTAAGAAGTGCTCGGACGAGGAGCGGTCCATTGGCTGCCTGCCGGACAGACTAAAAGCTGAGATTGCCATCAACGTACACCTGGACACTCTGAAGCGAGTCGAGATCTTCCAGAACACAGAGTCCGGATTTCTCTGCGAGCTCGTCCTCAGGCTCAGGCACGTCCTCTTCAGTCCGGGAGACTACATCTGCCGGAAAGGTAACCTTTCATTTTTTCTCCTTTTTATCATACATAAATTTTATTATATTCATTATCACTGCAAGGACACGTTAAGAAAGTTGTATTGTTGCTATTTATGACACTTAGACAAGACAAGCTCGCTAGCCGACGGCTATGGGAAATTAAGTCAGAAAGGTGCGTCTTTCGCTTAATAAGAGAACCACTAAGGTGAAAGTACGTCTTTGCTCTAAGACTCCTCCAAGAGGTGGCGCCACCAGAGGATCCACTTCTTCAATTTTGACTTTAATCTAGAGAAAGAAAAAATAATATATATAGTCTATATATATAAATTTAATCTTTTGATACTTGGTCAACATGTTATCTATAAAATAAATATTGTTGTGAAATTTCTTAGTGTTGGAATTTAGGTGGCCAGTAGTGTATATATTTAAAGACTTTAAACCTCTTGTGAATGAAAATTCGCTTTGCTGATTAAATGTTTTGCACATATAATATTTTTTGCTCAATTGTCATTGAAACAAAATAATTTTCTTTCGGAATGATTTAATATAATGATAAATAAGATAGATGTTGATTTTTTCTTTTAATTTTAAATCAAACTCATTCGTAAGTTTAATTAAATTTTTATAAAGTTGTAAAATGTATAACTATTTCATTGTTTTATAACAGCTGAAAATTGTTCTCAAAAGTGTTTAATAACTTCTCTCGTTCAAAATAACCTCAAAAAATATATTAGAAAATTCTCTGCTTTGTTTCTTTTCCATAATTAAGCAAATTCCTACCAATTAATCTTAATTTCATATCATATTAATACATTAATTGTTTTGAATTTAAACTTTCAGTTTTCTCCATTAACTGTAGCACATATCTTTTGAAATTTATTAAAAATGCTCAAAAAATGCAGGTCCATTGACATGTCCTTGATATTTGCATATGAGTACAAACAGAAATTGAAAATGATAAGAGGGTTGAAATTCCTTGAAAAAAAATAATCCGAAAATTTCAAAAAATAAGTAGTTTCCCTCAATTTCAAAATTCGGTTCAGTTGCTAGATATTAGTCCTTAGAATTTATGTATATAGAAATGCAAAGCGTTTGGAATATGTAGTAAAATTTTGAAGATTTTTACTTTGAACAAACAATGTAAAAATATCATGTTTGTTATTATAGAATTAAATTAATAGTTTACAAGTAAATTATTGAATATGATGAAATGTATCTTCAACTTTATATTTCTTTTTGCGAATTTCAAACAAGTTTTTGATAAAGTGGATAGATTCAGAAAGATTGAGATTTTATCCGAGAAAAAAATAACAATAAAATTAGTTAAATTAATTTAAATTACTTTGAAGGAATCTAAAGCCACCGTTATAATCCAAGATTATTTTTCAGAAATTTACGATATCAATAATGTTACTTGCCGGGTTGGGTGCATTACTGCCTTTACATTTTGATACTTAAATTTGATATCAGAAAATTGAATCTTAAAGAGGTTTTATGGTAGTGCAACAACTCAAATTTGTGTATTTGGTGATGACGTAATAATTGTGAGTAAAAACAGAAAAGCGTTAATTAAAACAACAAAAAAGTTAATAGAAATGACAAGCACAGCTGTCTCTTTTCACTTAACATACAAAAAACAAAAACGAAAAAAATCTAAATTTTTCGGCATTTGTAGTGATTATCTGATTGTTATTCATCTTCAAAATTATTAATAATTTTATGTATATTGGTGCAATTATAAGTTTTTCAAATACTATTTCAGAAGAAATCAATTGCAGAATCTTGAAGGGGAACCGTTGTTATATTTCTTAACAGTGTCTCTTGAAAAATAAATTGATCCTGACAGAGAGGGGAGAGGCAATTAAACTAAAAGGGTACAAGCAATAATTCTTTTCGTTGTGACATTATATATGATATATATATATATATATATATATATATATATATATATATATATATATATATATATATATGCAAGACTTGGACATTGATACAAAAAGACATAAATAATTTACTATTTTTTAAATGGGAAATGATTAGAAGTTTTTTGGACCATTGCAGTTAAATGATAATTGTCGGATAATTAGAACTAATAATGAATTGTAGGATCTTATCAATCATAAAAATGTAATAAGATTCTTCAAAGCTCGGACTTGCTTGGCTTGGGCATATTGAGAGGTAACCGAATTTTTAAGATTTTGCATTACAAACCCATGTACAATAGACCAAGGAAACAGTGGCTTGATAAAGAATTGAACGACCTTAAAACTTTTTAAGCTGGAGAATTAAAATCAGAAACAGAGCGGAACTAGTAGGGTATACCCCTCTATTGGCGATCATTGCGACTTTTATCGTTTAGCCATTTAGCGACAGAAAAAAGTAGCAGCCCAGAATGGGTACCAATCGGCATAAGAAACCGGTGTTTTCCCTGCTTTCAAATACTAGGCCTAACACTACATAAGAAAACAATAACAACCATGTAAATAAAGCGGGGTGCCACCCCTACCCCCGATTTCAAATTGCTAAACATAACAGTATATAAGAAAACAGTAGTGGTAATGAAAATTAATTAAAGATTATATTTAAAATTATTTCAGAATTAAAATTAAAGTAAATAAAGCACAACAAAAATTCGCTTCGAGAGACTCGCTTTGTAATTCGGTCTGTAAAAACAGATCCTCGATTGTCAAATCAAAAATAACAAAAAGTGTTTGGGAGAGATTCCAAAAGAAAATGTTAGTTTGACTACAATTCCAAGAGTATTGAAAAAACACGATTTTCATGCTAGGGTTGCAAGGAAGAAACTATACATTTCCCAAGTGAACAATGCAAAAAGAATTGCTATTGCAAAAGAGCATTTGGATATCCCACAAGATTTCTGGAACAAAGTAATTTTTTCAGAAGAAATAAAAATTTTTGCATTTTTGGAATAAAAGGAAGGAAATATGTATAGAGGAAACCTGGTACAGAACTCAAGAAAGAAAACCTTCTTCTGACTATCAAACATGGAGGAAGAGGTGTTATGGTTTGGGGGTGTATGGAAAGCAGTGGGTTTGGTAACATGGAGTTTATTGAATCAACAATGAATAAAGTTGATTACTTGAACATAATAAAAAGAAACCTTAGACAAAGTGCCCGCAAACTTATATTGAATGAAGACTATTTCTTCCATGATAATGACCCAAAGCATACGACCCACATTGTGCAGTTATGGCTTCTGCATCATGTGCCAAGCCAACTGCATACAACTCTCCAGTTCTAAGACCTAATTCCCTCTGAACATTTGGGGGATTTTCTTGAACGAAGAATAGAGAACATCACAAAACATCCAAAAAAAAAGTGTTAAAATCTATTATGAAAGAAGAATAAGGAAAAAATAACTTCAGAAGAGACGTCAAAACTTATACAGTTAATGCCAAATATATTGAGAGAAGTTTTAAAAATAAAAGGCTATCCAACCAAATACACTACTGACCATTAAAATTACTACACCAAGAAGGAATGCAAATAACCGAACGATATTTATTGGACACATACATTATAGTGGAAAGAACAAGTGGTTAGATTTACAGGAAATTAGGATGTATAGATCTTGAGAAATCAGTACCCAGAGCAGTCACCTCTGGCTGCAATAACAGCATTTATCCGTCTAGGCATGAGTCAAACAGAGAATGTATGGCATGTACGGGGATCTCAGTCCATGCAGCTTCAACACTATGCCGCTGTTCATCGACAGTAGTGGATGGTGAGTGATGGCGCGCCAATCGCTCGGCAACCATTGACCACACGTTCTCAATTGGTGACAGATCAGGAGAACGTGCTAGCCAGGGTAACAGTCAAACCTGTTCTGTATCAAGGAAGTTCAGAACAGTACGGGCAACATGCGGTCGTGCATTATCCTGTTGAAACAAAGCATTAGGGAGGTCTCGAAGATAGGGCAGAGCCACGGGCCTTAACACATCGGAAATGTAACGGTTGCTGTTCAAAGTGCCGGTAATGCGAACAAGAGGTGATCGAGACGTGTATCCAATGGCACCCCATACCATCACTCCAGCAGATGGGCCAGTATGGCGATGTTCAATGCAAGCTGGCAATGCGCGTTCTCCACGATGCCTCCAAACACGGATGTGGCCATCATGGTCCTGTATACAGAACCGAGATTCATCTGTAAAGATGACGTGATGCCAATCCCGCGTCCAGGTTCGTCGCTGATCACACCATTGAAGGCGCTCCTGTCTGTGACGCAGCGTCAATGGTAGCCGAAGCCATGGTCGCCGTGCAGACAATCCATGCTGCTGCAAACGTCGTCGAACTGTTCGAGCAGAAACTTGTTGCCTTGCAAATGACTCCATTTCTCGACTCAGGTTTCGTGACGTGGCTGTACGATCCCTTGTGACCATGCGGATAAGATGTTTGTCTTCTCTGCTGCTAGTGATGGGGGTCGTTGAGATTCTGCATGACGTTCCGTATGATTGTCCTGAACCCATCGATTCCATATTCTGCTAACAGTCATGGGGTCTCGACCGACGCGAGCCGCAATATTGCGGTACGATAAACCGCAATCCCGGTAGGCTATAATCCTTCCTCGATCAAAGTCAGACATGTGCTGATAGGCATTTCTTCTTCTTACACGAAGCATTACAACAACTTTCTTTGCCGAAAACAACGTTGAAACGGAAATTGAGTATGAGAAAACTGCTGTCAAATCTC
Organism: Latrodectus hesperus; assembly: GCA_037975125.1. Lineage (NCBI taxonomy): Eukaryota > Metazoa > Arthropoda > Arachnida > Araneae > Theridiidae > Latrodectus > Latrodectus hesperus. The sequence continues at coordinate 58,713,822 of CM075853.1, forward strand.
TGGTTTTATACACATTGTAGATGCCGCTACTGTCGCCTGCTTTGTATGAATGCGCTGAAAATCTATTCATTTGCATATCACAGCAAGTTCTACCTGTCATGCAAATTTCACGTGTGTGGTGTGCCGCTTTCCTGGTGTAGCAATTTTAATGGCCAGTAGTCTATTAATTTCCAAAAACTAGGTTTAATTTTAACATTTTTGTTAGTGTACGATGACTTTTGATGCATGTGATTTCTCCTTTTTAATTTATGCTCATTTTTTATTTCATATTGTTTTTTTCAAATGATTGTTACTAATTACTATTAAAATGTGTTTTATTTGAGATACCTAAAGTGCTATTATTTAATAAGAAAAATTCAATTGACTTACATTAACACTAAGCATCAATGGCTTGTACGCAGACTTTCGGAGGTAAGTGCATATACTTGTAGAAACATTTTACTTCAAGAAACTACCTTCATTAAATCACAAACTGTCAAATGGAAGATTTCGCTAAAAAGTAGAGAAGCGTACAGAGGGCAAAATGCGCCAAGCAGGTGATAAAGTGTTGCGATAAGTTCGCCAAACTGGCTTAACGGTTCGGATTACGTATGTATGACGTGCTTTTCGTTTATGAGGTAACATGATCGCGTGACATGTGCGTTTTGTATGTAACCCTTGAAACTATTACAGAATAATCTTGAAGCATTGAGTTTCGATATTCGATATTTTTGAGTTTGTGTGTTGCTTGCGAAAATTAATAAGTATGGATGAGAATATATTGATTTTACGTTTTCGCCGAATACGTATGGAGAAAGAATCATCGGGAAAACATAATAGAAGATTTTTTAGATGCGATAAAAACGGTATATTCGCCGAAAAGTAACGATTCGTAGAGCGATGAAGATTAGGTGAGTTATTTTGTTTTTCATTACAATTTTATTCATATTTAGAAACTAAAGTTTTTATAAAAATAATGTTTCCGTAAGAGTAAATGAATGTTTAAGTTGTGTGTATTGCATGTTAGTGTTAGAATGCGCCGCGTACTGAAATTTCTTTAATGTGGCGTAACTGCTCGATGTATTAAAATTCGAGTTTAAACAAAATGGGAAATTTGTTAACGTTGGAAATTTGTTAATGTTAGAAATTTAGCTTTATTGTCCGGTTGCCACTGTAGTAGGTAGCGCTACACTGATGTTTTTTTAAGGTTGGCGCCATTGCTCGGTACATTAAATATCGAATTTAAATAAAAAAATGAAATTTGTTAACGTTAGAAATTTAGCTTTATTATCGATTGTCACTGTAGTACGTAGCGGTACATTTTTTTTTTTAAAAAGGTGAGCGCAGTTGCACGGTATATTAAAATTCGAGTTTTAAAAATTTCGTTCCTAGTTATTAGAATTTTAAAACTTCTATAGTACTTAATAATAATGAAATATTCAAAATTTTAATATTTGGAATTCGGAAAACGCGCGATTTCAAAGCTGAAGTTCGAACGCGATCGTTATTGGTTGACGGCTATCGCGTGTAGTGACGTAATTTAGGTTAGCGACAGAACTGTAGAGCGCTTCGCGCGAATATTTGAAATCACGCCAATCCTGTACGGGTCTGTAAACTTTTATCGAAGATTTAAATTACAAAAAAAAAAATAGAAATTATCAGAAACTATGTAAGTGTTTTGTGAGAATACCTTTAAAATAATTGTTTTTTAATTTAAGTTATAAAGAAGTTCTTAGTTATATTAAATATGTATACAAAATTTATTAATAAGTATTAAACAAAAATCTGTTATGAATCTTTCAAAATATTATTGGAATTAATATATATTTTTTCCTAATTCTCAACATGTAGTGATTCTGGTTGTATCACATAATATAAAGTGCGGCAAGTAAAACAGGTCACTAAAATCAATGCATAAATTAAAGTGCAATGTATTAAATATTGATTACTCACCTTCACTTGTAGGTGCTGAAAGTGTCTTCGAATTATTTCACAAATGTGAGCATGCTTGAAGAGATTTATATATAATCTTGTCAGTTCTTGCGTTGTAATGCTATTGAAGACATCTTTAGTTCTTCAATTGGGGATGAGTTTTTTCACAGGTAAATGTCACAAGTGGTTTGGTCAAGTGACGCAAGATTGACTGATTGATTATTTTATGGAGTTTAATAGCGCAAGGTGCAATTGCGTACAAACTACGCCGGATGTTAGTTCCAGTATACCTTAACATTTTTATATAATCATTCATAAAATGTGAGAGATGGTTAAATTATATCTAAGTTGCCACAAGATAAATGTTGTATACAAGTGAAGGAAGTCTTTGCTGATCCTTTTCTCATGTGTCTCATGACGCATCTCTCATCTGTGGCACCGTCCTGTTGAAAGTAATATAACTAAAACTTCTCTTCAGGAAATTTTGAATAAAAATCTTAGAATTCTTAAATTGAATTCACTGTTATTTCAAAGAATATGGGATCACACAGATTTTGTTGCCAAAAACTAATTGTAAAAAAACAATATTCTATAATATTACGAGTACCCGGTTTTACGTGCAACACTCTGTATTTAGGTAATATTGAACAATATTGGTAAGTAGTAGTAGTATGACAGAAACAGTTTTGGAGCTTTATGCTCATAGGATTATCACTCGCATTGAGTAAGAAACTGAGTTTTTCACAAAACTTGTCAAAAATTTAGAACACTATTCTTTTGTTGTAGTAATCTGGTAAGTGCACCAAACTAATTTAACTGCATGATTTCTTCATTTGAACTCAATTCCATCAAATAAATGTAAAGACTGATTTTCGAACACATCATCCTGGCACACAAAGTGTGTAAAATGGAATTGATATATCATTTAATACTACAACTGACTGTTGAACTTAGCTTTTCTTAAAGTAGAATTCTTTTAATAAGTTGTCTTTACTTAAGTTGCAATTTGCTCTACTTCTTTCTAAAAACTTCTACCCAAATTATACTTAATAGCCGCACGATTTGGTATTTTGTAATAAAAAATAATGTAGATTTAGGTTTTCTTTTAATTATTGATTCGAATATCCCTACTTGTCATCTATATTTAGAAGAATGATTTTCTTCTTTTATTAAGAAGAAATTTCAAAGCAGGATTCGCAGACTTTTTCTCTTTTAAGAATATTAGAATCAAAATTTTCAATTTGGTTCTGTAATACCCCGTTTGCACTACCCTTTTCAAATCAATTTAAAACTAAATCTGATTTAAATTAAATACTCTGAAAACAGCAATCGCACTGCCTTGCTGCCAAAGCTGATTTAAGAAACTTTGTTATTGTTCAAAATCTTATTTAATGTTTTTTATCATAAATTGTTGAATATCTTCAAATTTTTAAAGTAGAGTACGTTTATTAAACATTTATTGACCAAAACGACATTAACTCAGATTATGATATTTCAAATGAGGAATATGAAACCAAAGAATGTCGTTGACAAATATATTTCTTCTCAAACTTAATATAATTTTTATGCTAATTTGATACCTTATAAATATTTCTGTGTCATCATTTCTTATAATTTTGCACTTCTTGTATTTATTTTGATCGACTTCAGATATTTCAACAAACATTGATAACAAGACAGCTGGAAACAAGATATCGCTAAATCAGCTGAAAAGTATTTAAATCAGTTTGCCAAGCTGATTTAAATCACAAGTTGCCACTGCGAGAAAGTTATGTCGAGACTTAAGCGGGTTTAAAAGTGCAGTGAGAACGGGGTATAGTTGGATCAAATTTTGGCAAGAGGAATATTTTCTGTAATTTTTCACATTTGCTCTATGCAAATTTCTGACGATAGGATTTTTATATTTTCATATATAATGTACTACATTTACATATTGGTCTAACTTTGTTCATTTCTGTGAATTCACATAGCATTAAAACTGATTAGCGAGATTAAAAATGATTTATGTGAATTACACTATGACGTATATTTAACTCTTAGAACGTTTCAGGAAATGCTTTAAATAAAGGATTAGAAGTGACCTAGTATTAGTTGACATCAGTATTTTGTTCTATTATTTGAAACAAAAAATCTATTTGGGAAAGATATTACCTTAACCACAAATAACAACCAAGGGATAAATAAATATCGTTTCTAATTTGGGTAATTTTCCGTTTCGCCGGCGCAAATCTCGCCAAGCGAAAATTAAGTCGCCAATTAGCGACAACTCACATTATACACATAAAAAATTTTAAATAATGGTGACCATAAAAATTTTTAAATTTATTTATTTAATTGCTGTTTTCGTGTTCACGCTATACGTGGAATGATGGGTGCCAGAGCCTAAATTTATTTACTAATTATATTAGATTACAATTTATCGGGTGATGCATATTTTAAAATCTTATTATTAGTTTTTTACATATTTTTTTATGTGAATTTGTTAAGATTATTATTTTTTAAGATATATTTTTAAAATCCGTTTTTTGCTAGAGAGATTTCATGAAATTATTAAATTTGTATATATATAGCAACATAGCATAAAATTATGAAATTGAAAAAAAGGAGTCGAAATAAAGTCGTTGACAATAAAAGGCCGTCACATGTTTTGGAAACTTAGCAGTAAAAGGTTACCAGCGGAGATTTCCCTCTAGCGCCGCTTGTATAATTTTTGGCGACTTTATCACCTGCGCCGGCGAAACGGAAAAGTACCCTAATTTGTTTTCCGTTAGGTATAAAATCCGCAGTACTTTCGTGTAGTTAAACATCAATATATTTCATTCTATAATTTTATATCTGTTCAAAGAGACCAAGCACCTTTTGCTTAACTCTGAGCAGGTGAAGTGGGGAAGGAGATGTATATCGTGAACTGTGGACGCCTGCAGGTGGTTGCAGACGATGGCCGGACAGTGCTGGCCACTCTCAGGGCCGGAAGCTACTTCGGTGAGATCAGCATCCTGAACATGGGGACGGCGGGTAACCGGCGGACCGCCACCGTCCGCTCTCTCGGCTACTCGGACCTCTTCTGCCTCTACAAGAAGGACATGTGGGAAGTCCTCAAGGACTATCCGGCTGCCCGGGTCAGGCTGGAGTCGATCGCCGTCAAGAGGCTGAGCAAATACGAGAAAGAACCACTCAGGAAAGGTGAGGTCATGTTGTACTCCCCAATTACCGAATGTAATCAATGCATGCCACACGAAATCATTAATTTCACACATGCAACTCAATACGTAATCAAATTTTAAGGAAACAATGCTTTTATTTATTTAAGCTTCTTTTTAAAAATACATAAGTTTAAGTTATAACAATCAATTGTCAGTCCTTAATATACAATGTTTAAAATCGCTTCTACTTATAACTAAAAAAGTAAATTATATAAAAGCCATACTTTTCTTAAGATAAAGAAAAAACATTTCACAAAGCAGTAAATTAAGCACTCATTAAGGAAAATGATGATTAATCAACTCGTGAAATGACAATGCAAAAAGGGTTTTATAAATGAATGCTATAATGAGACAGATACATCAAAATATAATTATTTCCTTTTGAAATCCAAATTCTTTCTTTAAAATAAAATTTCAACGCCTTTGACAATATAAATTCGATCGCTTGTTTTCCACAGTTAAATCTTTTCCTGAAAAACATTTCGCAATAAACGTCATTTATTTAAATAATCATTTTTGAATTCATCATTTTCACTTTTCCGTTTATTCTCTGAAAGAATTAATATGGCAATTCATTTTTAACTATTTAAGATTGTCAATTCTTAAAATATCTTCTGAAAGAAGAATAAGGTATTTTAATTACAGTTTTTTTTTTACACCGAGTGAACATGTAATTAATTTCGGTAATCGATATTTCAAAGTCTGTGCATCATTAATCAAAAAATTTCTCAAAGGCCCTGTTAAATGTTCATTACTAAATTACTTTAATATTTCACCAAAATTAGATTTTTAAATTAAAAAAGTTTTATTTTGATATTGTCATAGTTTAAAACTTTGATTAAGGGTATAATTTTTATTTAAATGAGAGAATTGATGATTGATGTTCTTACACATGCTATATGAATATTTGTCACTTTAAAAAAATGTAAGATCAAATTACTTTCCTGAAAAAAAAATATCACTAAAGGTGGAATATCACAAATGTTTTCATTTTGATTTATAAATCGTTCCTAATGATTTTTTATGTGAATTAATACATGCATACAAAAAATTGTACAAATTTTTGATTTACGAAAATTTAGATTTTATTTTTCATTTACTGTTTAGAATAGTCTACAATAAATTACAAAGTTAAATTATACACAGATAACTGAAGCTTTTTATCATCTCAGTGCGTCGATAAAACAGAGTACCAGGCATGTTTGCGAACCAAACACTGGGAGTTTTGTGTTAGACTAACCACCTAACCGGAACATATAGTTCATACCTTGGGATTATATATATATATAAGTATATATAAGTATATATATATATATATATATATATATATATATATATATATATATATATATATATATATATATATATATATATATATAAAAGAGAATTCTATTTTTATTCTCAGTATTAATAGTTAAAACTCAGACAAATCTTAATAAATTCAAAGCTTTTCTTCCGTCTCGCAGTTGTGACGTAGCAATATGTATATACAATTTCTCTCTTGCAGCTGCCATGGGTCGTTGTCGAAGCACACCAGGTCTCGTGGAATCTAAAGGGAAAATCAGGCTGGAAGACATGGTCGTGGGACCAAGGACCATAGCAGCTGACCCAACCTCATCTGTCACCGCGTTCTTTGACGACGCAGCTGCGAATCCATCCTTGCTTCATGACATGGAGCGCCGAAGCACCAGCAGCAGCACCACGCATTACGGGGACTTCGCAAGTGGTATTCCGCTGGAGACGCTTCCATATTCACTTTCTCATCAAGCGTCCGTGGACAACCATCAACGAGATACCCGACAAGCACCTAGGAGAAGTTCGACTGGACCCAACATGGGCAACACAAGCAGTGCTCCGAAGCCATTGGTTCCCAAAGTTGGCGATCTCAAGCCTACTTCATCCTACCAATCCCTCACCGGATCCATCACAAACAGACCGGCCTCACCTTTCCAAAATCCTGCAGAAAGTCCATTTGTGTTGGACCAGGGAGTAGGACAGTTCCACTTCGGGAACAGATCTCTGACTGATCCTACGCAAGAGGATCTTTTGGCAGAGATCCGGAGACTGAGGGAAAGAGTGGTGACGCTGGAATCAGACAACGCGACCATGAGCCTCAAACTCAGTCAGAACAAGTGGGAGATGCAGAATCGGCTGGCCGATCTAGAGCTCCACATTTGCAGTCCTCAAGTTCTAGGCATTCCTCCTCCACCCCCGAGTTCCATTGGTCTGAGTTCCAACGGTAGCGACATTGCGGACGAGAGCGAAAGGAACAAAGAATCGATTATTTAAAGCCGCCTTGTTGCCAACTGTTAATAATCCCAAAATGCTCAAATTCGTTACAACTAATGCAAAATTACTTATTTGAAGTGTCTAACTGAGTTCAAAAATATCTTTCTTTTAGAAGAGACAAATGAACAATAAATTCCAGAAAAAGCCACTTACTTAATTCATTTCACTGACTTATGTTTCAACATCTAAATTGCACTGCTCAGTTCACTGCAGTTACTTTGGAAGCAAAAATTTGACTTAATCTTAAAGTCTTTCCAAATTTATGCTTATTTATCAATGTATTTATGATTTAGATTATATTTGCACTTGAAATACGATATGACATCCAAATGACGATAAATTTTCATTGCGAGAAAAAGATACTGATTTTCTTAATGGTCTTAATCTAAGAAAACATGTAAAAACATAATTAGAAAAAAATGTCCTAGAGACTTCATTATCACATGTGCTGATTTGAAATCTTTTAACAAATCTTGAATGATATTTTCATTCCATCATCAACACTCTTCTATCAGTGCAAAATTGTTTTATATTAATTGATGTGGATATCTTCTTCTTTCTAAGATAACTCTTGCAAACTTTATGATATTTTCAACAAAAAATAATTATGTGTACAAATTAATATTGTGGAAAAAATTTCTTGATTTTCCTTCCTAGACAACTGTAATAGTATGTTTGAATTTTTTTATCTATCTTTACACAAATTTAATGATTGGAATTTAATCCATTTGTCTATTCTGATAGTATTTTCCACACAATAACTCAAGAAAATAAAACACGTTTTTTTTGTATTCTAATAATAATTGTCGTATTCGAAAAGAAAATGATCTCAGATGTTATTTAAAAGAAATTTTTTTTACAATCTTATACATAAAATTATATTAGAGAAATATTTTTTTCTATAAATGAAAGGATTATCTAATAAGGATTAATAAATAAAAGGAATTGCGTCAATTTATAGTATGAACAATATATTATTTAACTTACCGTTTCACCTACTCTAAAAAAATTTATGATTATTTAACTTTACAAAAACACAAAATTTAAATTATTAGTGTTTTGGTAATGAAATATAATTTTAATAGTAATTATATTCTATAAAAAATATATAAGTATAATTAATATCTTAATCACGTTTTCTGCACAACACTAAGAAATTCCTAGTTCTTACTTTATCTTGCATTTTAAAGCAAGAATTTAAGAATTCCTAAATTCTTTTATTTATTTTAATCGGTTGATATAGAAAAGTACTTAAGTTCACACATTTTGAACTTTTTAAGTTAAAAATTGCTTTAAATGTAATGTAACAGAAAAAATGTTTGGTAATTATGTAAGTACTGTACATAGTTTTTTATGTTGACAAAACCAAGAAAAAGAAAATACTTTATTAATTTTTTTTATATATTTCAAACTGAATGAAAAAATTTCCAGAAGATTTAATTTATACAAACAACTTTATGTGCGTACCTAATATTTCTTGATATTTTATGTAACTCTGCCTTATTTAACTCTTTATGCGTCAAAATAAAAAATATTTATATATAACTGAATTCCAAAGCAATAAATTTAAAAAATCGTAATGTTAATAACAACTATTATGAACCCAACTGATTTTTAAAATTATAAAATTGAGAAAACTTGAGCATTTTATTTTAAGAAGTCATTATTTCAAAAAACAGGAAAGCTTAAACGAGATAATAAATATTAATTTAGGACTATAGTAAATAAATAAAAATAACATAAAAAGTTTTGAAAGTTTCGGATGATAAATTAAAAAAATTAATGAATTTTCAGTTAGAAATTTTGATTATGCATTACACTTTTACACATTTTACTATTGAATACATTTTTAACATTTATCTTTATTATATTTCCTTTTAAACACTAGATATATTATATACTGAAATCGTCAAGTACGAACACAAATATCACTTAATGAGTGTTAAGTAACCATAAACTCATTCCAAGATAGACTGAAAAAAAAAACCTTAAATTAACTGTTAAGCTAAGTCAACGTTATATAGCAAAATTTATTTCATTGGCTTTTCACTACAAAACACGTGCAATTTTAGAAATATATTAATGATATGAAGCATTAATATTAAACTATGGACCACAGCAATTTATAAATAATGCATATGCATTAAAAGTAGGCAATCACTTTGAAGAATTATTTAACCGTATAAGACTACATTTCTCAAAATCATGCATATTTCGACTAAAACTGTATTCATTGTTTTAGAATATTCCGATTTCGTAGCACTTTTAGATGCATTATCGATAGTTATTAAATTACTTTTTTCAATTTCATTTCAATTAATTAAAATTTTGTGTTTCAATTAACAGCAGCCAACCACATATTAATAGTCTTATGTCCAAATGATTTTAAATAACAGCTTTATGAATTTCTCTAGCTAACAAATCCTATTTGACCAAGATTTTAATGCATATGATGCTTATTATATTAAAAATATAAGTACCCTTTCAGTACTCATAATTTTAGTGACAAACTGGTCATTGATTCTTATAATTTAAGTATTTTTCCATTAATGATATCCTAGTAGTTGATAAAGTTTTATATTAGGTTTTAAAAATATTACCTTTAAATTACAAACTTTCAAGATTATAAAAATTATGTAATAATACCATTCTCATTTACTAACCATAACAATTCACTTTTAAGAGGAGTATAATTATTCAAAATTGTTAAGTAATAGAAAAACTATAACAAAATTATTTGTAAAAATTAATAAATAGTGTATCAATATTATTTTCATCAATTAAGTAAGAACCGTTAATACATTTTAACTACATTCAAGAAAGTTTACTCACTGATATGTTCAATTTGAGAGTTAGAAATGCAAAATATGTTGTAAGTCATATCACAGACTTTAACACCACTATTCGTAGTACTTTAGTAAAGTTAAGGAAATTTTCATGTTTCAATTCTAAGTTTATTATAATTCAATTATAAGCATGCATAATATATTTTCCTTTATTTTGATTCGTCTAAGATGAAACAATATTATTTTTCTTGGCAAAAGTACTAAAATGTAAGATTTGTAATTTATTGTTTCCTTGTGAAATGTTGTACTATGTCTGAATTTTTATTAAATATACTTTTACCTATGTAAATAATGAAAAAGATGTATTTATCCAACAATGGATCCCCATATTTTGATACAAGTTTTGAATATAAATACACTTTATTAATTACAACTTTTAGTTTCAGCTTAACGTCCACTATTAAAAAAAGTTTTCTAAAATGTGCCAAATATCTAAATATTTATACTGTTTAGTAATATTATACCGGAATTTCATATTTTGTTACAGGAGAGCAAACTATGCATAAGTTGTAAATATTTTGTTGTACAGCCTCTTTTTCATCGGATTCCGATGGTAATGACAAAACAAAAACTGTTTGTATGAAAATTATTTTGATTGCCTTTTTATACAAATGTTCTTGATGTTTGATAAATATGATATAATTGATTTTTATGAAATACTGTCTGTGTGTATAAATATTTGAAGTTAGTTGAGTGTTAACCGATGCTGCATAATTAGTTACATTGGAAAAGTTGGCAACTGGGGCGGATCCGCCTTGTTGAGAACATAATGAATTCTTGGTGAGCGTTCTACTATTACAAAATGAACAGTTGTAAAAAGTTGAAGTGAAATATCGCTGTAAAAAGTTCAAAGAAATGATATGTGTAATAAAAGAATTATATATAAGAATTCTAGAATTCAAATTTATTATCCTAAAATCACGTCATTTAAAGAGAGTTTTGAATACTACGTTTCATCTATTTCTTAGAATTAGAGAGGAATTTTTCTTTTCTTAGGAGAGAGATTGAGAGTTCTTATATATATAAATGTAGGTTCCAAACTATCGTTCACTCAGATGTACAAAAAAGAAATTAATCTTACAACCAACATACCTTTCAAAGAATATATAGAAAAAAAAATATGAAGAAAAATTCTATTTACATAGACTTTTCCATCTCGATCATCATTCCAACAGAAAGCCCAATAGAATCAACTTACACAAAAAGGGAAACTTTGTTGACAAAAGATTAGCTTTCTCCAACTCCATATCTTCAAATCTTAACCTTTTTCGAAAGCATAGAACTTATATTTCCACAGATTTTTTTTTCATAGAAATGTTTACTATCCAATCATAGTGCATTCTGAGAAACTTCATGTGTGATAAACTTTCTTTTTGTGTGTGTGTATGTGTGAGTGTGAAAATGTTCATGTGTAAACTTTGTATTTGAAATTGTCGTTGTCTGTGTGCAATACGGACTGATACAAGAATTCGGTCTTTAAAAATTAAAAGAAAATAATAATAAATTTTACATTCTCGAGCATGATACATTTGTCTTTCAGTAAAGAGGAAGGTGAGCTTTTTTTGACGTTTAAAATGAATGTCATTTCCATATACAGACCATTAACACACTGTGGCTTTGTGAATAAATAAATAATTATTAATAACCTTTTCAAATTCTGAGATAAGAGCTTTTTTAATAGACTGTTAAGAATCATTGACGCGAATTTTGTCTTTTTCTTCCTTTTTCCTTGCTATTATAACGTGAAAAATAAACAATGTTACAACCATTTGCTGTCTTTGTTTTATTATATCCAATGCAAATCATTACCACATTCCATTTAGTTGTCTGCTAGTCCTGGCTAACTATAGGGCTGGGTTTTCCAGTTCAGAGGGAGAATCTCAAGCACAAACGTTTACTTTGTAACTTACAAACAGACTAGTCTGTGTCGAGAAAATCCATAACTAGTTCTAAGCCAAAATTAAAAAAAAATCACTTATTGACATGTTGAACTTTACAATTACCATTACAAACAGGAAATTGAGGAGTCATGAAAACCCTAATTATCGATAAAATTTCAACCATGCAACCGAATTAACAATTTACCAAACGTACTATAGCATTCATTGAAATTAAAAAAATATTTTTTGATTCAAAATATATTAATTTGAAAGAAGTTAATACATTAGACCTCAAAATAAATATAATTTATAAAAAATAAAAAAAACATAACAATTGCTTAGAAGCCTGTATCACATATTTTCCATTATTTTTCAAAAGACAAAAAATATGATGTGACCATCCTATGCAATTCATTAAGTGTTTAATCATCAGTAGAAGAGACATTTGATATGATTAATAAAAAAATTATTTAGCTGTAAAATTTAACATCAATAATAAGAATAAAAAATATCTTTAGATTTCTGAGTAGTCAGTATATTATGAATAAAATTTTTTAAATCATTTCGTCTTAATTGGCTTTTATATATAGTTAAATATATTGAAGTCCAATAGAGTCTGTAATGAAATATTGCTTTAATTTGATGAAATGTCCAAAATTAAAATTATTGATAGTTTGATATTGAAAAATATGAAAAAGATATTATTTTTGAAGTTTTCTTCTAAATTTTGTGAAAACACGTAATCTTATAGAGCTTCAAATATTAAAATATCTGTAAAAAATGCACAGCAATTTAGATTTATAAATAATTAAAATGAAGTGCTTTTAAGAAAATTTAAGCCATGTATCTATGAATAATTTTATACTCATAGACATAAATTTATATTGATTAACTACATAAGCTATGTTCAATAATATTTCAATTCCATTTCCCACATTTTTTACATAGAAAAATTAGGAAATTAAATTTTTAGGAAACCATTTTAAGCTTAAGCATAACATCTGGATATCTTTATTTGTTTCAAAGGTTTAAGTTCACTAGTTGCTTAACAAATTAAAAATCATGCATTCAATTATATGTATAAATAAAACTTTCAATAGCATTTAGTTTATTTTTATAAATCTACAGAAAATATAAAATTTTATTTTTTTCACCAATTTTCACTCATATAAGAATAAATTTACTCTCTGAAAAACAAATTTTATATATTTTTTATCTTATACTACACAGAAAACTAATCAAACTTTTCAGCACTTATCGTAAATTTTCAAAGAAGCCTTTTATATACATTACTTTTTTCACAGCTTGTAACCGTTCTTTGAAGGTTACCCAATTCCTTTATAGAAACAGAGGTTAAACAATAAATATTTATAGCTTTCAACACCATTTGTGCAAATAATAGGAAAAACAATTGCAAGTCATAAATTTCTTTAAAGTAAACTTGTAAAATTCACTTTTAACGTTTACATTTAAAGAATATTTTCAAATTTAAGCAATATGACTTCACTAGAAATTTGATATTTTTGAAGAATAGAAAAAATAGTAAAATGTAATTTATAAAAATATTGAAACTGCTTATAAGTATTCATTCAGTTTTATTTAATTCAATCTTAATTATTTTTACCTTTGATTAAAAAATATTTATAGTGATAAGGAAAAATATATTTTGTAAGTTTTTGATAGAGTATTTGACATTGAGAGATAATCTCAAAGCCATAAAACATTATTAATCTGTACATTAAAATTATTATTTTTATTTTAAGCAAATTTTATTTAAAATAAACAAAGGATAATAAAAAATTTAGTTCTGAAAAATTTATAAAATTTTTAAACTATCCGAAATGAAAGGAAAATATTTCAAGAATTATCATTTTGAAATATCTTAAAACAATTTGGCTTTATTTCCTTATGATGACTGTAAAATACTTTAGTTCTTTAAAAAGAAGAATTATTAGAATTCTTCCACTTATGCCACAAATTCTACAAATATTCAAAAATTTGTATTATAATATTTTTCACCGATTCAATGGAAAACGTTTAACAAAGATTTTATTTCAGTCTATGTAATTTTAAACTAATAACTTTTGAAATAAACTGTTAATATTTTATTAAATGTATTTTACAATAGGAGTACATTTTACATTTCTTGGTTGTAGAATGAATATTTCGCTACTTGTGAAACTTTAATGACAAAAGTTAGCTAAAAATGTGTGTGATTCGAACCTCTTTTCACATTTTCTGAAGTGTAAAGTTAATTTTTTAACTTATTTATTAATGTTCTTTATATTTTAAAATTTAATTTATTCAAATAATTTATATTTTTTCATAAGCAACTCATATATCCCTGAAGAAAGATGTTGTTTTAAATGACTAAAAATTATTACTCTAAAGAAAACAGAAGTTTTCTTTTGCATGATGAAATCAGTGTTTGCTGTCTAAAAGCAAAAATAATCTTTATTTTTAACTATTTAAAGAAATTAATTTCATTGAAATAATTTTCTAGAATTCTCTTCTTTCTTTCGTGTCACGTAAATAAAAGTTTTTAATGATGTGACTTGAAAAGAATAGCGAATAAACTATTCTTTCGTATTTGATAGTTCTTGTAAAGGAAAATTCTTATTCTTATATTTGCATTTACAAGTAGATGGCAGCACAGTAGAAGTTTTTATTTTTAAATTGAATAATGTAGAATTTAAGACAAATAATAGTTAAATGGGTTTTTTTTTCTGAATATTGTGGAATGAATATATATATATATATATATATATATATATATATATATATATATATATATATATATATATATATATATATATATATATATATATATATATATATATATATATATATATATATATATAATAGCTATTTATTTTATATGAAATATATTTTCAGAAATTGAATAATTAAATCTAATAAAATTTAAAATGATATCTTTTTTCATAGTTAATTTTTTTTGTTTTATAATTTTCGATGGAAAAATTTTCTTTATTATTTTTAAATATTTGAAAATAGTAAGACCATTTTTTAACGCATTTATGTGATAAAATTGTGTATTTTTGCAAAGAAGTAGTTAATGCAGTCAATTAATATATAACATGCGAAAACATTTAGTACGGTTGACATAATTATTTCTGATTCCTAAACAACTATATTTAGTGTTTATATAGAATAAAAGTAAAAAGAAATCATAATAAAAACGGTTAAACAAAACTCCCATTTTTAGATATATAATTGGCTTAGAAGATGGTCATAAAATAAAATGTGTTTTACTTTTCACTAACTTATTTGTATTTATTTTTAATTTGAAAAGTTATTTAAAAATTAACAATTTATAAATTTTAAGAAAAATATAACACTATACTTCCATATTAATCTATAAAGGATTGTTAACATGCATTTTACAACACAGTAATGAAAACGAACCATTTAAATAACATCTGTCTTTTAAACACATTGTTATTCTTTCAAATCGATATTTTTTCTCATTCACAAAATAAATCTCAATTTTATCTGTTCTAATCATTGAAAGTGTTAGGAAGATACATATTTTGTAGCGAACTTTCATTCAAATATAGAGAGTGGCACCTATAGCCCGTCGGTTGTATTATTATAGAATATTGCAACTGTTTATTTATATTCGTGTATTACGTTTATAGCAACAAAACTCCTGTGTGTATTCTTTGAGACGACAGTGAAAAGTGTTTTTGATTTGAAAATCCTATAGGAGTTTTATTCAAACTTTCCTGAGGAGAAATTTCAATTATGTTACTTGGAACTGTGGAACACGCCACAGATTCGATAAGGATCGTCCCATGTGCATGAAGTGCTTACACCTGAGAAGACGATCAGCAAAAGCTGGTGGTCTCCTCTGTCACTTGACCTGCCCTCTTGTGAGTAGAATACGAAACAAATCTACTCACAGTTGAAGAACTTAAGATTAGGATTTAGGATGTCATCAGAGTAGCATTACAGTACAAGACCTGACAAGAGTATGTATAAATCACGTCATATGTGTACACATATGTGAAGTTAATGGCGGGAACACAGTTAACGGCAGCACCCACAGGGAAGGTAAATCGTCATACTTGATAAATTACATTTTAATGCGTTGAATTCACGTGACAGTTTTAAGAGTCGCACTGTGTATAGTTGATTGTTATGCAGTGAATTTAAATAAATTTTGCCTTATAGTGAGAACTGAAAAGAGGTGAAAATTATAAAATCAAGACAAAATTAGCAGTTTTTTGTTTTCCTTACTCTTTTATTTATTTTATAAAAATTAATTATTTTCAATTATGTAAGAAATATATTTAAATAATAACTTTTTTAATTAAATATCATATAAAAATAATCTTTGTCCAAAATAAATGTAAACGCAGAAATTATGAAAACATAATTAAATATGAAACTACATTATTCAAAAGAATTTTGAGTTCATTTTTATTGCAAGATTTTATTTTTATTATTTGCTAACGAAAAATTTCATATTGGTATTTTTGGAAGATTAGATTATAAAATTTTCATCGAAATTAGATTCAGAAGATAGATCATGAAACTTTAAAAAAAAATTGTTAATTCAAAACTTGACTCTTAAAACAAACTTTTTACATCAAAGTTTTGAATATTTATTCAAAACGAAACCTTTATCTTTAAAATCAACAAAGCTACAAAGAAACCAATTAAAGTTTGAAAAATCTTGGTAATTAATTTTCTAAAAAATTATTATGAAGTACAAAAGTTTGCTTAGCATATTAATTAGGTTCGACAAGTTCACCTTATATCAAGCAATTTTATTGAATAATTTTGAACAGGTAGTCAAAATGTTAAATTTATAATGGTACATTTTCTCAAGGTAAATGTCGATATTATTTTAATTTTTTGATTCTTCGAGGATGAAATGAAAAGAAAAATATGAGGTGTTGAACAATAGATAACCAGAAGACAAAGCGATTATATTGTAATTTTTTTAAAAATTAATTTATATTTAGAGGAAACATCCTTTTAGTAAAAATAGTAATAAATTATAAAAACAATTCTTATTTAATTACTAATCTTGATTTTTCATTAAAAATTAGATTTTTCTTTTCACTTAAGTGTACAACTTTTGATCGCAAATAAGCGTAAGGCCATCACTTTCTTCTTTAATATTTTTATAAAAAGAAATTTTCTTCAAATTTTATAATCAACCAAATTTAATTAAATATAAACATAATTTTACATATTTCCTTTCTCTCTTATTTCAAATAAAGGAAAATTCGAAACTACAAAATGAAATTTTACTCAAATTTTATCTTATTGAATATAAAAAACGAATATGACACAGACAAATGACTTATCCAAGAAACTATGAATTAAATATTAATATACTTTTCTTTATAACAATCACACTGAGGAACAATAAAAGATATATTGTTTGGAATTGAAAAAGAATGTTCAAAAACGCTGAAATACAGTGCCGTTACGTAACACAGATTTCTTGACCTATATGCACCACTGGCCATGCATGGCAGGCAGATTGGAAAGACAATGGATTGCAAAGGAAATGACATTGCACTCAAACGACATTGCTTTTACTTTGAAGAAAATTAATTTCTAGCAGACATGTGTATGAGACAATACTAAGTACATCCATATCAATACATAAAAGATATTATATGTTATCTAAATCATTATTATTTTCAAAGAAATGTATTTTTTTAAGCAGTAAGAAATTGTTAAAAAGATAAATTATTTATTTCATTTAGTAGATTTTAAACAATTAAATTCAAATACTTTCTCCGAAATTTATTTATCTTGTAAAAGATTAGAATACCCTAAACTAAACTTGACCATTGTGATCAGCAGACAGTTTCAAAATTTGTGCAGTCAGGTTTCTTGAAAGTTGAATAGTGACATAATGACTGATTGAAATGTTTTAATTCTATCGAATAGTTTGATTGCACATATGATAATTTCAGAATGATAGCAATTAAATGTTAAAATATTTACCAGTCTCACTTTGATAAATCATGTTTTGTGTGCTACCATTCATTAACCGGAATATAAAAATTAAATCCTTAGCGGTTTTAAAATGGCGATGAGGTGTAATGTAATGGGCATGAAAGAAAAAAAGAAAGAATGCATCTGTTTTTAAGATTGAGTAAAGATTTCATCAGATCACAATCGAGATTTTGGATCAAATTTGTTTTACTAAATACTTTCCAACGTATCTTATTCATATGTTTCGTAATTTTCGATGAAATGATGCTATAAAAGTTTTACTAGCTCCAAATGCTCATTAATGTCAAGTTTAATTGCAAAGAAATATTTTAAAAGATAATATTTTGTTTGATTTCATATCCAAAAATAATTTTTTACATGAAATTGTTTCTCGTTTTCTGGCTTCTAGAAAATTTAAAGTATGTAATGGCATATACTTGTATTTTTAACAAATTCAAACAAGGAACTTGATGAATTTCAATAATAAAACAAATATATGGGAATATTCAATTAAAAAATAAGGTCAATATTAAAAAAACTAAATCACCACTTGGTAATGAAGAAAGTGTTATGAGAAGTAATGTGTTAAAAGTAGAAAACTAAACAAATGAATATTACTAAAAGAGATTAGAGAGAAATAATGAAAAAAAATTATACATAATTACGTTTAAAAAGTGCATCTTTTATAACATTTTGTTTTAAAGTTTATAACGTTAATTAAAAATTGGACGAAAATTATACATCGGTAAGAATTTGCAAAAGAAATAAATCATAAATAAACACCCTAGCTATCGACTTAAATAAAAATTTTCAGATACATTTGGATCGGACCACAACGCCATAATGCATCGATTGTAATATATTAATGAATACTTTTAAATAAAAGAAAACAGTATTGTTTTCGATCTTTGAAAATCATTCCAAAAATAGCTGAAGTCATTAAATTTTAATTTAAACATACGTAAATGTTACAGAATGTAGGAAGTATGTTGCAATAATTTAATATTAATTATATATTATTTTTAAAAGCTTTTAATTGATATTCGGGTTGTATTAATATACTGGGGGGAAAATAATGAGGCTCACACTGACATTTAAATTTACAAGAAATAAATGTCTCATCACTGGTTCAATTGGATGATACTGAGTTCCATAGTTGTACGCTTGAAGGACTAGAGCCCTTATTCTCACGCTTCTCTATGTGATTTCAAAATAATAAATATCTGAAAAACTTGCTACTATTTCACTCAGAATTCAATTATCTGTTTGTGATTATATATGTGTCGGTTACAGCATTTTGAACAATGCAATTAAAGACTAACATTCTAACTTCACCAAAAAAACTTTTTTTAAAAAAAAATGTGGTGTTCCCATAAGAAAATAAAAATATTCGGAATAGCCTGATGTATCTGAATTATTACTTGTTAATTTTTGAACAATACACATTTTGCGAAAGAATATGAAATATAAAAATTCAGTGCAGATTCATAATTCAAAATAGAAAAGAAAATTGGAATGGTACGTTTCCCAGAACATTTATAGAGAGGCATCCTTTGTGCTATGCATTACGCCACGAGAGAACTTAAAGAACATAAATTAAAAACATTCTAAGATCACACATCCATATAAGGTTTAAAAATAAATCTCAAATTTCAAAAATACATCTGGAAAAAGTTTGGCAATTGCAACATCCAGTATGAGAAATATGTGTCTTAATTCCTTATAATCCCGAAAACAGCTACAATCATTATACTGATATTCCTATAAAAATTTTAAATTTTAATATTATTTACGTTATTGAATATAATTTGAATCATCCTGAATGAATTCAGATATCTTTGCCTTAAATGTTAAATAAAACAAATCAATGTTTTGATATGTGTCGTAACCTGTAAAACGTAATCTATTTTTATACATGCAAGTGATAATTACTCTTTGCATGGGATTCTTTCTAACCAAAAGTATCTAAGAACAAGAGCAGAGACAATAAAGCTATCCCATATCGTCACGTGATTCCCTTCTATTGTTAAATTTTCTATCAAATGCTGATTTAATAGAAGAGCAGATGTTAGTCCAGCGCTCCACTGAAAGAAATGTAGTGGTAATAAAGCATGGGTAGATTGCACAATATTTTGCAAAAAGCAAAAATACAATGAAACAGAATGATAGAATGATATCTCTCAAGATCTAGTGAAAGAGACACGCTTCGGGTAATATTATAAGTATGTACCAAAAGAGAGAGAATTTTAGTAAAAATAATTTGATTTTTCAGTGTGACAGAATATGTTCCTGGAACCAGGGGGTATGCGTACCCCTCTGGGGCTTGAGCTAGCCACCAGGCGCGTAGGCAGGTGGTGGATAGCCGAAAGTCCTGCAGGAATGACAGGATAGCCTTGAATATTGAATAAGAGGCCGCGAACCAGCTCCCGCAAACCCTGGTGTTATGCGTTCCGTGCCTAGGGCTAATTGGCACCGCGGTATTGGTGTCTTAACGGAGCCTCTAGTTGCCTGGCGAACTTCTAGAGTAAATTGCCTTGCCCAGTAACTCAGGCAATGCTGGGTGGACTGTCATATTACCTGAGCTTATTTACTGTTTTTATATGGCTGAAAAGACATTGAAAATAACAAACATTTCTGCTTTTGCAGGAGAAACTTCTGAAGCAGACCTTTCTGAAAAAGACAAGGGAACTCAGAGACAATCTAATGAAGGGGTAGCAAGGAAACCTTCACAGGAGGTAGAAATGACCTCCAAACCATCTTCTTCTGGTGAGAGTCAGGAAGCTATCTCTAGCATGACTGACTCTCTGACCAGAATCAAGCTTAAAAAGAGAATATCTGGTGCACAGAAAAAGAGGCTGGTGAAGGAGCGCAAAATCGCTGAGGGGACTTGGGTTGAAAAACCCAAGGCAACCAAAGGCGAGAAGCGTCCTGCCAATCGGATGAACCAGGGCAAGGTCGGAAAGGCTGCCAAGAGAGAAGGACCTGAGGGATTTACTTACAGGGCGGCTCTCACGGCGATCAAGATGGCCGTGCTCTTAGAAGGTCATCCGGAAAAACGGTTAACAGAGAAACAGGCCTATGACCTGGAACTCTTGTTAACCAGGAAAATAGGAAGGAATGAGGAGGGCTTTGCCCCAACCTTCCTATCCTGTAAACTTGAAAACGGGGCTCTTATCATCAATTGTGCAGATCTGGAGAGCTCAAAGTGGCTGGAACAAAATGTCAATGATTTAAGCCCTTGGCAAGAACATAAACTCTTGGTGGGTGAGGCAAGGAAACTTGTCAGAACCACCAAGATAATTGCAAAACTGCCAAAAATCTGTAATGAACTGGAACCTAAAGAGCTCCTGAGAAAAATCGAGGCTCAGAACGGTGGGGTCACTCCATTGGAGTGGAACGTTCTTAACATTAAGAACGACCCATCTGGGCGGACCATCGTTCTTAGTGTGCCTGAATTAGATGCTGCCACAGTTCGTGTAAGGGGATATAGGTTTCATATTGGACTTCACACTGTGCAGGCTAAAGTACTTGATAAACCTGCTCCTGCTGATGGGGGTGAAGGTAGTTCAAGCCAACCTACACCACAGTAGAAGTGGTACTACTAACCTCAGATCTCTTGCTGGGGATATACACCTGGCCCTGATTCAAGAACCCTGGTTGGTTAGGGGAAGAATCAGTGGTCTCAAAGGAACTAAAGGTAAGCTTATCTATTGTACTAATGGTAACGCTAGAACTTGTATACTCTTACATAAAAACATTGAGGTTCTTCCCCTCTCTGAATTTATTCTTAGGGACCTGACAGCTGTGAAAATCAGACTCAACATAGAGGGTAGGGACAGGGAAATTGTTTTTGGCTCTGGATACCTGCCCTATGAAGAGAAGGCTCCACCTGACCATTCTCTGCACAAGCTCATGAACTTTTGCAGTAATAACAACTTACAGGTAGTCCTAGGACTAGACTGTAATGCTCATCATGTTGTCTGGGGAAGTACGGACACAAATAAAAGAGGTGAGTACCTTTTGGAATTTATTCTAAACTATGGGTTAGATATTCTAAATGTGGGCAACAAACCAACTTTTATTACTTCCAATCGATCTGAAGTAATTGACATTACTATAGCGACAACGCTGATTAGTAAAAATATCAAATACTGGAAAGTAGATGACAGACCTTCTGGTTCAGATCATCAAAACATCCATTTTGAAATTCACTCTAATGTGTGTCTGGATCGCATATTCAGAGACCCAGTTAGGACGGACTGGAAGAAATTCCAAGAAGAACTGACTGGGTTGATTGAACTCGGTAACAGACCTATTAGAGACAACTACGATCTAGAAGTTACAGCATATCTCCTACAGAGAAGTATTCTAGATTCTTATCATAACAATTGCCCCATTTACACTAGAAGAGCTAAACTCCAATGCCCTTGGTGGAATGACTCTCTAGCTGCCGAAAGAGCAAATGTTAGAAAACTTTTTAACAAAGCTAAGAAAAATGGTGAATGGGAGAACTATAAAAGGGCCCTCACTATTTATAACAAACTTGTTAGAAATAGCAAAATTAACTCCTGGAGAAAGTTCTGTGACGAGATAGATTCTATTTCTGAAGGAGCTAGACTCCAGAAACTCCTTAAAAGGGATGAACCTATTTTGGTTGGTACCCTAAAAGACGAGGAGGGTAATTTTGCTGCTTCCGGAAAAGGGGTTATGGAAATTATGACCAGGACTCACTTCCCGGGAGCTAGAGATATTTATAGCAACGAAGGGGAACATTGCATTGGCTCTTTGCAAAGAGTCAATAGCAATCAATGGACCATCGCTAAAAATATCATAAACTACAACATTGTTAAATGGGCAATTTTTGCCTTTAAACCTCTAAAATGCCCTGGGCCTGATGGAGTTATGCCCATCATGATCCAGAAGGCAGAGAAGGTTGTCATACCAATGCTAACTAGAATTTATAGAACTAGTTTGGCCCTGGGATATATACCAAAGACATGGCAAAAGACTAGGATTGTCTGCATTCCAAAACCTGGCAATTACACTTATGACCAGGCCAAGTCATACAGACCAATCAGTCTTTCTTCATTCTTTCTTAAAATTATGGAGAAAATCATTGATCGGCATATTAGAGATTACTTGGGTAGAAATAGTCCCTTGCATGCTCTTCAATTTGCCTATCAACCCGGCAAATCTACAGAGACTGCTCTACATCAGCTAGTTTCCAAGATTGAAGCCACTCTGGATCAAAAGGATATTGCCTTGGCAACTTTCCTCGACATCTAGGGTGCTTTTGATAATACTTCCCATCCATCCATCCTCAATGCACTTAGAGGGGCAGGGATTAATCAGACCCTGTGTACTTGGATTGAGGCCTTAATTTCGGATAGATATATACAAATGAACATCTTCGGTGAATCATTTGAAAAAAAGACTACTAGAGGTTGTCCTCAAGGAGGTGTTCTGTCACCATTACTTTGGAACCTAGTTGTAAATAGCCTTATAAAACATCTAAATGATAAGGGCTATTATGCGCAGGGATATGCTGATGACATTGTCATCCTTATCCTTGGTAAAGATTTTGACATAACTTGTCATCTCATGCAGGATGCTCTAAGTTATGTAGGTCAATGGTGCATGGATAGGGACCTGATGGTTAATCCTCAGAAAACCTACCTTGTACCTTTTACACGCAAAAAGAAACGGAAAGGTTTTTTCATACCAAGACTTTTTGATGTTGAAATCAATGTGGCTTCAGAGGTGAAGTATCTGGGCATCTATTTAGACCAGAAACTCACCTGGAATAAGCACATTGATGATAGGATCAACCGAGCAAAGAAAAGCATTATGATTTGCAGGCGAATGCTTGGTAAGAACTGGGGTTTACATCCAAAACTGATGCTATGGATGTACACAGCTTTTGTCAGGCCCATTTTCACATATGCCTGTGTGATCTGGTGGCATAAGGTGGAACAGAAGACTGTGATTGACAGACTAGGAGCTCTACAAAGACTGGCCTGTCTCTGCATCACGGGAGCAATGTCCACCACGCCAACCAGAGCATTGGAGGTTGTGTTGGATCTGACTCCCTTGGACATCTTCATATGCAGCGTTGCAAGATTGAATGCA
Organism: Latrodectus hesperus; assembly: GCA_037975125.1. Taxonomy (NCBI): domain Eukaryota; kingdom Metazoa; phylum Arthropoda; class Arachnida; order Araneae; family Theridiidae; genus Latrodectus; species Latrodectus hesperus. The sequence continues at coordinate 58,738,062 of CM075853.1, forward strand.
TACAGAATGAAGCTGCAAAACCACTGGTATGACCAGCCTGTTGCCAAAGGGCACAAGGGCATCACCAGGAAATCTCAAGACCCTACTTTTCTGATGCCATCTGACATCATGGAAAAAACATACATGTTTGACAAGACATTTGATGTAGTTTTTCCAACTAGAGAGGAATGGGATAACAACATGTTTGAAACTAAAACAGGAGATCTAATCTGGTACACAGATGGATCACTGAAGAACAGCCTCTCAGGTCTGGGAGTTTGTGGCGTGTCACCAAGAATCAGCTTGTCTGTAAGCCTTGGGCGATACGCTTCGGTCTTCCAGGCAGAAGTTTTGGCCATTATCCACTGTCTGCAACTGAATATGAAGAAGGGCTACTACGATAAGCGGATTCTCATTTTCAGTGACAGTCAAGCCGCTTTAAAAGCGCTTAATTCCTTCGAAATCAAATCTAAAATGATTCTGGAGTGTAGAAACCTTCTTACAGAACTGGCAACTAGAAACAGGGTGATCCTTGTATGGGTGCCAGGGCATAAAGGTATCGAAGGCAATGAAAAGGCTGATGAGCTTGCTAAACAAGGATCGTCTTTTGTTCCCATTGGTCCAGAACCTTTTGTGGGATCAATTTGAAGACCGCAAAAACCAATGTTCGCAGATGGGAAAAACGGAAGATGTATGAAGCTTGGCTCAAATCTCCTGGTCAAACCCACGCTAAAGGTATGATCTGTAGGTCATCAGCGAGGATTTCCTATGAAATTCTTAGATGCTCTAGGCAGAAGATACGTTTAATCGTAGTCTTCATAACTGGGCACTACTATTTCAGAAAACATCTCCATAAAATGGGACTGTTTCAGCAAGATCCTATCTGCAGGAAATGTCATATGCAAGAGGAAACGGCCAAGCATATCATTTATGAATGCGAGGCTCTTTCCCTCCCTAGATTAACCTCTTTAGGCATCATCCATACTAGAGAGTTACACCTAGATTCCATTAAAGAGTTATCAGACTTTATTAATAAAGTGGGTGATCCGAGCAAATGGAACTAAGAAACATTGGGTTTGGAATTAACAGTACAAAATGCTGATAAAAGCAGAGGTGCTCAATGACATACAAACCCAACTCGAAGAAGAAGAAGAAGAAGAAGACAGAATATGTTGTCACTGTATAAATTAGGAGTCAATCTATAAATCAGAAACCAGTATCCTAACTAGATATATTTTTTTCAAAAAGAAACTTTTTAGGGAAAAAAGAAAATTTAAGTTTAAATTCTCAAAAAAAAAAAAAAAAAAAAGAAGACTGGTATTAAACTATTAAAACCACACCTGAAGTAATTTAGTTGCATTACATAAATAATTTCTCACAAATACTTCTTTGTAACATTATTCTTAATTTATTTAAATGTCAAATTTATTATACAAAATGAACATTTTTCTTTTAAAATAGAACTGCATATTTCAACTTATTATTCAACAAATTCTTTATTTTTTATTATGCAATGGCAATAAATAATATTAATAAAATAACGTTACACACAAAGATCAAAATTTTAAAATATTTAATTTTATTTATCCTTTTGTTGTCGACAATGATTTAGCAAAAATTTACATATTTGATTAATGTTGTATAATTATTTCCTTATTTAAAAATGAGGGGTTAAGTGAGATTTTTACAATTAAATTTAAATTACTTTATTCCATAAGTAATACCGCGCACTAATCTGTAATGTTATACATTTTTTACATTATTCATTTTACTTAATAGTTCGAAATCACTTATAAAATTATCCCGTGAACATAAAAGGTTTCTTATTCCTTTTAACTTCATATGACTTTTCTTTATATCATCCTTTATTCTTTGCAATATTATAAGTAGTTATAAGTAATAGTAGTTATAAAAATATTATAAGTAATGTTATAACTCATAAATTATATATTAAATATTAATGTCATGTGAAGAAAAAGTGCTGATTATTTTTAAAGGAGGAATTATTTACGTGTTTTGAACATTAAAAAACTGTATATGAATTTTAACGCTTAATATCGACTCACTTAGACAGCAAAATATTTCAGGGCTACAAAAGAATATCTGAGATGAATTTTGCCAAATGTTTCAACTTCGAGAGCACTACAATAAACATTAAGGCACCGATTTAATTAAAGCAAAATATGAATGAATATGAATTGTGTCGAAAAAATGGTGCTCACATCATACAGATTCATTCATAAAAGAATCTCAACCTCAATGACGTCACAATACTACGAAATGTAGGAAGCAAGGAATTCTCTGAACAAGGACCTCTCTGTCACTCTAATATGAATGCTCCATCTTATAATACTACTTAAGCATTTACTTTTTTATAGTAAGGCGTTTTTTTTCTTTAACTAAGGAAGGTGATAACTTACTTAAATATTAAATGAGTACGTAGTAAAAAAAAATGAATGTCTTGATAAGTATGCCAATAGATTTATAAATTTCTAAGCTGCGATGAAATAATTGGCGCCTTTTACTTTGTTATAATTTTGTATAATTTTTTACTTTCTTATGCTATGAAACATTAATTTTCCCTCTTTAAAACACACGCTATTTTGCATTTATTAATCACTCTTTTTGTGTGAATATCAAGGCGAAAGTTCTTACAGGAGCTTAAAGCATCGTTTACCTCTCATTTGTTCATCAAGTATTCTTAAACTGCTTAAATATTCATTTCCAATAAAAATATTTATTATTAAAGATATAAAAAATAAAATTTTAAAAAGTGCATCATTTTTTCCTACACATTCATTTTTTTTATCTTTCACTGAAGCGTTACTAATTTATTTATAGAAAGTTTTTAATTGCAAATTGGATTCTACAAGTGACTTTGATACTACGAAGTATTAACTTTTTATCAAATTTAAACAATTTAAAATGTTTTATACACAGTATTGCATAGTATATTTTCCTTAAAAATTTAATCCATTAAAACTTTAAAATAAAAAATTAACAAATTAAAAAATTCTAAAATCTAAAATTTTAGACTTTTGAATTTTGTGCTATGCTGAAGATTTTGCAGCTATATAATCGAGCTTTATTTTATTGAAATATAAATAAATTTAACTCTCAAACATTTTATTAAATAAGCATTTTCTGATTTAAAAGATATACTTCATACATATATGTATAAAATTATTACACCACAATCTAAATTTTCTTTCACTGATAGAGATAATTGTGGAGTTTAATATTGTTGAAACATCCTGTCAGTTCTATATTTCATGCAAATAATGTCAGTTGTACTTCACAGTAATGGCTTTAACAAATGTCAGAATGGAATGATACAATTATTCCAAACCATTAAATCTACGATTGTTACAAATTATCTATGAAACGTGAGATTCGAAGTTAGAGTAAGCATTCCAGCATTCTCATAAATTCTAGTCTATTAAAGCAGGCAAAATTGTATTCTATATTTGAATAGTCTAAACTCAGTTACAACCTTAAAACAGGTTTCTTGGCATTTGAAAACAACAAAATAAGTTATTGTTATAGATTCATAAAGGACTAATTAGAACGAAAGTATTAAGAAAGTAAGTGCAATTGTCTGTTAAAAGCATTGTCATAGATTAAATCACGGATGGAAATTTTTCAAAAAGATTAAACATTTCATAGTTTTTAAACTGAAGCTATATGAAAAATCTACAGTTTGGTTACTTATGTCCTAATATTAAATGGGATTACCAATTTGCGACACAATTGGTTACCTTTCGAATTTCCGGTCAAAGGAGAGAATGTAGATCGGTATTGAAACTTATTCTTAATATCCAGATTTTTCATATTAACTTGTAGTATAATTTTAACGCTAAGGAATTGTGAATTAAAAAAAATGCTTTAAATATTACTTTTAGTGTAACAAACAATGTCTGCCTTTCAATGAGCCCAAACTACATTGTTTAAGAATTAGGGAAGAATGATTTGTGAAAATTTATAGTTAGTTAAGAATAACTGGGAATGTTTCATAATTCATCTTTTTTACAACGATGGTTATATTTTGCAATGTATAACTTTCGTATCTTAAACAGTTAATGCGTGAAACAAATTTGCTTCAGTATTTGGTAGATGTACAGTGTTGAAGTCTAATAAGAAGTTATTGTGCTGAATGGATTTAACATAATATAAAGTTGTTTTTTTCAAAAGAAGTCCTCTATAATTTGAAAATTATTATTATGAGTTTAAACAGGTTTAAATTATTAACTTCATTCTCCAGTGTCTCTGTCTGATTTAATGCAGCAGAACTCCAATCATCCAAATGAATTGGGACGTGACCCCTTCGGATAATCATATATTTGGATAATTGGATTTAATTAGATTAAAACGAACTATTTTAATTAATTATCGTAAGTGGAAAAGGAGAGAAAAAGCTATACATTTTTAAATAAAACGAGCTTTTAATCAATTAAATGAAAATGCAACACTTTTATGCGTATAGGTACAAGTTCTGTACATTAATATAGTTTGTACAGTCATGTAAATGAAAGTCATTGCTAGCTGTTTCCCTGCCTTCATTCGTTTTCGGGCAGTCAAATCGTTCATCCACTTGACAGCGAAAATTTATTTGTGGTCACACTCGGGCTGATTCTTTACCCACTTCCACATAGTTTTAAACCCTGCAAAATTAGATGATGGTCCCGTGTTCTGCTTCAACTTGGACATTAAGATCATCTTCTTAATCAAACTTTAAATAAGTCGACCATCATTTGCAAATTGAAATCTAGGGTCTCACTCATAATCCATTCTCCTATATATTCATGCATTAACTTCTGAACATCCAGGAAATTTCAAAAGAATACTTTTGAAATTCTTCAATGACACGTCCTCTTCTCGTCTTTTCCCTTCCTTTAGTTTTCTTAAGCTTTTTTCTGTTTCTCATTTTCCTAATCTTCTTCAATATAATTTACTTTTCTGAAATTCTAAAAGCGATTTGAATAATCAGCAATTCGGATACTTGGAGTTCTACTGTATCTTATTCCCAATTTCGGTACATTAAAAATTCGATACCAATTTTTCTTCAGCATTATGGGTAACATCCAAATTTACATTGTTTATACGAGTGCCACTACCAAATTATTCTTGCATTGAAATACACATACCCCCATTACTACTCTTTCATTATATATATATATATATATATATATATATATATATATATATATATATATATATATATATATATATATATATATATATATATATATATATATATATATATATATATATATATATATATATATATATATATATATATATATATATATATATATATATATATATATATATGAACATAAATGTATAATATACCAAAAAATGTATATATAAATAAAGAGGATATTTTTCGTCTTCTTTTTCATATTCATTATTTTTGTGAAGAATTACTATTCCAAATATATTAAAAGTATTTTATATATTTTAACAATATTCTGGCATATTGGGGATAGTATAAATTTATTATTTATTGAAGTTCCGATAAAGTGCTTTGCAATATATAATTTTGAAAATTTCATCATTTATCGTTATTGAACACTGTCGGATGTAAATTATTTGCGTGTAATTTGCTTAGCTCTTATATCACTTGCCACCAAGGTAGCAATACTTACTCAATGGGAAAAGTTATGTATTTTATACTTTATTTTTTCATCAAATTAACATATGTGTTCTTAATGTTTCATTTATATTCTTAAATTGTTTTTATTATCGTATTGGATTATTTCTTAGTTTTGTTTCTACAAGAGTTACGGAAGAAAGTCTTAAAGAATGTAAATATTCGCACATCAAATGCAAAAGTTGCTGATATTAGAAAAACATATTCTAAATTTGAGTATGAAATTGACTCAATTTGAATATAAAATTTGTTAATGTATCAATTTCATAGAGAATTTTTTTATCATAGTGGATACGGCATTACAATGATAAATAATTCTAATTCAAACTGATTCTAATTTACACTTGTATTTCTCTTTTATTTTCCTTTTCATTAGCTCATGAAATTGCGCAATGATGTTTCAATAAAGATTTTAGCAATAGGATCATCTGGCGCAAAATTTTTGATATTTTCCATTGTTGAATAAACTAAATAATCTCTAGAAAACCAAAATAAATTATTATTAACTAAACTATAACAATAAGCACATGAGATCATTAGTTGATCCAATATAGCATTAATAATTTTTTCATAAATTTATATTAAAATAAACAAGTAAAAATCACTTAAGTGGTCCACAATTATATACGCATGATAAAAACAGCATTTCCTTAACGTCGAGAGAGATGATTTTCGAAAACATAAAATATTTTTGCTATTATGGTACTTTAAAAGTCACTTCAATGAAAGCTAAATGTGGAACAATAAAAATTGTCTTACCAAGTTTTTTATATACGATTTTATTTTTATTTGTAGGCATAAAACATTGACAACAAACATGAGTACAGTCATAAAAGAATAATATTTTTGAAGGTAGTTTAATAACTGGACATTCTAGTTTATTTATATTTTTAGTAAGGAAACATTCTGAATTTCATTCATAAAATTATTTACTACTACTCATAAAGTATTTTAAATGCAATCTCTAAGCTCTTGCTATTTTTCATAATACACTATTTTGGTGATACATTTAAATATTAAAGTATAAGTTATTATCAATTTGTTTAACACATATTCACAAGTAAATAGATGTGTGTATTATTTATGACATATTTAACTTTAATGTTTAAATAATTGAAATACACATATTTTGTAAATTACACAACTTTCCTCACACGAATAGTTCACTATATGTAGATGAACAACGGTAAAACTGTCACAGTTTAAATTTCTTATGAAATATTTTGTCAAATATTTTATGAAAAACAAACTGTTTCGCTGCCAAAAAATATTCAGAATTGCTTATATTTTATTTGTACATTTTTGTTAATGTTAATCAAAATACATTTGGAATCAAATTAATATTTTTCTAAATAATAATACATTTTAGGTTTAAAAATATGGTATTTAATTTAATGTTTGGGAGATTCTTTAATTTCGAACTTTGATATTTTGTAAAAGGTCTTTTAGTTAATATCTTCTGACGTTTCATGGTGCCGAAATTCTATTCGCGGCTAAATTTTCACTTATTTATTAGAGTTACCATCTACTTCTTTATAATACTGAAATATTTAAACCAATGAATAAATTTCGAATTCCAAGGGAAAGTTGTTGTTAAATTGTATTGAATAGAGAATTCTCTTCTCGATTTTTGAATACATTTCCCTGATTGTCGGAAATAGAAATAATTACCTATAAATGAAATGACACTTGCAATTCTCATAAGATATATGCTACAAACAATTATATATTTTAAGCTCAGATTACACTTTCAAATTACATCTTATTATTGCACCTATAAATCAATAATTAAATTAAAGGGAAAATACTCTGTTTTTAGATACCGCAGTCATGGAATTTTTCACTGTAACATTCCTATATAATACTAACTAGCTGAGGTACCAGGGTTTGCTCAGGAAGTTGATTTGAGATTGTGCGGTAGTTATATAGAATAAAAGGATAATCTTTAAGATATAAGAGTTAGAAATTTTTTATTGAAAATATATTCTAACTGCAATACTTCTATTTACAATACTTGTTTATAAACAATATTTTCCATCTTGTTATCCGGGATATATATGTATGCACTTTTCAAATTTTTACTCGTTAGCAAGCTGTATACAATTGATCGTGAGAAAAGCAGGCATCTTTGTGGTTGGTGCCGAAATATTTTAAAGTTTTTTCTTTTGCGCTTTGGTAAGTGTAAAACTATAGGCTAATTTGATTGGAAATTGCAGTCCTTTAAATAAGAATGACAGTTCAGTAGAGATCAGTGGTATTCTGGAGATGAAAACAGTGTGTCCACGGTTCTCATCATCCTTTCGTTAGGAACGTAATCGTCCTTCACACTTTTTGAATGTTTTGTTTTCGCTCTGTTCTTTTTGTTTTCACCGATATGTTTCAGAACTGACAACATCTCCTCCTCTTTTACGTTTAGATATTCTATAAAATAAAAAGGAACTTTTTTTTAATTGAGGAACACACTAAGTACACTTTAAAGACATTCTACACTTTATTTTCCATTTATATTCATTCCCTATATTATTTTGATTACTCATACCTGACTATTTGTTTTTATTCATTCACTGTACTTCACCGGTAGGAAACTGACGTTTAAACCAACAACTGATCATGCTTTATATATTCCTGCCTGCATTATATATAGGTTGCCCCAACCATTCAAAAAAGGCTTCGAATAGTCCACAATGTTGTGGACTATTCGCGTTCGAGTGGGTTCTGGAACGTTCCAAAATGATCTGGGATATTCTAGACAATTCCTGAACATTTTGGAATGCTCACGAATGTTCTGGTCTGCTCTAGATATTTCTAGAGGATAATATTTTTAACCCTTATATCATCAAAAGCCTGCCCTTCAAATAAAAACAGGAACCTTCTTCATGGACGGGATATAGTATAGATGGTTACCACACCATATGACTCCCTTGTTCGTAAAGGGACTCATTTCTAAGTTTTAGTGACACACACATTGTACACTTTCTTTTTAATATATATTGATAATGAAAGATTTTAAACCGCATTAATGACGAAGGGCTTTAAACTGTTAAAACAGTTTTAAAATATTTTATCCTCATATTCATTTATGTACATGTATGGTGTTTTAATAACAGTAAATGTTCAAGCAGAATGTCTTTCAAATGTGTAAACAAAGAAGATTTAATTTTCTTCAGGCGATGTTACACTTTATTTCATGTAGAATTTCATATAACATAAAGGCAATTGAAAAGGAAAAAAATATCATAAAAAGGTGATTATATATTTCATAGATTATAGGTATTATCGCTCTGTTAAAGAACTCTTCCCAACTAAAAACTTTTTAGAGCTATACGGAAAATAACTCCAGAACATTTTACATGAGCAATTGCAATATCTTAAATTAAAAAATACGCATATTTTTTTCTGAATGAATCAATTTTTAAAATTATGTCACTCATTTTAGTATAATTAATATTTATCTAAACTTTAATGACGAACAGTCCATTCGATTTAACGCTCCTTTACAGATAAAAATTAATCTGTTGCATCATTTTAAGATTAAATGTTACTTTTTATTACCACGTTTTTTAACTGTAAGCAAATTTCTGTTATAGGCATCTCAATACCTATATTATTTTTAATAAAATTATTCACCCTAAGCATTTTCTCTTATATCTCTTTGTTTCTTAAAGTCAATATTTAAAAATGACTTTAGAACAGCATTTCTTCCTGTATTAATCGTACTACTTCCTTTTGTCTCAGTGTAGTATAAAGTAGATTTATTTAACGATTAAGTTTTGGTGAAAGAAATAACAGAAATAAACACCGCCAGTTCACACTTTTTCTATTTCCAAAGCAATTCGGACGGAAGACATTAATTTTAATTTACGCTTTAGTTTTCGGAACAAAGACATAAAGATAAATGCCCAGTAGGAAGTCAGATTTATTCATTTAAAAGAGAACAAAAGTTACTATTTAACCATAAATAAGTTTCTATTTTTAGGTTATGCAATTTTCTTCTCGGTTATTACTGCAATTTTAACGGATTTTCTGTTATGAAAAGGTCAATGAACCTTTCCGAACAATTTCATTCAAACAGAATTATTATCTCTTGCTTTTAAATGCAAGTGCGGAGTTCATTTAATGATCTGACGGATTTAAAGGAATTATTCTCATAAATTACTATTTTTTTCGAGAAATTTAATTTAAAAACATAGAAATTACGACACTGTGTGTGTATCCTTTCAACAAAATAATGCAATGGATTATTATAGCAATGGATTATTTACATAATTTATTTTAATTAAATTGATATAAGAAAGACGTTTTATTTCTTAGAGTATTCTGAAATTGAATTTATCATTTAGTGTGTGATGGGAGATGTATATTTGGTGCGATTTGAGATTTATAGTTTGATGAATATTTTTACTTGCCATGCATAGCTATAATTTGGTGCAAAGTTTCTGCGATTTCTTTTAAACAGACGAACTTGTATATCTCAAATATTGTAAAACAATGCTGTTCGAGAGTTAAATATACATCTTTCTAACAATATTTCTTCATTTTGGAGGCATTATAAAATATCTTTGCTTATGCGATAACAATTAGATGGCAATATTTGATAATTTAAACACTAAATTGACCGTTTAAAAAAATACAAAACTTTGACAACCGACTCAAATTAATTTTTTCAATAAAAATAACATATTAAGATAAATTATGTGAAACAAGTGGTGATGAATAAATCTTGCTTTATATTTAAAAGCTTATCTTACGATTGTTTCTGTGAATGTTTTCTAACGCACCAATATTGGTTCGAATTCCCTTTTTACAGAACATTTCTAGACAACTGGATATTCACTTCAAATGGTTACATTTTTTAATCCTTAAAAGTGAGCCTTTTCAGTGTCTGCGACTTAATAAAGAAATTTCCCTTTTCCTCAAATAAAGAATTTTGGTGAATAAATTATGTATTAAAGTTTGTGTAAATTATCACAATTTTAACATTTAACTAACCTACAGAAAATATTTAATATTATCCTGAATATAATGATATAACTCTATAATAACTCTATATATAACTCTATATAATTGAAAAGATACATAACTCTTTATATATATAACATTTTATAATTTAAAAGAAATGATACAATTAATATGTATTCCAGTACTGCATTTTAAATAATAAAATGCAACGTTATTTAAATTATTATATCTTATTCACAACACAAAAAATCTATTTCATTTAATAATATGCTACGCAGCTTCCATTCATAATCAACTTTCTTTTGACATTTTGTAATTTGATGTATTATTTCATTTATATTTTCTGATACATTATACTTTGTATTCCTTAATAGTTCATTTACCTTTCTGTAGATTGAAATTTATAATACGGAATAGCTGTTATCTTGAATACTTTCTTAATTTTACTGAAATTTCTAATAATTTCTCTTTAATATGTTTCCTAAAATCATCATTATTTAATTTTATTGAATAGATAATAAGAGAAAATGCATACTTCACATTATCTAAAAATCCTTCAAATATTTGAAAATTTTTAATTGAGCGTTCCAATAATAAGAATTCAATAACAAATATTATTAAGATAAATGAAAACTCATTTATCTTAATAATAATACATTTTATTATTTGATGCTTGGACAAATTTCCTCTATTATAAAAATATTATTTAGTTTTAACTTGTTTTTATTATTTACTGAAAGTATAAAAAATTTTTAGCATCATTGAGTCAATACATTTCGAACAGTATTCTATTTTCTTTCAGCAAGAACCATGATGGTTCAACAAAACCTGCCAAAATTGCTGACATTCAAAAACATTCGTTTCAACGAAACGAGAAACCACATTTAACTTCAGTGACATAAGTTCTTAGACATAAGTGATTTTCTCCTGCCTGTGAAAATCTCCCACGATTTCCTGTTAGAGTTGGAGATTTCCCAGATTGTCTTCGCTCAATCTGACTTTAAGCATTTGACAAAGGATCTAAATAAGAAAAATAACTTTAAAAAAAACTCCATTTCTGAGAGCTGTATTATCTTTGGGTAAACTGTGCCTATGGTATACTGATGAGAGTATTATGTTATATAAGCTTTGTTAAAACCCCAAATTTTTATTCAATTATTTAAACATTTATCAGAATATTCATTTTGCAATGTATTAAAAAGTGTAAATTACGAATAGTTTAAGATTATACACAGATTACTTTGATTTTCAAACAAATATTTGTAAAATAAAAGACAGGTGAATATGTAAGCTCGAGCGTTGTCTTTGTCAGTAATTAATTGTAATTAAAAAATTTTGTTTATATTATTTCTTGAAAGAACTTTCTATAAGTATCCCAATCATTTATCTTAATAATAATAGTTGACATGTTTTAAGTACTGCCTAATTTGTATTGACAAACTGCAAAATGGAACATATCTTCAGTTTTATTATTTAAATTTTACCTAATTACTCGTGTATCCTTAAAATACTATAAGCTGATGATTTTGTCAAGAAAAGAAGATTTTTACACGATATCTTGCTATGATGCTAATAAATACCTATACTACAATCGAAGAACAATCACAAAAGATACAAATAATTTTATATCCTATAAGTCTAAGGAAATAACAACAAATTTAAGCAAAATTTCAGTCTGAAATAATAATATTACTCAGTTTGATTTTATTTCACTTGCTCACACAGTAAGAAGTAAAATATTACTTATCTCTTTATCCCTTTCTTTTTATCTTTTTATCATCTTTTTCAAAAAGAATAAAATCATCTTTTTATCCCTAAATTGGTACATTTTTACACAAATGTAATTATAGAAGGTTATTTTTACGATTTTTCTCAACTTAACAACTAAACAAAAGCATGTCAAGTCTAAGCTGATTAATCAGCAACCATGTATATATGTCAAATAACTTTCACTAATAAGATAGGAATAAAACTCTTCTTTTGTTGTACAATCATTTGGCAAAACTTCAAAATTTTCACCCAAAGAAAGCGTTGATGAACTTAAAAAGGCTCACGGGATAATGAGAGTGCTTTGTTAAACTGTATCAAATTTACGATTCCTTTGTTCTTTTCATTTACCTTTTGAAAAAACTTATCCATGACACTTGTCTTATCATTCTTATATCTTACTCTAAAAAGAATCGTTCTTACAGTTCTAATCCTAAATATTCAAGCTTATGCTTACTGATATTTAGTATAAGCACATTTAAAAAGTTCATCTAGAACAGTAATAAAAATAATAAGTACAGTCCGAAAAACTGGTATATCTTCTTTTGTACTATAATTCTTTAATTTAGATGACTTAAAACCAAGTAAAAACTGCAAATACTGAGCAAAAGCCATAATTTCAAATATTCTTATAGTATATCATATTTGTACAAGATGAAGATTTTGCAGAAGAGAGAAAATGATTTGTGTAAAATGGTTGTTATTGCTGTCTATCTCCGGTGTTAAGAAAACTGAATTAGGTCTATGAAATTTGTCTTTCTAAGAAAATCTAGTATTAAAATTGCGCTTGTGAACATATTGATTCTGGAAAGCTTCAGACAATCCAGAATATGGTCATCAATGACAGGAAAGTCAGCACTCTTCAAACAGGCTGGGAAAATCTTTTTTTCATAAAAATAGGATACATATCTAAGTGTTCGCTGATCTGCCTGCCTGGTACCAGTTACCTGCTACCAGTGGTAAGCAGCTGGGATTGCCCAACTAGCGTTAACAACTTTTTCCTCTCTCGAGAACAGCTCCAAATGAGTCAATGACTCAGGTATGTCTAATAGCCCACCAACACCCACTTTAGCCCAAAATATCTGCTGTCTCATCCATTTATATCAGCGTGTGAAGGTATCCATTGTAAGTGCACCTTACGAAAGGATGAAAGATGTTCTAGTTTGTTATTGATTGCCTTCCCCACATGATCACGCACTTTATGCCAATTAGAAAGGTGCTGTATAGACTTTCGGCTATCAGACATTATCCAAACGGTAGATGAGCTAGTAAAGGACAGAATCGAGTTGAATCCAACATCAATGGCAATCAGCTCTCTTCTGAGAACCGAACAACCATCTGGATTTCTCCTATTTAATTCTGTTTTACAAATGCCTGGGGTGTAGCAACTAAATCAGTTTTCTACCTTTCGGTATTCCAGTCATTCCTTTTTGACAACGGAAGCTGTCTCATTACCTCCATCTATGATTATGTCAGTTTACAATGTCATTTGCAAAATGGTAATTAGTTAATATCGAAACCTCCAAGAGTGATTAATCCATAGGTCCATTTAAGCAGTTTTTCGAAAAACTAAAAATCAATTGTATAATTTTATAAAGAAAAAATATTATTTGGAAGAAGAAATAATGTCCAGAAATTCCTAAATTTGCTTAAATACACTTACTATCTTTAAAAAAAAATTTTTTTTTACATAACCTTAAAATTTGCCATTCATAATGCGTTGAAATACCATTAAATTTTCCCCTGAAAACTTTGAATTGCGTGCAACACTATTTTCTAAAATAAGTAATTAATATTTGATGATCAGATTATAAATGAATCAAAGTTAAATTTTTTATATGACAGGTTTATAGATAAATCACATTTAATTTGTAAAAACAAAATCGAATTGAAGATCAATTGTTTTAACTGCTTATCATAAGGTTCACTGATTTCTGAAATCAATTGTCAGACCAGGTGCAAGTATATTACAAAATAAGAAACTTGGTTTTTCTCATATTAGTTCTGATAAGCTACTTGAACTTTCCAATCCAGCGATGAGTGAAATTACTCAGATCTCATAGTAGAAAGTTGGATTTTTAGCAAAAAATGTCTTAGTTCCGCTTAGTAATTTTCCCTGAAGCTCATAAGTAACTTTTGTAAGTGTTAAGCAAAAAAGAATTTCCGTATTTTTAACCTTTTTTCTCCGAAACACTTAATTCGTAGTTAATTTTGTATTGAAAATATTGTGTTCTAAAGAATGTTTCTAAAATGTGCAAGTACTTTACGATTATGATGCAAACGATGAAACATTCATTAGTTAGAGAGAATTTCGAAATAATTCTTTGAATCCATTTTGCTCTCTTTTCAAAGCGAATTCTAGATTATATATTATCATTTTAATACTTTTAAAAGTATAACTTTTAAGATTATGAAGATAATTATTTTAAAAAATAATAGAGCAATATGGTATTTAACTTTTTAATATTATATTGATATAAAATATCAGTATGAATGTAATTTCAGATGGCATTTAAATTCTGATGAATTTAGAAATACCAATACAATGCATTTTAATTTTTACGTTATCGGGAATAACAGAAATAAGAATTCCTATTCTTATTTTTCTTTTAATTTTGATAAATTTTCATTCCGTATTCCCCAAACATTGATAAAAACATTTGAAATTAAAAAAAAATATCAACCATTAAAATTCTTGTAAATGCTAAGAATGTCAAAATTTTTTATGAAGTTACTGGTCTAGCGTTTAAAATCTTTGTTCTTTTTATCCTAGCTTGAAATCCCATTGACTTCTTTGCATTAGCATTTTTTGTTTCTTGCAATCATTTCTGAGCATTTGGGGAATAGTTTTTGAACAACAGCTTGTGTGTGTGTGTGTGTGTGTGTGTGTGTGTGTGTGTGTGTGTGTGTGTGTGTGTGTGTGTGTGTGTGTGTGTGTGTGTGTGTGTGTGTGTGTGTGTGTGTGTGTGTGTGTGTGTGTGTGTGTGTGTGTGTGTGTGTGTGTGTGTGTGTGTGTGTGTGTGTGTGTGTGTGTGTGTGTGTGTGTGTGTGTGTGTGTGTGTGAGTTCCCCATTCATGCCTAGATGTTTGTTCAGGTCCAGTTTCAACTTTAAACAGTCTATCGTAGTTGATCTGCTTATGAAAAATATAACTGAAAGCAACAAATGAATCAATCACTGCTATTTTTTCGTCATAAAAAGCTCATATGAAAGCATATCAGAACTACAGTAAATAACGTATCATCTATGTCTCTCAATTAAAGCTTGTTAGGGATATTAGAAGCATTTAGGAAAAATATTAATTGCTTTTAAGCAGAATATAAGAAATTACAAAAAGTTTTTCACTATATAAAGAAAACATTAAAAGCAATAAAAATAATAAGAAAGATAAACTGAATAAATTCTGTCCTGAAAAAAGAACGTAAGAATTTAATATTCCATAAAGAATTATTTTAAATTAAATACTACTGAATTGTTGCAAATTCTTTTAAAATTGCAGAAATATAAGAAAAATTTAAAACGATTTTCAAGCACAAATGAAACACTCTATGAAAGGGTTGGCCTTAAAAAAACGCTGGTATACATAAAGTATTTATTTTGAAACCAGATAGTGAAAAGCTCTCATAAATTAAGTAGACATCAATATCTCGATCATATCTCTGAATAAATTAAGTTTGCTTATGTGTATATTGTTACAAGCTACATAGAATTTGTAGCAGAATAAAAGAAATTATGCATTTTGAAAAATGTCAGATTGCTGTCAATTATCGCAGGTTCAATCTTTTGTATCGTGATCGATGGTTGAGTGAGGAAGACTTTAGACACTAATAAATACTGTCACATTTAATAAAATAATTTTTCATAACAATGCACATTGCGCATACATTAAATTGATTTTGGGAATATTGTTGCGAATTTTTTACAACAATTCTTTACACTTTTTCTCTACGACTTAAATACTCATACAGGAGCAAACATGTAAATAACGTTGCAAATCATTAAGCGAGGTTGCCAGATTTCTTGGAAAATGCTAAAGCCAAAATGAAAAATTTATAACAACCACAACACTAAGAAGCTAAATGACCTCAGTTTCAAAAACATTTAGTTATAACCTAAATCAACAGTGTATTGATATAAAACATTTGATGGTTTAACGTTTTTCATTTATTTAGGCTGCTGCTCTCAAACAAACTTTGTCAATAAGTTGGAGAACTTTGAATCTCATTGCTAGATTCGAATACATGCAGTTGCTAAATCATATTGTATAATAATATATAAATATTCATACATGAATAAACTACTATAGCTACTGCATCGTACAAATAGGAGTGCACAAAAAAACTGACAGCAATTGTCAATAACTGGACCATAAAAACTTATTGTGAATCACTTGTAACTTAAAAGAAGTGAATTTGTCATACCTTATTTTTACAATATCATTCTATTCAAGAATAATAACGCACGTGAATACGAACAATTAAAACAATCAAATAAGGTGTTAGTAATACAGTTTATTACTTTATTATGCTCACATTGAGCTTAATGCACTGCTGGCTGTTGAAACTGCAACAGTAAGAAGAAATGATCTCACGAAAGTCAAAATCACATGATAGGAGGGAGAAATTGTAATATGGAAGTGATTAACATTTCAGTTTTTATGGACGATGCAAAATGGACAAACGACATTTGGTATACAACATAAAAGGAAAATTGTGCAACAAATTTCTCATTTGGAAATTACTTTGTAAGATAGCAATTTTCTCAGAATAACATGTTATTTCCCGAATATAAGTAAGTGTCAGAATTTGATAGAAAAGAATCATTGTTTATCGAGAGCATAGATTATCGTTTCATGATATTACCACTTCCATAGGTTGAAATCCAACCAGTGTCATGTAAATGCGTAACCGGTAGACTGCAGAAGATCATAATCAATAGTAGCCAGAATATTAATCCCTCTCATGACTAACGTAAAAAAACAGATAAATTGTGAGTTCGGCTTTGCAAAACAGCACAATCACAACATGGTCATGAAAGAGTCTTATTTGCAAAACTTTCATTACCTGCTGGCACAGTATGATGATATTTAGAGCATCACAGACTGGCAGAATGGTGACCATTTCTTAGGTTTCTCATTATATCATAAAGACAGACGGTGACTTAAATGCTAAATGACAAAGCTAGATACAGGAGTGGTAATGACACCATTTTTCCGAACAAGTTACGATTCTGCATGCCGTAGGTTTTCCAATACTCCAAATACGAATTTTATAACGTATTTGGAGACTCCGAAGAGAACGCTTGTTGTCTGGTTCTTTTCGATATTGTCAAAGAAGGTATATTGGTCAAAGCTGCCATTGGATACACTACATGCACATGTGTATTTCGGACTAAAGGTAATTTGAATGTCGATTTGTGCATTTCAGACATCTTAAGAGAAACTATTGTGCCCTATCCTCGTGGCAAGTGAAATATTATCTTTCAACCACATAAAGTAAAAACGCATGTTGCCCGTCGTGTTCTAACCTTCCTCGCTTAATAGGTCTTCTATCGTTGTCTTAATCTGAATGGCAATTTAAGAAATTTTATTCAGGGTTGCTTAGACTTATCCGCTCCCCTTCTCTATTTTTTATAAAGCGAGCCATAGATTTGAAACAGCATGGAATAAGTTACCCTTTCAAATTCAATCAAGTTCAGTTCGGCATTATACCTAATTGAATAAGGATCATTATAGCTGCAATGGGTGGCAACTATTTTTCAGTTTTCATATTCATGTAAACCCCAAATTTCTGCAAATTTAATAGTTTTGATTTCATGCTATACTATTTATGTATAGCAAATATCTTAATATTTGATTTCCTTCAAGGTGTTGCAATTACAATAGCTAGTATAATACATTTTTTAATTCGTTTTACCTAGCTGATTTCTTTCAAACTGAACTTTAAGGTGAAATATTTGTTATGTAAAACAAGAAGTATACTTTCACAGAATTCTTTTGCATTTTCTGGGTTTTGACGGTTTATTTACGCAGATGGTTTCTTTTTGTTTCCTCTCTATTCTGGTATGAATGCCTGGAAAGCAATAATTTTCTGACAGCCGTTTATCTTTATTTACACCCTTTTAACTGGCACTCTCGCACAGTTTGCGATAACATCAACAAAAGAACTGGTGCTACTGATTATGATATCGCACCGGCTAAATGTTTCTCTCATCAGGACAACATTTAACTCATAATACACTATTGACATAACAATATCTTTGAGGTGATAATGTCTTTGAATGTTTTTTTTAGATTTTCTGACTTCGCAACATCATTCAAATGTGTGATTGGGACGTATTCCAAATACTTCTGGATTCTAAATAATAATTACATTTGCTACATTATATGTCGGCATCTTCATTAAATCTATGTTCCATCGAAAATGATCTCATATAACTGCAAGAGATGATTTTCCACGAAATACATTGGGCATTGTTTGTCTTGAAATATCGTAATTAAAAAGGGTTTTAATCTGAATTTTCGTTCCTTTAATCACCTATTCGAATAACTAATTTATTCTAGTCGTATATCTGTAGTTCATTATATTCATAGGTGCATATGCTTTTAGTACTATTGAATGTTAATTTTTTAGACAGTTGAAATTTTTTTGACAAAACAATATTTCAAAATTATATCAGCATAAAAATTAATATATAAGGTAATTTTTTAAAATACTACATGGATTTATATATATATAATATGAAATAGCAAAGCAAATCGTGGCACAAATTTAATATAATTGAAAATTTTAATGTAATTCCAATAAATGAACCCTTAATTCAGGTAATGATGTTACTAAATATGCTATGTGTGAGTTCAATTTACTATTCGAATTATTTTCTCATTAATAGTAAAACAATTGAAGATTTACAGTTGGTTTTTAGAAATTTTAACTATGATAAATTGAAAAACGCAGAAAAAAATGTTTTTTTATTTATTTATTTTTTCCAGAAATCATACACATTAAACAAATAAGGCATGCAAATTTTATAGGCTAGAGGAAATTCCATTATAGAAATATTTGATAACTAATCATTGTAAAGTGTGTTTGGAAAAAGTTATTGTTAATGTTTTGTATAATGAATGCTAATACTTCACTTTAAAATTTTGTTTAACTTTTTGATCGATTGATTTATTTTATCTTAATAAAACTGTGCTTTCGTTAAAACTTAAAGATAAATAATCAAAGGTCTTTTTAATAGAAAATATTTTAATTATTTGAATTAAATTTATACAAAACGCAAATATTTTCAAAAATTAGAAAAAAATCAAGAACTCCTGATCTATAGCATTTTTTTCATAGGTATTGCATAATCTACTATCATTCTTTTAAGGCCAAGCTTTAGTTTAAAAAAATGACACCATGTAAACTTTTCATTTAAAAATCATCGAGATTTAAATATTAAAAATTAGTAATGAATATTGGATTAAACTAATATTTGAAGATTTAAAAACTTCATTTCACTGAATTATGTGTAAGGTGTGAATTTGAAAATGTTCTGACAAGAACTTAAGCAACAAATTTTCAATTTGACAATTTTCTAAAAATGAAGAAGATAATCAATGACTGAAATTAATTTGATAATTATAAACGAGTACTGGAAAAACAGAGATGCTTTAAACAAAAAGTCATTAATCTTACCGTTTTAAAGTCCGAAAGTACACCCTATCAACCATGTTTAATTAACCGTGCGAAAAAAAGAATAACTTCAAAGACACTGTGACGGAAATTAAAATAAATAAATAAAAAAAAAAGATTTAACAAGTAAACATAGCGGTATACAGTTGCATTTCTGTGTCAATCTATCTTAAAGATGGTGAAATTTATAATTCAATGTTGGCAACAGTACGCAAAACACGCTGGCTTCTATTTAGCAATGATAATTACAGGGTCTGGATTGTTTCCAAAAAATTTGCTTAAAATAATTACTTGTAATATTGTAATATTTATGCTAAAGTAAGATTAGAAGGACTGATGATAAACACATAATTATTTATGCTATAAGTCAATTTTAAAATAAATGTACTTGAGTTCTTTTGCCTTGAAAAAAATATGTTTTTTCGTTTTCTTTTTAACTAGGACAACTTAAATTAATAAAAGAATAAGGTTATCCACAAATTAATGATGTATTTTCATTCTCATGATAAACTCATCTCCATTTATTTTTGTTCTATTATTTATTTATCAGAAGTAAATCATGTGAATAGTATAAACAATTCTTATATTTTATCTTTAAGATATCGTAATTATTCGTAAAATAAGTTTGGAACAATAAATTTTTAAATTTCCTTATATGCATCACGTGGCATTATCAGATAAATTAACAAAAATATATTTTCATCAAAAATTCTTCACTTTCCACAGCGCGTAAGTAATTTTACTGAAATTAAATTATTTCAAGAAATTTTACTGGAATAATCTAATCCTAATTAAATAAAAATGGTACCAATGCAAGATTTAATTACATTTGATATCTTAAGTAAATCTTTAAAAATATTCTTACTAAAAACATGAAAAAGTATGTTGTTTAAATTTTAAACGAACATTGTTGAAAATGTTGGTAAGCTGCATGTCTAACTACGGACGGAAAAATAAAATATATTGCTTTATGAATAATAAATGCTTAAATTCTATTCTCACGAAGAATAAATGACTATATCCTTCTTATTGGCGCTCAACAAACGAGATATTTGACAGTTTCATGCGCGGGTAGGTGGAAGGTCACGTAAAAGATGTCTAATAGCTTTCTAAACACATTCGAATTTGAGAGATCTCTGTGTATAAGCGGTGATCGAAGTAACTGGGTACCCTGTTTAACTAATCAGCACGTTAATAAATAGTATTTTCCACTCCCAGAAGAAAAATTAGTGTTACTGGATGAAGTATATTATCCCCGTATCATTGAGTGATACTGCAAGCAATATAGACTAATTATGATGGACCATTGTTTGTTGGTAAGAGCGCATCGAAACACCATAGCATGTTACGACGCAATGCCATGTTTCATATTTAGTGTATGATTGCACTTATCACCACTTTACTACTTATACTCAAATTTACTGATTGAACCAAAATATGACTCGTCGAAAAGCATTATACTATTCTGAAGTATGTATGATTCTTTCCCGACACTGTCGCAAAAGCAGGAGTTAGTACGACATCCATAATGAACAATAATGAAAGTTTCTGGAGATTTGTTTGCATTTTATTACTTTTAGCTTGTAAAATAAATCCGGATTGATGTAAGATTATAAGTGTTTCCCATACTTGTCTTAAAATGTGTCCAATAGAGATGACCAATTTTCTTAAAACATTGCTAACACATACCTGATGTTGCATCGTTACATCTTTGATGTTAGTCTGTCAAAATCACTACTTCTGCCATGCGCCACATTTCCTTTTTTTAAGCATTTTTGCCACATTTCCTTTTTTTTAAGCATTTTTGCCACATTGGTGACACCTTTTTTCGGTGAATCAGTTCAGAATATAACTTGCTTTGATAATATGAACACTGTTTTTCAGAGTGTACTTTTTATCTGAAGGAAGTTCCCTAATTATATCCATTCTGATATTTTCCGTAATAACTCTTCCTTAACGGTAGAAAATCATTTTACAAAATGATTACTCAATCAACGGAAAAGTGGATGTGCCCTCGATTTTCCTGATTGCTTACCATGTATCTAATACATAGACATATAATATTTATCTTATAGTTATGTAACTCATATTTTCAAATTATATATGTAGATGGAAGTTTTTTGTTTTATTGAAGAATCAAAATACAATCAATTGTTAATATTTCTGTTTTTCTTAGAAACTCAATATGGAAACAAAATTAATCAAGAATATCAAGATAAATTATCATATTGAAGATTATAATAATTTTCAAGGTCTGAGAAATGAATTCAAAGAATATTACACTTTTATCACATGCTAATTTTTCTAGAAGATTTATGAGCTTTCAGAAAAAATAAACATATGAATGAATGCTGGAAATTTTTGAATTTAGAAAAATATATGTAATTAACAACCATTAAAATCGTTGTTATTAGGTTTGTCATTTATTATATAATTCCTGTAAAAAAATAAAAAAAAAATGTTTTTTGGAAACTTGAGCAAATTTTTAGGTCTTCATGGCCTTAAATTATATCATCATTATAATTAGTGATTTCACCAGACAATACATTACAAGAAACTATTTTAACTACCTTAAATAATTTTCCATACCTTTATTTTATGAAAGAAGTTGCTGTATTTTGATTCTTTCCATTCTAATTATTGTTGAAGACAGCAAAGAGCTAATTTACCATTTCTTCATCAGCACTGAAGAAATTCAACTTATTTCCTCTCGATTAATTATAATGAATATAATAATTAATGAATTTTAATTATTAATTATGACTAATTATAATAAGCACATTTAACATAGTTTATGGAAAAATATAAATGGAAATTATATTTATTTTATTTTTTTATCAGTTTGCATTTGATTGCTAAATAAAACTGGAAACCTGGAAAATTGTTTCAACATCAAATAATTTTCCATAATCTATAACTGAAAACAAAGAATTAAAAATAAATTTATACAAATTAAGAAAATCCATTCCATTTATATATTTTATTATTCATCATAATATGAATTATGATGATGAAATTATTTCGTTACTTTAAATTTTGAAGTCGGCATATGCATCAAAATATTGATATTTTAATATATATATATATATATATATATATATATATATATATATATATATATATATATATATATATATATATATATATATATATATATATTAAAATTATAAACTTTACTGGAACTTGAAAGATATGAATTCTGTTGACAGAAGATAACCAAAAAGTAATAAACTGTCACAGAAAATAAAAATATAGAATATTTGAGGTGGAAAACGAATTATTTTTTTCATTTTAGACGAAATATAAATATGCAATCCACCTCTTCCCACTCCGCCTGTTGCGTCACCCGCTGTGAATCGCCCAGGTTATTTATCCTCTTTCTTTTCTCCAGCCATCCCAGACCCTTTTTTCCTAACCGTTTTAGAAACTTGTTCCTCAGCGACCCTAGCTTTAGCTTGCTGCCTTGTCTTATAATAAAAGCCGTCGAAGATGGGGGAAAAAATAAACAAAAAGTCATGTGACATCCTTCAACCAATCACCGTCTTCTTTCGGAACTAAGAACTAAAGCAAGTTTTGGCACCACGTTACAACTGAGACGAACCCGGAAATGAAAACATTTGATACCTCATCTTCTTCGTTGAATCTGCTTTTGACGATTTTTCAGATCTTGTTTTATTTTCCAGTACTTCTCTTGCTCCCTACCGGTTATTAATCGATTTCTAATTCTTAATTTAAAAAAAAAAAACATTTTCTAATCGAATTGAAAATGAATTAGTAAAATTCATAGCCTTTCTTATTATTCTATTCTTCTTTTGATGCCTTCAGAGAAGAAAAATAAATAAAAAACGATATTGTTCTTTTTTCTAACCAAATTTCAAAGATTAGACTTTAATTAGCTTCGTGCTTAATCCTGTGGTTAGAAAGCTGCCGATTCGAACTTTTGGTAAGAAGGTCAGCATGTTGATTTTCAATTGAAAGTAGATCATTCGATCTTTGGAACAGGAAAATCTAAGTCGAGTGTAAAACGCGATCGCGAATCAGCTATTGTGATCGAATAATTGTAGATTTTTCGATTGATATTTGATATCTTAAAACACATTAATCAATTTATAAGTTTTGAAGAATTCCATATTTAATTTTATTGTAAAATAGAATGTTCCTTACTAGATAACATTTTCGAAGTTTTTATCCATATGGCATCCTCTAAAATTACTCGAGAGAAACTGAAAAGAAGTGGCTCTTTTCAAAGCAAAGAACCTCCTCCTACACCAACTGATATAAATCAAATGCCTGATCTTAAATTAGAAGACTTCGAAATGCTCAAAACTATTGGTAAGTCAATATTTTGGCATACTTTTGTGAGCTTATTAATTTCAATATTTTTAACAATTATAATACTTTTCTTACTTATTGTTTTGTTTATTGTTCATAATAAATTATATGAAATGATCATATGCAAGAAACACACTAATTATTTTCGTATATAAAAAATTTCTATATTACATAATAATTATTATTCAGTAAACAAAAGATTGAATTTATTGAAAATTTTAATTGTAAATAACCAAAATACGCAAAAGAGTTAATTTATATATGCTTTATTGATTATATTAAGTTCATTTTTAACTTTGTTAAATAAAGATCATGTTAATAACATTTGATGTTTTATATAATAAACTGGGATTTTGCATGTGATTTTCCCTTTATTCATGCATTAGTAATTAGCTGAAATAATTAGGAGTTTAATGCAATGTAAATGAATCTATTTTGTTAGAAAATATAACTCATGTCTCTTTTCAAATATCCAGTATGTTTCTCCTTGTGAGCCTTAATAAGGTAAACATTTGGCGCAGAAAATTTCTCTTAAGAAACTTTCAACATAAAATCTTAATATGCATTTTGCATTCCTTTTTAACTACATATCAAATGAAAATCCTTTGATTATTTATAGTAATATAAAGTTACCTTGTATGTGAAAATAATACATATGTATATTAATTATAGGTAAGTTATTTAATATAAAATATTTTAAATATAAAATTCAATATAAGACGTTATACAAGCTTAAAACAGATGTAAAACTTTACAGGATGTTGAATTAGAATATTTTTGTTGAAATATACAGGATTATATAAAATTATAAAAATAAACAATTTTATATATCGGATTTCTATCAAAATATTTACAATATAGTATCGAATAATTTACATTATAGAAATATTTCATATTTATACATATTTAGGAGAATTATTAATTTTTATTTATACTTCAGTCTGAAAAATAAGATTTTATTTGTATAAAACATGATTAGAATAACATACTTTATGGTATTCTAATTGAATGTGTTATTTTTTACCAGTAAATGGGCTTCTTACTTTACATTAATTTAATTTTCTACATTACATTTCTTACATTAAATTAATTTTCTTACTTTGCATTTTATTGCTTTAACTTTTTTTTACTTTATGTAAATATTGTTGATGCATTCAAAACGATTTCTGCAATATTTGTTTTATTGAGCATCTGCTGCACCCTTATATAGAAATATTCATTACAAAGAATGAGAAAAATCATAATTAATTAAACCAATAATTCTGTGCTATTACTGATTATATTAGCAAAAATATTAACTTAAATCAGTCATTAATTTATCTCTTCAAACTCATAATCCCTGTTGATCGCTATATTAATTTCACATGCACTAAGAAATCATCCGTACTTTCATAGTTCTATATTTGTAATCAGAAAAAACACGTTTATTTATGTTCGACATTCAATGCTAAACTACATTAGGTCTTAATCACATTTAACAGAAAAATATTGAAAGTAATATTTCACTTGTAGTTGCTAACTTCGATGTTAGTGTTAAAACTGTTTACTGATAATTGAATAACGTGTTTTACCCAAATAGTGATTCTAATACTCTTTGACGATCACTAATGCTTAAAACCTCATTATACAGACTGAAAATGTTTTCTCTATAAATCGAAATGAATTGAAATCTATTCAAACCCTGACTCAACTAAACAATGTCGTTCTATTAGAACTTATATGAACTCCAATTACTTGCGACTTAGCATTCCATTTTATGGTATGGTAGTTTTAAGTGGAAAGCTTGATTATTGTTCAGGATATTATTTGTGGGAATATTTCAGTAGATACAGAATACCATTTTCAAATGCCCACTTTGTGGAAGCTAACCATAACTAGGATTGTTGAGAGGACTCTGTAACTCTGTAGGAAATATCTAACTGAAAAAAAAAGATTACTTTTGCTACTAATACGGTCCATTATACTATATATTCCAAGATCGCTTACATTTTTAAATCTGCCTGTGGATAAAATAGCACAAATATGATTCTAGATTCCGGTCAAGGGATCAAGAGAGTTTAAACTTTTCTTCTCCTTTCTTCAATTTCTGAAAAAGCAGCGTTTCCAAGATATTTCAAAATTTATTATCAATCGTCACTCCGGAATAAACATTATCAAGACATTTAGTTCAAAGTTATTTGATCAAATACTCAAAAATTAAGTCCTCTGAGAAAGTCTCATCTGATATCAGAATTATTTAATCTCATCTTAATGTTTTAAAATTTATTTAAACTATATAAAAAATTGGGAAATGTATTAGTATCATAAATCAATAAGAATACTTAGTTTACTGATATAATGCATTCCTAAAATACAAAATTCAAATTAACGATAACAGCATTTGTATTCTTTTGAGTAATTTAAGAGTACTTTTTATACATATGTCATCTTATCAACAGCCCATGGTGCTGTTCTAATTTACATAAGAATAATGATTTTTTTTATAAAATATAGTATATAGGTCGTATAAATCCATTGACCTGTCACAGGTTTTCCAGATTAAAACAAAATTGCAGTATTATACATTGACAAACATTATAATTGAAACATCAAGAAGAGGTAAAGTGAAAATTTCCCTGTGTATCAGCGTTATCAATATAAATAAATATTATTTCACCAAAAAACTATTTACTGTGAAAAATTTGGAAATAAAATTATGGTTCTGCAAATATATTGTCTCGTATCTGAAACAGATGCATTAGTATAATATAGAATCAAATAATTTCCATAGGTTTTTCTGATAATACACTTTGGAAATGGTCTCATCAAATACATTGATTAAAAACCAATGGATTAACTGAACATGTGGAATGCCCACTTAATTCTTCCAGGTAGTCCCATGAATTTTCAATTTAGGAAAAACTTGGGAACCATGTTGGTCATGGAAGACTTCATCTCCAGTTATTCTTACAACTCTGTAATTGAGGGTGAGTGTGCATTGGCTTATTGGAAATTAGCTCCTGAGAGCAGTGTCAAGAGTCAATACAAGTAGCCAATATGCTGCCGTGGTAGTATTGCTGAATTAAAATCACAAGTTGAGGTGGTTACTAACACAATCACCACACACATTTTGTTTAATTTCAAATGTTTCATATCAGTAATTTAAGATTTCTTAACATTGATTCAGCTACTCAAGTTAGACGTAAAGTTTTGAATATTCCCGAAACCTTCAACCAAAAATTAAAACTATATTTGTGTTTCCTCGGAAGAGATTCTCTCTTTTTAGTGTATTTTTCCTCTCTCATCTTCCCCTGGGAATTGAGGGATGTCATTTTTCTTGCACTTTTCGCGATGATTTGCTGTAAAAATAGGACGTTCACCAGGTGGATTGGGGGGGAAGGAACTACTTTGAGTGAAAAGCTCGACGAGGGAGAGATGTGGAAAAGAAAGCAAACTTCTATTTTATGAGACAGTTATTCCTATTTCATAAGATGGATTTTTTTCTCAGAGAGAAAGAGGTCTTTATCATCTGTTTCGGCAGAGTAATCCAATGTTCAAAAACAAAGTACCTCGTTATTATTATTGCATGCTCTCAGAAAAGCAATTGGTTTCCTGTCTTTTAATTCGGAAGGATGTTTTCTTCTGTCCATTCACCAAGCGAGGAAAAAAAATTAACAATACATTTTTCTCCAATTTAACCTCCCTGAATTTTGATAAAAATAGATAAATAATTGGAACCGAAAGTATTTTTTTCTCCTTTTTAATATTGCTTTTTCCAGCTTAAGCGCATACATGAATTTAAGAACATACATACATTTTTAGCTTAAGCGCATACATTCCTGCATACATGAATTTTAAATGCATTAATATTGAAAATTTCTCTTATTAGTTAAATTACTGTTCTTATAAGCAGTTAAATATTGCTATGTGTATGTCACTAATTATGAATTTAAAATACATTTATAGTCCAATGATGAAAGTTAAAGTTATCCTTCCATACCACTTGATATTTTTCTAATTACTACTCTGATAGTGGTATCACCCGATACGCATCACCTTTCATAAATGAAATAACATATAAAACAAACTAATAGCTCAAATGAAATAAGTAAGATTATAATCAAGACAACATTAAACTGTTCCAGCATATTTTGTTATCACCATAAGTGTATTCTCAATATGATTACATATATAATATATAAGCAGGAGTGTAAAATTCCCCTATATAATGATTCGAGTATTTAAATGAAACCAAATTAAATTTAAATAATAATATTGCAGTATATGATTAAAAAATGTTTCTCATACAATTGGTCACGAATAAACTGATTGTTTCTGTAATTGGAAATGGACATTACACATAAAATAATATATTTAGTATTTGTTGGTTGATATTTTAAATAATGGAATTTTCAATTATGAGAATCTATTAGATGTTTTCTAGTTACCCTTTACATCTAGTAAATTGTACATGTGTTATAAAATTAGAATATTTTCGCCTCAAATAGAGGCAAAAAATGTTAAGAAAATTATTTGCCACTACCAAGCATATAGCCTTATAGTTAAGGACATTTGAATATAACATACTTTTCGGGAGGATATTTCCTTAGATAGTAGGATATATGGACATATCTCAAAAAAGAAAACCAAGAAACCTCCCGAGTACTCATCTTAACAGGAAACAATGCCCGTCTTTCATCGTACACAGAAAGTAGACACACAACATCCATCCCTCGTGGTAATTCGAAGACAAATCTTTCTATTTCAGTAATCGTAACCCAATTAATGTTCTTCAGTAAGCAAAGAAGAAATTATTTACGAATCTCTTTATTTTACTTATATTTATACACTTTGAATTTATTGGTTAAAACAATTTTTATAACGCATTAAGTGTTATGGCTATCAATAATTAAACTGGTCTATGTATAATCCAGACCTCAGTGCTTAACATTTTTCAAATAAATATTTATCAAAGATTCGCCATATTAATGTTTCATGGTGTTATACTTGACTAAACATTTATTTAACTATTGATATTTCAAAAACTTAGAAATTTCTAATTGTTATTTTAGCTCTGGAAATATTTTACATACTTTTCATTATTTCATAAAATTTTAGTAGCTAAAGGAGCCATCAATAAAAAAATTGAAACTCAAGTCGGCAACTCTTATTATGTATTTAATTTATCAATCTTGTTTATAACTACATTTAAAATATTTCCAGTGAAGTAATTTGGGTCACAATCCTCTTTCATAGCTTTCAATTCTTACAATCGATACTTCAGCAAATCTAAATATCGTCTACTACTTATTTACTAATTAATCTGATTCAATAATTCTTATAAAATAGTTGGTGAGTAAATTTTCAAACACACAAGTGCAAATAATATATATATATATATATATATATATATATATATATATATATATATATATATATATATATATATATATATATATATATATATATATATATATATATATATATATATATATGTATATATAAGAAATTGTATGAAACAATAAAAAATACTGGAATCAGGAATTATCTGTAAACTCGTTTTATATTTTGTGAGAAAATTAACATTTTTCGTAATGTTAAATCCCTCCCAAAATAAATGTAATATCATTGAATTAACATAATAATAACATGCACGCTCAATGCCAAATAATAACACATGCCGAAAATTAATTAATTTTACTACTCCTTGAAAACATGTTGCATGAATTAAAAATCTTGGCATTCAGATATTCATAAAAATGTACAAATATATCACTTAGCGTAGCTATTTAATTCATACAAGAATTGTTGAGCATAATTAGAATTGCATAAATGATAAATACTTAAGTCTAAATGAATACATAATTCAATCTACTCAGGCCAGATATTTTATGACCTGATTTTTACTTTACGATTCCTAGAAATCATTATTTTTATATCATTATCTTATTTAAAATAGGAGTAGACATTATCCTTCAATATTTTTATAACACAGTGTAGTCATATAACATATAATATTTCTAAACGCAGGAATTTTGATTTTTTTCTTTCCTGCAACAGATAACAATATTACTAATAAAGTAACTTAGTTCTATTTTTATTTTCACTGAAAAACAGCTTTAAACTCCCTTTAACTAGAAGTACATATAATGAGAATCATAAATGTAAATCCAAAAAGATTTTTACTGATAATAAGGATGTGAATTATATTATTTTAAGAGAATGCACAAAATGTAAACTAAGAGCATTTTTAAAAGCTGCAACTGAAAATTGGACATTAATTTGGAAAGATAAATACGATTATAAAAAATATGTTTGATAAAAGCTGTAACAATATTCTTTATAAAAAGATTAGAAAGGAATTTTATATCTTAATCATATTGTTATTAGAAAATCCGATTATAAAATTATGCTTAAATAATTATTTATTAATATTGCAGTTTAAATCCTCGTGCAAAATATCCAGAAAATGCTTTAAAATTTATCTTAAAAGAGAAGATAAAAAATTAAATTATCTGTTTGTGCATATATATTTCTTTTATTTTATTTCTATTTCTAATAATTTTACGTAGTAATCGTGGTCAAGTCATTAAATATGCTATTTAAAATAGTTTCTCATTTTTTGTGAACATCTTTGTTTTTAATTTTCTTTTTAATATCTGTATTAAGCAATACAAAACATCAAATAAAGCTATCAGAATATCTTGTTATATAAATAATGCATATATAAAAATTTATATTATGTAATGAGATAGAAACATTAAATTACCATTTTTACAAAAATCATGAATTTTATGACAAAGTTTTTATATTGAAAGTTTCTTAGACAAGTTTAAAAAAATCTAACCATTTAGTTATATTTTAAACAAGTTAGATTACCATTATGCATACTCCTAAGATTGTGATTTTCAGGCCTGTATTTTTTATTCGAAACATGTCTTGCTTAAGAAAAAATTATTACTGTGAGCTTATCTATTTCAGAGTTGATTAAAAAAACGTGCTTTACTTTCAACCTACACTTGAAGAAAGAAAAGATGAAAATAACAAATTTTACATAATAATATTTCGAATAAGGAAATAATTTAAGAGTAATGCATGTTTAGATAGCAGAACTTCCTTTTTCTCAAGAAGTATTTTGAAGAGTGAAAAGAATTTTATTTTATTTTTGAACTTATTCTTTTAAGTTTTTATGAATGTTAAATATCCTGTACACACCTGCACACAAGTACACATACATTCCTACATATGTGTGTGTAAATGTGCGTTAGTATGCATGACTGAAACGTATATTTTTATAAAAATGTATTCTTATATTTATTTTCCTTACCTACTAAGAAATAATAATTAAAGCAGAAAAATTCCCCATTTTCTTTTTATTTAAATACGATCAATACAATTTCAAACAGTAATTAAAAAATAGGAACAAAAATTATGCTTTCCTCATCGGAATAATGATCACCCCTTAAAGAATAAGAAACAAAGAAACTGCATAAGAAGTGAATTTTCTTGCTGCAGCTAGCAAGGAATTAATATATATATATAAACATTTTTCAACTTAATTAATTCAGATATTCATGTTATTTGGTATATATAATCGCTCTGGCAAAACAATATATTTTGAAAATTGACCCCTTGCATACAGATCAATGCGCAATCCACGTTTTTTCCTTTATATTTCTGTGGGGAAGAGGTGCAGTTCGGTACTATATAAATAAACTATATAAAAAATTTAATTTTTTAATATACACTTGTTTCTTATGTTGTCTTGTGCCAGCTAGGCTGGCAATATGGGGTGCGTTGCTCCATTTCACAACTGAATCTTAATATGGTACGGAGTTCGACTACCTCAGTACAAACATTCACAACCCATTCATGTAAGGAAAGGACGAAGACATAAAAGAGAGAGAAAGTGCATGCATGCCAGACCCGGGACTCAAACCCGGGACCTTCCTATCCACAGTCAGACACGCTGACCACGAGACAGGATGAGCGTCACTTGTTTCCCATATCTTACTTATATACTTTTTGATGAAGAACTGTTAAATTCCGAATTTCTGCGTTAGGAATGCAGCAAGTATTCTGTCTTGTTGATTATAGCCACTTTCTTACATCTTAGTAATTTCTATGGCAGAAACTGTCTATATTCCGAAGTTAATAGTGAGGAAAAGGATTTTATATTAAGAACCTTGTATGTAAGTATAAAAATAAAATAATTAACAAAAAAAATATACTGGCATCTACTCAGCAAGATTTCAAGAATGCCTTGAGATTTTCGTACACAATCAAATACTCAGTTCTACGACCTGCACTTAAAAAACAAACTTCTAAAATTAAGCTGATACATGAAGAGCTAAGCAAAGGAAATTTAGAAACTGAACCAATATATGAATAATTACTAAAATGTGACATACGTTTGTATATTTCTCAAACTAATCTCTTTTAAATCTATTGTGGGGAAATAACAAGACTTTAAAAACGATGTTATAATAGAAATATCGTATAAAAGTCAATTCAATAAATATATTTATTGACACAGTAATGTAACTTTACGCTATCAAAATATTTTATGATAATGGTGAATTATTTTTATTGTTTTTAACTTTTTTCCTAATTGATTTATACTGTTTAAGATTCGTTTATAAAGAATTAATTATTTATAATATAAGATTCTTTTATAAAGAAAAGTCATGTAATAGATTAATTTATCATAAATGAACTTAATCGTAAGAAAATTTCGAAAACTTTGAAAATAATAGTTCATACTGTTTGGTTAAAAGTACCTATTACTGTGAGACTGAGACAAAAATAATAAATAAATTGAATTAAATATAGACTATTTTAATTTAAAATAGATAGATTTTATAAAAATTTAGTCAAAATACTATTCAGTATACTAGATGAAAGTAGATCTACTTTCAGACCATTAGAAAACAAATTAAAATATTTTAAGCTATATAAAAATTGATTTACCTTATATTAGATAGATAGATAGATAGATTGATTGATTGATTGAATAATCAGTTTACTTATATTCAAAATAGGAAACTGAAATTCAAACACTAAATTATTGTAGATGCGGAAAATTTTAATTCTTTGTTGATATATTACACATGTGAATCTTTTTAATTATTTCATTAACTTTTTATTCGATTCAACATTCAAAACTGTAGACATATAGATATTTGCACTGTCCGAGAATGTTTTAAATAAATACATAGCGATTCTAAATATATATATATATATATATATATATATATATATATATATATATATATATATATATATATATATATATATATATATATATATATATATATATATATATATATAATATTTAATTGAAAACAACTTTATTAAAAAATGTATTTTTAGTTGAAGTCTCTCTTTTCTTCCGAAATTGTGTGAATTCCATAAAACATTTTTTTTAACTTTCTCATAATTTGAATGAAGCAATTTACTGTGAAGTTACCGAAAATATAGTTGAAATCATTTTTACATTAAGAAAGAGGTGAATACATTTTCTGGCTTTTTTGCACTTTATAGAAGAGTATTTAAACTTTAGATAATATTATATATATAAAATGTTTTTCTAAGCTTTTCCTTATTTTGTTCTAGCAAATATTTGTGTTTTTTTACAAACTGTTATTACTATTTTAACAAACAGTTGCGTTACTTATTTAAATTATGTGTGCTTAAGAAGATCAGCGAGGATCCACGTGACCACCCGATCGTCAGGCAAGGACCGAGCTATATTTTTAGTCTCCCCCTTTTAGATACCAGCAGCAGACCCAGACCTTGCACTTTCAACTCCTACTACCTATTTCCCCAAATACTCTTCCTTCCGATCTGGGCTCTCGGGAGAAGAAAAGAAGGCCATGATCCTGCCAACCAGCAGAATTTGGCGAACATTTCAGCCAGACACCAAGGTCCCCAGGCAAAATGCATCTCGTGAACCAGGCCACTTCATTTAAATAGCAACATATAACTACATTCGTCAGCTAGCTACACATTAACTTCAAGGGTCTTACATGTATCTTTAGCATACTATTTCTTATAGCTTTCTACTTAAAACAACGTATTACAACCATTGAGTAATGGATTATAGTTTTAAATCAATAACTTAGAGAATTTAAAAAAAAGATCTAGGTGTTTTTTTATTCGAGATTTTTTACATTTAGAATAAATTATTTTGATAAGTTTGCATTTAATGTTTATTCAGGTGACAAAAGAATTCTTTCGTCTACAGAAAATCTTGTAATCAAGATATTCGGAAGTAAACCATAGGAGTTTTTGTAGACGTTTTCAATGGCGAAAATAAAAAAAAAATTTGATTTTTAGAATAACATGAAAAATATGTCAGCATATAGTAGTCGCATGTTTAGAAATTGATAAATATATTAATGCATTAATAAATTTCCATAACTAAGGTTATTTTACTTTTCATTAGAACTATGATGTACATCTTTCTAAAATAAGAAAATATTTTTTATAAAACTGGGAATCTCTATTCGTTGTTAAGCATTGTTCTTTCTATAGATATACTTTTCTAAAAAATTTAAACTTCTTCATGCTTTAAAATTATATTATGAATGAAAATTGACACCAAACATAGCATTTAAATCTAAAAAGAGTTTCATAGCATAAGCTTTCACGTAAATATTAATGTGCAAATTAAATTACTAGGCAAATTCTACTGCTGATAATACAGGGACCGTTACTTGTACCTAGAAAGTATATCAATATAGGTCTGTAATAAAGCTTCTTGGAATGTGCCCCAAGTGAATATTATTTCTTCAAAATATTTTTTAAAGAAAACATGCAGTTTTAATAATTACCAATTAATATGCATTGCCCAGAAAACTTCCAAATATTCATTCGCATAGTTGAGTTTTTCCCAACAAAAGTGCATCATCTAAAAGTATTCATTAGAATTTCATTTCAAACTGTTCTAATTTCACTGGTACACTAAAGCGAGACAGCACTTTCGCAAGTTATAACTCACTTCAGAGATATTTTTCACCATCTGACAGATAAATAACGCATCATTGATAATGTCTGAGGTGCAACTCTGTGTAAGCTGGCCCTTTTCGGTGCAGTACAATATATTCTAACAGCATCTTTTTTCAAGAATAAGAGTAAAGACAATCTATGTGATGAAGCTTTGATTCGATGCAGTGCTTTAAAATTTTAATTTCCGATCTCATCAGTGTAAATTTATAATTAAAAAATATTGATTAGTATTAGATATCAAGTGATTATGCTTAAAAATTTTCAGATGATATGGTTTTAAGATTGCAAAACAGTCAACCGTAACTTTACTGGAATACAATAATTAATTCCGTGAAATATTAAAGGCAATTAAATTTAGAAAACTTCTTCCTGAGAGTAACAAGATTTTAGCTTCGTTTTCTTTTAAATTTGAAATCATATGATATAACACAATTATTTTTACGCATTATTCAGAATTTAGACATAGATGCCATATAATCCATGATGCCAAATTCTTACTTTCGTGATTCTTTGGCGGAATTTCTTATGTATCTGGCAACATGGCTCTTATTACGTCATTGATAGAGAAACCTATCAGAATTATGCAGAAAATTTTATTTTGGTAACCCTACTATTTACGTCATCACGCACGTCATCATACGCCATCTTGGTTACATTACTTCATCGCCAAAAAATTCAGAATTTGTCATCCTGGATTATACGGCATTTGCGAATTTAGTTAAAGATAAATATAAAGTACACACATTTTCCAAAAAGGATTAAAATTAGCAAGATGTATAAGTTACGAAAGTAATTGATTTCGTAAAAATAATAAGTAAAGGATTAAAAATTGCTGTCACGGAGAAATTCGAGAAAAAAGGTTATAACGTTGAGTAAAAATCATTGAATTTTAAGCTTTTAAAATGTGAAAAATATGCGTAGAATAATGAACTGCATGAAAACGTAATGTAGTGAATTGTGGAATAAATTTTAATTCGATAAAAATTACAAAATTTTTTTTTACCATTACAATTTACCATACAAATTACCACTGTTTACAAAAGAAAAACAAAACAGTGCTAACAAACAATAAAAAGAAACCCAAATTATAAATACTTACCACTAGTGACACCTTAATGCTGTTAAATGTACAAACATCTCGGAGGCCTTGGCGCACTATAGGGTCCTCAGTACAATTGCAAATCTGATATACAAAATTAAATGTCAACAACGTAGTGTACTTAAAAGAAATAATGAAATAAAAAAAATTTCGATAATTTTTCAAAATATAGTTCATGATTTTGAGTACTTCTCAGGTGTGGGACAAATTTTTATTGTGTGCCTTTTAATTTCACCGTGTGAAATCAAAATGCTCACAACTCTAATTTTGCTGTCAGTTCCAGAATAAATACGTGTTATTGTTTCTAACTACCATTGTAGGGGATGCATGCTTTTTCTTGGATTAACGTATATCAAATAACTGATAAATTTTTCAGAACCTTTTTTCTGAGTTATAAATACTTCCGTTGTAATTGTAATGAATATTTTTGACTTCAACATATCCAAAAAGCTGAGGGATCAATGAAATTTTTCAACAGTATACAAAAGATTTTAATTGTTTTCGATTTCTTTCTGGTTGTGTTGTGAGATCAGTGCAATCAAAAAATGACCAAGAGTGAAAATAAGTAAATCTGCTGGATTGTTCTATTGTTGAAGTAGAGGTATGGAATACAAACAAGTGTCAATCTGAGTAATAAGGTAATAAATTCAGCATTCATTATAGTGACAGCTTCCAAAAATGATATTCCATCAATTTGACTGCAGATTACCATAATATTTCAAAATGAGGCACTATTTGAAGAATGAAATCCCATTCTATATTTTCTGAAATCACAAAAATGCTTAAATTTTTTTATTTTCTGACACGATTAAAATGACGAATTTATCTGCTTTCACCATTGAAATTTGTTCTCCGATTAATAAATAATTCTTTCAGTTTTCCTCCCCTTGCTGTAAATTTGTTTAGAGCTCAGATTTCAAACTAACTCAAGGTCTACAGCTTTAATAGTGAAACAAGCAAAAATACAAATACATACTTTATATTATTCCTACCCACAATTAGTTTTATAAATTATCATAAATGAGTGATCCTAGTTCTATATAAATCAACTTGATTAAATACTTAATAATATAATTTTTGCATACAGAATAATCATAAATAAATTATTTGTCTACTTGGGCGCGATGTCGACAATATATAACATATTGTTTAAATCATTTTTTAATCTGATCTAATGGCAATTTTGTAGATTATCTGTCTGATTAAAGAAAGCAAAAGTGCGAGACTACATGCAAAGATGTTTCTTGGTAATATCCAATTATTAACTTAGAAATGCATTGTTTTTTGGAGAATAACAAATAGATATTTTTTATCTTCTGATAAATATGAATTCTTTAAGATAATGGAGATCTTTTCGACATCGACAAAAAAAAAATTTTCTCCATAAGGAAAAGTGTTTTAAAATGCTATTAAAAATATTCGGGCATTTCAAACAATGCAGTTATGTAAGGAGCACAATTTTATTGTTTAATAAAAACCAAGTACAAATAAAATGTATAATTATTTTAAAATTTTATTTGCATTAGTACTTTTCATCACTGATTATTGTTACGCTTAGTTTTTCTTTCTTTTTACTTTAATATGATCATACAACGTATCCACTTTAAGGATGCCAGTTTAATCCTAATTTTTTTTGCTTGATCCTTTTCTCTAACTAACTAGAATATTTATTAAGTTCAGATATAATTCTTACAATACTTCTGATCTTAAACTTTCGTAAAACAATATCTCCTTTGAGCCTTAAATTATCAATGACATTAATTAAAACCTTTGCAACTGCCTTAAAAGAAGCACCAGTTAAAAGATTATCAATATAGATATAGTATTTTACAATGTTGGATACTTCAAGAAATTCATTTTTCTTATCTAAAAAAATTAGAAGAGAGGTCGGGTGGCCAAGAAGATTGATGAAAGCGTTTCATAGGCGATAATTAAGAGTCTGTGTTCTTGAGTTAGATCAGTAATTGTCTTTCTCCAAAATATGTGCTGAAGAAAGGTATCTTTTTGATGCACATGTTTTTCTCTGTATATTTTCTTAATATTTGCACAAATAACAATTGAGTGCATTCTGAATAGGATGATAATGTCAAACAAATCTAATTGCGATGTAGGACCAATAAATAACAAACCATAAAGTAAGCATTTTTGAGATGCTTCAGTGGATGCATCGAAAACATCTCGAATCTTAATAGTGGTGCTTGTAGGCCTTAATACAGGATGATACCGTAATAAGTCTTCTGATAAGCACTAATGAAAGAGGGAAATGAGAATTGATGTTAATTTCCAAGTGTCACTAGTTAAAATATTGATTAAGAAATTTTTTACATATATGTAAAAAATTTCTCAATCAGCATCTTAATTTGTGACACTTTGAACATTTCACCAATTCTCCTTCCGCTTCTTCATTAGTGCAGTAATTAGTACGGCATCATCCGGTTAAGGCCTACAAAAGCCACTACTAAGATATGAGATGTTTTCGACGCATTTGCTTATGCCATCTTTATTTAATAATCTATCTTTCAAAATTAAAAACCGTATGAAATTCAATTCTTTTGAATACTTAATTTTACTGAGATTTCTTAAAGGCAAACTTAACTACATCGTTATCAATGCTATCTTTACGATGAGTAGTTCTAAAAGGATTTTTACATTTAAATTCTGATTTTGAAAATGTTATTACCTCAGCAATTGTTTCTGAAGTCCACAATCTTTTAACCATCATATTAGTATTTAATATAATATTGTTTAACGATATATAAAGAGCGTGCATCTGAATTAGACAATCCTGCTTTAGAAATTATTCTACCTAATTTTGATCGAACAGCTGTGGGGAGTCAATTATTTCTTTCAATTTGCTCACCTAAAAAATCACTGACAGGAAAATATTAAATCCTATCAAAATATCTATTGGAGATGATGAAGAATTTTGGGTTTACTACAATTAAATCATTAGAATATTCAAATATACTTCAGAATAGTGTTTTAAGAGAGAGAGAATGAGAGAGTTATAAACTGTTACAAACTTATCCATAACCAAAATTGAAGTTTAAAAGACTATTTGATCGAAAAAACAAGAGAGAAAGACTTTTCTAAGTCCTTAGTCTGCGAAGAAGTTGCTAAGAGTGGTGACTAAAATTATTTTGTTTGAATAACTGTCTTGAAGCCAATCCCACACAAGCTATTTTATCAATTGAAACATTTTATAGGAATTACTTGGATTTAGAAGAGCGTCAGATTGACTAGAACTTTTTAATTATTGAAGTTGAAGTATCTGACAAAATACCATTAGCATGAACATTGGCTTTGAACAAATCTGAAAACGAAAGTCATTTTTCTACGTTACCATTAAATGTTGGTAATGACAACTGAGGTAATCTTACATTTGTATTTTAGCAAATTGTATTTTAGCAATTTTGTATTTTAGTACTTACAAATTGTAATTTTGTACTTACAAATTGTATTTTAGCCTCATTTGACCAACTTAAACTAATATCATCGTGAGTATTATTTAAATTCTGTGTTTCAAAACTAGAGTACATCTAAATTATTTTGTAGCATTTGAAATTTTTCAGCATATATTTCTGTCTCTTTCTCATTACAAACAATATAAATATTATTTAAAATATTCTAGATTTCATTAGTTAAATTATCCAGTTTCTTTTTAAACAAATCTACATTTCTGTCATTAATCTTGTTAAATGGCCTTTTGAAACTCTTTTCTTAATTAAAAGTGTCTCAAGATCCATTATTTAAATTGCTGTAAGAGAGAGAGAGTTCACTCACATTCAATAAAATCAACAATAAAAACACTATTCCATTTAGAACACGAATAGAATCGGAGTTCGTCTTATGAGTATTTCGATATTTCTTAGTTCGAGTTAAAAACTTAAGTCCTCCGAGACACCGGACCAAAAATAAATAAAAAAATGTAGAATAATAAATTGTGCATGAAAACTGTGCAATTGGATATAAAAGTAGAATAAATATTAATGCTATGAGAATTACAAAAACGTGTTACTTCGAAAATAAAAGCAGTCGAATAGTGTTGCCACTAACAAAATGATAAAAAGAAGTTGAATACACAAGTTACAAGTATTTACAAACAGTGACATCTAAATACTATTAACTGATATTTTAAAAAATGTTTATAATTATTCCCTCACTTGAGTTAGCAATAATAACTATCAACATTGGCATTTTCTTGCTGTGTTTATAGAGTTTCTAATAAGCTTAAGAACTAAATTTGTGTAGAAATATATATAATAAACATAACATGACATACATATAGCAGCTTACAATTTAAATGACTATATAAGATTTCAAATTTAAAATGTTGCCAAATGAATCTAGTATTTTTAAATTGTTCTTGTTTAGAAAGTTGTTGTCTTGCTCTCCTCTTATAAAATTAAAAATCTCTATTTTTATAATTTTACATGAGAATAAGAAAAATGCAATTACATCATCACACAAAAGTCAGATCTTTAATTACTTTTCTTTAATGAAAGTAATTGTAGAAAATTCATGAAATATCTGAAAAATTAAATAATGTTTGAAATAATTTCTTTTCATTTGTTTTTGCTTCCGATTACATTTAATTGCTCATCTATTATTTCGAATCTTAATACTTCTTCTAATGATCTGTGTATATTCAACAGTTTCCTGGTTAGAAAACATCGGCAAAACTTTTCAAAAGCACTAAACTTCGAATCATAATTCCCTTGCGGGTTATTTTTAATTTTCTTCGTTAATTATTGCTTTAAGCCGGCAGAAAAATCAGCTTTTGTAAAGTCACAGTTTAAAAGGACGAAAATAAATCTCATTAAAATGGAGTGACTCAAACGCAAAGAAGGCGCTGGTGTTGTTTTAAAAAGGAGAGTACAAAACAATGCGTCCTTCTTTTTTTTTTCCCTGCGTTTTATTCTATCCCGGTCGGTTCCCTTTTTATTTTACATTTTGATGGCGCGATAAAAGTAATTAATGATTATTTCTCTCAGAATTAGAGTTAACTTGTGCACGCCAACCAAGTAGCTGGCGATGCGTGCTCAAGTAGCGTTTAAGTTAATGTTAGGAAAGAGTATAAAGATGAATTTTTCATTTATCATTAAAGTATATATATTTAATGATAAACGAATATTCAGTTTGATAAATGCATATTATAGAAGAATCACGTATTGCGCTCTTTGATTTATGTATTTGGGCGATATTACATGGTCTTGGATAGTGATAATGTGGTGAATCACTGCGCTACTGTATTTAATAAATTAAATTAGGTTTATATATAAAATATTACCTTATAGGGGAAAGTAGATCAAGGAGAAAGTTAAAGTTTATTGCAGTTGCACTATGTTTAGTAAAATGTATACAAATGTCATTCTGATAATATTCTACTCAATGTTGAGAAAGTGTCATATTAAATTTAACTGAACATTATACAAAGCTGTAAATGCAACATGCTAAAGAGCATGCATTTAAGCTCTTTGAATACAACATGCGAATGCAACATATAGTAACTACAGAGCTTTAATTCTGAAGAAATCTAATTATTTTTTAATAGTTATAATAATTTTTTTATTCTCAGTGATTAATGTAATAAAAATTCTAACTATAACGTATCTTTGCTGCAGATATCGAAGAATAAAATAGATTCTATAGAGGATATTTTATTTTCTTAACTAATACACACACACACACACACAGCGAGTGTGTTTTAATAAATTACGATATGCATATGCTCTTGTAATTTATAATATAACACAGAAATAAATTAAAATACATTGATCATTTGTAGGGTTACAAAGTAATTCTCTGAATCAAATTGATTCTAAGAATAATTATATTAAGTGAGTTTCGCCATTTTAACTTTTACTTAATTTTTACACTTAATTAACGCAAACTTAATTTTTACATAAATTTATCAATATTATTTACTTATTCAAGTAAATATTATATGTATTTCTGGGTATTTCATGTACTACACTATTGTTTGCCTATAGATGATTGAAGTTCTTAGTAAAAAACTTTGTAATAAACTAATAAAAATTAACAAGATAATTATAATTAGTGAAGTTTATCTCATAGTAGCTAAGTTGGCAAATCAGTCTTAAAACAGAAAAGCAAATAGAACTGATTCTCAAATTTAGTCAGCAACTACTTCAGCTTGATGTGAAAAATACACTTTTTTTATAGAAATACCATCGGATAACAAGTTGATTGATGATGCATACAGAATCTAAAATTAAACCATCAAAATTGGATTTTTTTTCTCAACAGGATTAGAGATTATCCTGTTGACATTATGGATTATATTATCCAACTCATCAGCAAACTCCTCATAACTTAATGGCTCCTCCACTGTTGCAATTTGTTATAAAAGTTTAGTAACAAAATTCTGGTTCAAATTATGGCTATATTCCATTTTGGGATTAAAGCTTTTATATTGCTTCTATAAATTAACTTAAATATTGCTTTTTATACAGTTACTGAGTGATTTTTGTGAAGAAAAACGCAGTCAATTATTTTACACTTTAGATTTAAGCTACATCTATTGTGTTGTAACAGCTTTTTTGCTTATGCTTTGATATTTATGTCGCCATGTTTCACAAAGCTTTATAATATAAGAAATTATTAAGATCTTTAAATCTAAGCTTATCTCTCATTTACATCTCTAAGATAGAGTTTCTATAGTT
This sequence comes from Latrodectus hesperus, assembly GCA_037975125.1. Classification (NCBI taxonomy): domain Eukaryota; kingdom Metazoa; phylum Arthropoda; class Arachnida; order Araneae; family Theridiidae; genus Latrodectus; species Latrodectus hesperus. The sequence goes on from CM075853.1 coordinate 58,781,204, forward strand.
AAATCATAAGCATAGCTATTAATAAAAACTATGTGTAGCTTTTTTGTTCAACAAACTATTAATTATTTTATACCTCCCTTATGGTCTCTTTTTCTTCTAATTTATTTCCTTACAAAATATGGGATTTCTTATTTACAATGTATACATGTCAATATTTTCAATTTGTGATTATCAGAGTTAGGGACAGAATGCAAAGTGGCTTAAAAATGCAAAAACGAAGACGTAATAAGTGCCACAAATAAAGCTATGAAAACACATTAATTTCATAATGAATTAATTTTAAAAAACATGTTATTAAAATAGTATTATCACCTCCGCAGGAAAATATACAGATTTAGACTCAGGTATGGGACCTACAAAGAGGTATCATAATCTTTTGGACACACTAATGACATAACTATTTTAAGTTAGCTTATTTGATCCTCTGGCAAAGAAAACCTGGTATTCAAATGAAATCTGCTGTGGGTGGGGGAGGAGCGAAGTGCTTTATCATGCACTGCATCTGATAATATATATATTTGCCCTTGTCCCTTCACCATCATACCCTCTGTATCTTTGCCAAAGAAAAGGAGAAAGAAGTTGCAACAATATCTTCCCTCGCAACCTTGTCCTTTCGCACCATTTGTCATGCAGAAGAATCGTTCCATGGAAACTCCAATATATTTTTTCCATTTCTTCTCATCGTTCTTTTCACAGATTTTGGCGCCTTAATGATATAATATTGCATTTTAATGTGATTTCTTAAAATAACAAGACTGTTGTCGCTTTTTATGTCCTAAATACATCCATTCTTTAAGATTCCTTATATATTCACCCACTTACAAATTTTCGCTTGCATTTTATATAATATGTAGGAATCTTAGAAAGTGAAAACTGCTTTTTTTACTTTTAAGAAATATTTAAGTGTTTCAATAAATTTGTGTTTAACTTTAATAATAATATGCTGCTAGTTTTTTTGTTTAAAATTAGCACACATTTTTTTTTCCTTTTCAAACTTGGCTCAAATCTTATTGTGATAAAAGAAAGATTTCATTAATTTGATTTCTGATTTTATTTTGACCAAACATACACAATGTTTGTACAAAATACGTGTTGTCAAACATTGCTCTTTTACTTAGATCGGATTTGTACATTTACTCATAAATTTCAATACCAGTTAGAATGAATAAGTATATTTTAACTTCTTTAACAAATACTAAATTATAAGATTTTAAACTTACCTACCTTTCTACTTTTTTAATTAATCAATGATAAAATCAAAAGAAAAATTAATTTAAATTCAAAAAAAAAATTTGTAAGTTGAATTTTTTTAAAAATTGTTGAGAATTTTATAATATTCCGCAATAGGCTCATGACGTACACACACACACTGTTTGCGAAACACAATAATGAAATTTATTTGAAAAAATCCTCCATAAAAGCATTTTTTGGATTTATCCTGAGAGATGTAACTTTTTTGAGAATTCAAGCTTCTTTTATCATGCCCGCTATCACTTATGGAAAGTAATGGCTAAAGTCCATGATGTATTCAGAGATAAATAATTTATCCCAAAGGTATTCATTAAAAACTTTAGTGAAAAGTATGTACTATGTGCTTATAGTGACAAAAAACAAATTCAAAATTATTTTTTATTCATACATGGGAATAATTTACGCAATTTATGGATTAGTTTTTTCTCATACTTGATTATTTGACACCACATTGTAAATAATCTGACTGTTAATGGTTTTTTGTAATGAGTTGCATTCTTAAGTCGCAAGGACAAAGACTCGCATTCGAAAAAAACTCCCAAATATGCTTCCCTCAAATAAAATTTTACGGATGAGCATACAGAAAACGTAAAAATTTAATACTCAATTTCTCTTGTTCTACAATAACTGGGATCAAAACTGGGACATTCCCTTCCAGAAAGTGAATTGATACTATTAAGCCACGATGGGCTTTCATACATTATTATTGTAATAATACGTAAATGAAAAACAATGTTTGTAAATTACTTACCCCAAGATAAATTTCTCAAACTGGCTAGCACTTTGGCATTTAGTTCCTCTGAGCATAAGTTCGATTCTCTCTTTAGGCTTTTAGTTAGGATATTTGAAGGAGTGTTTGACGCCATATTTACTCCCTTTTTAGGCTTAGTATAAAACGCAAAACTTGGTCGAATTAACAGACGTGAGTAAATTGTGACCTTTGTGAAAGATCAAACATGGAATGTCATTCGAACAATAGAATTAAATTGACTTAATTAAACTGCAGAATATCGTCATATAATAAGAAACTTTATGTGTTACTAGCATAATAAATGTTTAGCAAGCCTCATATGTATATTAGCTCCTATTTATATTAATATTCTTACCTAAAAAATTTTAACTATCCTACTTAAGAATTCTTTCTTGAAGATGAAATCAAAAAGATCCGATATTCTGTTCAACTTTTCCACAGAATTTCACCGTGTAGTGAATTTCGAATTACGTTTAGCGTAATATATTATGTTGTGAGTATGTTTGAAGCCAAACTTGTTTAATTTGCGCGCATGTCTTATAGTAAACACAAACATTGTATGACGCAGTAACTAAGATAAATGAACCTGCATAAAACGCTTCCCTTAACGACTTAATTAAGTTGCTCACGGGGAATTTATAGGCGCTTAATGTTTTTATCAGATCATAAAAATTCTTTTAGCATTAAAGACTCATCCCTAATCTATAAATTACATCTGAAGTTATAGCTTCAAATAATATAATGAAAATGGCGTTGATTTTCTATGATCAATGTTCTTTCGAACATATTTAACACCCTAAAATCCTCAATTAATAATGCTGTGAAGATACATAAAATTTATGTTAAGATTACGAATAAAAACTGTTTCTTAACAGAGATAATACTAAATTTATGGCCTCATTTTTAAAACGTACTAGAAAAATAGTTATTTTTAACTCTTAGAAGAAAAGACGTTATTATTTTTAAGAGAAAATTTAAGGAATACTGTATTTTTTATTTGATCTATGACGATAGAGAGCTATCGTATTTGTTATGATAATATTAATCTCTCCTAGTGATGGGACAGGGCTCTTTCGGACCATAAGGTCCCAGGTTCGATACCAGCCACTATTGGACAACAAAAGATTGATATTGCGCTTCTACCTTCTGTATACACGTATATCGAGCTGGGGACTAGTGGGACTTCCGGGTTTCTTCCTTCGCGACACATTAATACAAACCATTATATAAGTTTCTAATATATTAAGAAAATCCTCCTTATTTAATAATTGTCAATATGCAAATACAAAATTGCAGTTCTTTTTTTTCAAAAGAATAATATTGTATTTTTTTCTTTGATTGTCTTACAAAAGTTCTGAAGTAATGAAATGATTCAAAGCATTCATTAAAAAAAACCATTAAAATTCACAGTTCAGAGTTAGGAAACAAATCTGTAAAAAAATACATAATTATATGTGAATGTAAGGGTAAGAACCACAGAAGTCTGGTAAATACTGTTTTACAGGTAAAACCTAGTTTGTCCAAAGGGTCTTGGTAAAAATCCAAAGTATACTTTAATATGATTGCATTTGGCTTTTTACCAAAACATTGTTGTAAAACGTAGGTGTTACCAATGCCATCCTGAAAAAGTCCAACACGAAGGATTATTTATGATAGGGTATTGTATGTATTGAATTCCCAAATAATGATTAAAACATACTTCAATTTTTTTGGTAGCATATAATGTAAAAATATGATCAAAATAAGGCATGACTTAAAGTAATTATCTCGGTGGTTTTATTTTACAAAATAATTTTTCAATGAATTACTAGAAATGAAAATTAAAAATGTAGTATTGATAACATTTCGCAAACAAAACCCCATTTAAAATAGCTGATCGAATGTTCTTGATAAATTTATAAGAGATTTTTCCAGTTGTTAAAGAAATTGATCTTTCGAAAAATAAAAATTTTGAAATTTAAAAGAGATTTTTTTACTTCAATATTTCTCTCTACCTATTACAAGATTGACTGTTTATGACATTTTGAACTACTATTGATTTCCTCTAATATATCCTTGCATTATACTTTAAACAGAGGCGTTGGAATTTACGTGCCCTGACTTATTGAAGGTTGGCTTAAATCCTTTGTTTCGGATTTTTATTAGAAGGCATTTGTGACTTCTTGGTCTTACTATGAAGGCATGATAAAAACTAAATGGAATCATTAAAACATTCCACAAACTTTCATCAAGGATCTTTGATCAAAGCTAAGTTTCCCCATGGATAATCTGGTAAATCCTAGGTAAAATCTAGGATTGATACCTGGCTTCGAGCTTTTAAAGAAATGCACATTGAGAAACCGGGAGAAAAACTATCTATCAACCTTCGCAACCCTGATTCATTCTCGGTCTTCAAAAGTGAATTAATTGCAATTGAACAAGATCTTGAAGCTATTCTTAATGAAGGTGATTTTGGGAACCTATGGATCCTTTCGGACTGTAGAAGCTCTCTTCAGCACTTCCACAACTGGATTGCAGTTGGAGATCAAACTAACAGTTCTATCCTTCTCAAGTTCATTTCGGAGTCCCATGAAGTTTATTTTCAATGGATTCTTTCTCATGTAGACATACACGGCAATGAGCAGGCGGATAAACTGACCAAGAAGGGTTGTCACTACGATAATCCTTCCCCTTCAACACTTACTTTTTTAGAACATTAGTCCATTGTTAATTCTGAAATTTCGAAAGGGTGGAGTATTCTTCCCTGCCATTACTGGTGGGCGGGCAGGCAAAGAGCCTGGCTCTTCATTCGCCCTCAATTGTGACAGAGCCTCTAGAACCATAATTTCCAGACTAGCGAGCGGCCACACTAAGGGTCTCACGTATTTCGAAGGCAGGAAATTCTTTGAGGCCTGCTTCAAATGTAAAACTGAGCAGGCTTCTCCTAATCAATCCTGGACAGTTTAGGATTTTCTAGAGAGGATATATACTCATCCCCCTTTTGGTCCTCGATTTTCTTAGGGTCAACGATCTGATGGACATTGCCTGATGAAGTCAGACATTTGGAGGATAAGCCACAACAACAGTAATACAGTATACATACATGCATAACTGCGAGCAGATCGCAAATAACTATATCTGCACCCAATGGAGGAATGAATGATGGCTAAAATCTGGATTTTAAAGTTGAACCCTACTATGATCACAACTATGATGATTTCTATTATGATCAGAATTTGGTCCTATTGTATATGAATAACTGTTATAATAACTAAAACAAAAGTTTAATTTCTATTCAACATTTAGAAATTGTTGAATAACAATTTCCCCAAAATGAAAACATTTCGGAACTCTTCTTTAATTTTTTTAACTGGAAAACACACGCACATATATTACAAATTCTATTTTTGAACGTATTTTCAGTAACAGTTCCTGTTTACAAGATTTCAACTTGCGCTATTGACCTAGACTTCTGATGAGTTACGTAGGATGAATCACTTAAGAGCTCCATGCAAATGATTAACAATAAGATTCAATAACAGAAGAATTGAAAACGCATGCTTTACCCTAGCAAATATAAAATTTCGTCAAAAGCAAGCTAAAATAGATTTTTATGAAGAAAAAAGAAAAAGTTTTAGATTGTTAAAGTATTAATTTTAATTTTGCGATTGTATCTCTTTTTGAACAATAGCTTCCAATTTTTTAAATTTTTTTTATAACAAATATTTGTATGGTGTAAATCTTAAATCATTTTTTTGTTATAAAAGCTATGTTTAACAGCAATATTTTTTAAAAAATACTATACTTTAACTCCAAAATGCATTTTTAGAAATGAACCAGTTATTTCAAGAAGATATATTTATCCATATATAAATATATAGTATAAGAAAAAACTTTTTCTCGCTGTTAACTGTATTTTTCACAGTGGAACTTAGAATCGTACTTATCCATGCAAGACGTTTCATTAATGAAAGATGAAAATAAATTTTTTTCTTGAAAAAATAATGAGGAAACTCCCACATATGAGTTATGAATATGTTTTAAGTGTAAATATTTTTGATATTTAGAAATCCATAATAAAGTAACTCATAATTTACACAGTAATGAACAAAGGAAAGTAAGATTTTTTTTCTTTTAATATGGTTATTTATTTTTTTTCGAAGCATTCATTATTCCAAAAGTTTTAGTGGTTTTGCAAAATACTAAAAAAACTGCCTGCAGAAAAATTTGCCTTTTAGAAACTTTTTAAAATGGTATTTCTGTGTCAGAATTTTTTAATACTATTCATTTTCTATGAAAAAACTAATTAAAATATTACAGATTTTTTATTGTTCGCTCGAGATTTTTGACACAACAATGTAACTTATATGACTTTATTTCATTTAAATGTTATTGTTTTTTTTTGTTTTAAATTTCATGTATCTTAATTTACAGTATCACTTTCTTGTAAGAAAAAAATAGCATATAAATCTAAGACACGTAGTGATTTTAAAAACCTCAAATTTGTAATCCTACTATCTTGAAATTCTTTCCATAGTTCATATTGAAAGTTGTAATCTTTATTAATGAAAATTATTTATTTGATTACTTTAAAAAGACACTAATTAGCAATCAATATTTTGACTTAATATTATAGAAAGTAGACAATGGAATCTTGGAAGCATCAAAAAATATAATTGAAATAAAACCTTCTATTTTACGTCGATGTTTACTACATGATATTGAAAACTAATCTTGTTTCTTTATAATTTATTTAGGAGATTATTTTAAGATTCCATTAATGAGCATTAAAAGTATATTATTTTTAACTGGTCACTATCGAAGCCTCCATCATCAAATCAATCTTCTCTTACAAGCTGGTATAGCTTCTTTATGTGATTTAACTGGTCCGACCTGATAAGACTTTATTATTCTAACTCTTATTATGGTGAGGAAATTTAAAGTATGTAAAGTATTTTAGTCATGCCTGATTTCCATTTTGGCATTCCTAAATTTAGTTTATAGCTTTTTCCAGGCTATTTAACCACACTTTTTATTGTATCTTTTTGTAGTAATAGATAGGAACAAATTAAACCTTTCAATAAATATGACATAAATACACCGTGTCTACAATTGCTAGTTCATTCTATTGCAAAAAGAAATGAGAAAAATTTATAATCTCTGAATGATGATGATGCCGTTTTCGTAAAAGGAATATATTATGCTATAGCCTGTGCCAGCCAAACATTGTAATGCGAATAAAGTCCTTATCATGTTATGTTGTTGAGATATGTGAAGGAGAAATATAAAGTTCAAATGTTAACTTTATGGAATGAATGTGGTCGTAGACTAAATCATTATCAATGAATTCTGTTATTTTACCACCATGTATTAAGTCTACTAAGTTTTAAATATGCTAACTAAAATGCATCGAATCATTTTGAAATATTATAAGTCTAGTATTTCACAAATAAATTTATTGCCGGTTGTTCACTGGAATAATATTAAACTGAGTATGTCTATTCATTCCCTCGGAAAACTCTTCATTTATGTTAACAAGGTTAGGATCTGTATTTTATAGATGGTTGTAGGAAAATAAAAATTATTTCTGAACAGAATATGTATTTTGTGTATGCCTATATTTCATAGAATAAACTATATTTTATGCCTGAAAGGAAAATAAACTTTACTCGAATAACGTGTATTCCATTCCCAGAATTTCAAATATAGACTGACAAGAAAAAGAAACTCTAATCTCTAATAAATTTGGTACGAGCCATGCTCTGCCTTATATATTAAGACTGACATCAAAATGCTGTTTGACGCACAGAGATACGAAGGGATCTTAGACAGTGAGATGTCTTGTTATGATGTTATGGAAGAAAAGCAGAAAACTGCTTATCGATGAATGTTCATGGCTTCGATGAATAATCATTCTGAAAGATTTTAGAAAGACTGAGCAATGAAAGCTTGTTCTATTAACGGATGTGTCCAGGTATAGCTTCTAGAACGATAGATAATAGATATTATTCAATTTACAATGTATTATCATTCTCTGAACTTCCACCAAAGAGATTCATGCGAATAGGGAAATGTTTAATCTGGTATTATAAACTCTTATGTTGGTGAATAGAAGATAATTTTCTGCTACAGAACAATGCTATGGCACATAAGAAGATCATGGAGGATAATTATCTTCAATAACAAATAATGTAGTCTTTGGAGCATCTAGTATAATGAGTGGAATTGAATCCCATCACGTGGACTTGCTTAGGATGCTTTAGGCAGTCTCTATCTCCTTTTTCAGACAATGACAAACTCACAACTCCGTTACAAATATCATAAATCTCGTTTCTTATTGAACTAATTGACTTTATAATTGATATCATAGCATATATTCTATGCGTTTCTTCGGATATAGCACATAAGTGATACTATAAAATATTGTTTCCTTTTACCAATCTCACAAATCTGCTTTATTAATTTAATACACATGCTAATATTTGAAATATCACAGTTGAGATGTGATTTCTTTTCGCGTTATTTTTGACCTCTTTTTAAGAACAATGTAGTTTAATACTAGCAATAATTTTATTGTTATTTTTGTGTTTCTCCTCTAATTTTTGGAAAATTGTGTATAATAATTGCATGTCTGATACATTAGCTTAAGCATGCAAATATTTTTTATCAACTGTACAAATTATCTTGAAAACACATTTCACTTTAATGAAGTTTAGTTATTTAATTACAGTAAGTTACTAATTTATATATTTTATTGACTTTATGACCGGTCAATATCATAGAGGAAAATTACTGCTGGAATTTTTACGATTATCAAAACAAACAAAGAATTTCCGGCCGAAAGTCTTATTGATATATATCTACATTTCCCACATTATAACTAAAGAAATACTTGTAGAAGAATCCGAAATATTTGACGACAATAAATAAAAGGATTTTTCCATAAATTTAAATATTTTTATTAATAAGAAATATTGGTTTTTAATAAGATTAAATGAAATCTAGCAAAAAAATGATGGAAGTAAAAAAATTACAACTGCTTATGATGCTTGGAAAACTTTTAAAAATAGTCACAATTTCCCAAGTTCATCAACCCATGCATAATCTTTTTTTCTTTTCTCAAAGCAGATTAGAAAATAAACACTTTAATGATTTTCTTTTTTTCACAATTTGCAAGTAAGAGGGAAAATTTCTTTTTCACAACTCGCGAAGAAAAGAAATAAAAAGTCATTACGGTATCTAATGTCTTCCTTTAAAATCCTTGATAACGGTCGGTAAGCACTTACAAAATATGAAATGTAAACAATGAAAAAGACGAAAATGAGCCGATTCGAGAGTTGGATACGTGCCGATATGATTGTCGCAGAAATTGGGTGGCTGTGATAGTCCTCTCGTTTTCTCAGTTCTTACTTCCCCATCACTATACTCTTTAGTCTTTGTTTTTCTTTGAGATCCTGGCAGCTCTTCAAGATGTTCCGGTTCTCTTTGATGTGTTGGAATAAAAAAATAATAAAACAACTAATGAAAAATGGAACAAAACTATTTTTTTACTTTTCTCTCACTACTTTACCATGCTCTTCCAACTTTAAACGATATTTATAGTACGAACAACCATATTTCTTTTCTTGTTGTGGCAACATCCTCATCCAACTGTATTGCCCACTTGAAGTAAACCCGATGCGTCCAGTGTTGTGATGCGTTCTAAAACCGGAGAGTAAGAAACTTTCATCTTTCAGTGGATGTGTCATAACTCATACATAACCCAACATCAACAAATAACGTAAAAAAGAACTTATTTTAGTTTACTTTTAAGACTACAGAGGGAAAAAAATGATCGTATCTTGTTGCCAAATTGATGATAGATGATTTCATATACAAATTTCCATTTCATTCTATCATTCATCACTACTGATAATTAAATTTTATTAATGCCCTTTTGCGAAAAATCTATTTTTTTTCATAAAAATATAAAATAATTATTCATGTATATCAGTGAAAAGAATAACAACTGCTCAACTTTAAGTAATTGATTTTAACAACAATATTTCACACTATTAAAATTGCATCTTTGAGGAAAACTTGTCAAAATTGATTTAATATTTTTATTTGCATTTGTACTATTAATATAAGGTTGAATTTTCTAGTTTAAACAACTTGTTACTTAAAAAACCATAAAAAAACAGTAGTTTTAATATCACGTTATGACATTAAATACAAATATAAGTTGAATGCAATACGTACTGTAATTATAAAGTTTAATGACTATTAACAGCTTGAGAAAGCCAAACAGACATAAATAATTCTGTAAATGCTCATCAACGTAAGCTGCATATCCTCAACAAAGTGATGTCAGTACATGTTGTTATACTGCTTTCATGAGCCAATGCAAAACAAGACGAGTGGTCAATTGTAATCAGAAAGAGTGTTGTAGGAATGAAGCTGAGATTATCATGACCAATATAATCTTTATAGATCCAGCCATGATCAAATATTTAAAAATAGCGTTAAATTAGAGTCTCTTTTGGTATGGCTGCTCGAATATCATATCAGTACCATTTGTGATCAGAATTTTTTCTGGGTTTAATACGATATTTTATACCAACATAACGGTAATAAAGAGCAATTACATTCGTTTCAAATACAGAAAATTCTGGATTCACCATATCATTCATAAATTGTTTAGTAAGATTTTTTTTACATTAAATTTTAATTTTTTCTTTACATCAACACATTTATGAGTTAATGTTCAACTCGTATTTCATCTTCTTATTATAGCAATGTCTTTACTAAGCAATATTTTGTGACTGCATTTTTAAGGAAAAGTTTAAGATTATTGCATAACATTAAATCCAATTTATTAAGATGATATGGAGAATATTTGAATTACCTATACAAAATTTATATTTTTCAAAATGAAACTATTTTATTTTTACCAACTTCATTTACCCTTAACAATTGTCTCTTGCATGAGGAAATCGGGGAAATTTTCCATAAATGTATGTATATACTTACACATAAACAGGTATGTGGGTTATTAAAGGTGTAAGGGTATGTGGCGTTATTAAAAAAATGAAATTTGCAGGAAAGAAGTGCAAAAAAATCTTCCGCTAGTGTTAGATCAAGATCGCTTATAAGGCTTAGCTTAAACTCTCTTTCACCATTATAAAATAAATTATTATTTCAATAATTTGCTTATTTAGTATCTCAATTTCCTTGATTTTATTATTTAATTGAAATTTTATAATTACAGTATTTCAATCGTATTTTATGCAATTAAAAAAATGAAGTTCGCATGAAATAAGTACAAAAATAACATCTTTCTCTAGCGCTAGAATTACAAGTGTCAATTAAGATTGCTTATAAAGCTAGGCATTAATTTTACCATTATAAAATGAACACATTTCAATAATTTGCTTATTTATAAGTTCAATTTCGTTGATTTTATAATTTAATTGAAATTTTGTAGTTTCAGCATTTATTATCGTATTTTAGGTATAAGAACAAAGCACATAAGTATTCATTTTTATATAAATTACAAAACATTTCTTCTTCGAATTCAAAAAGAGCTTTAAACTATAAAATTAAGCTTTATAAGCATTTAAATAAGAAAATGGAAAGGTTGGAAAAACTACAATAGTTTTGAATTGTTGTACTCTATACTATTAACGATTATGGGAATATCTCTTCAGGTAGTCTATAGGTAATGTCGGAAGTTGTGAAAACTTTTATTCTTTCCTCAAAAGTATATTCGAATCCTGGGCGACTTAATAGGGGAAAAACTAATTATAATATTAAAAGATGCGCAGTTAATATTTTACTATAACTTTTTAATTACATCACAGAGAAAAATTCAAACACATCAAATTAAATATGATCTACTAGAAATATAACACTACTCTCCAAATAAAAATTTGATGAGAAACAATTTCGGTTAGTTTTATATTAACCAAATGCAGTTTCATTATTTGAAAATGAAATGTATTTCCCCATTTAAATTCAAAACAATATCTGCTATTTATCACCATCTTCAATTCTCCTATTAATGCATTATGTCTCCATACTATACAGTTTATGCGACTCGCTTTTAAAAGAGCCTTCAATAAACTACCTCACAAACTCGATATCCGCTGGCAATAAATTCATAATAGAAGAAATAGAATTGATTAAAAAAGAAATTTCCTTCTCATTCCGGAGCATTTTCCCGTTTTAAAATGGCACACGCAACAACAACGCTAAGGCAATTACTTTCCTAGTACGAGATGAATTTCACTTTCGGCCAGCAAACAAGCACGCGCATATCCAACTCGGGCGATGTCTTTTAATTGTCGCCAAATGCTCTGACGGAAATTAACTTTCCGCAGAGAAACTCCCCGAAGTTTAAATTTCTTTTTCGGGGGAAAGAAAGTAATTAGTTGTTTGGTATTCTAATGAGAGCAGGGAATATCTTGGGATCTGGGTAGGAAAGGATCTTTTCCTTTTTGGTGACTTTCGACGCGTTTTCTCTTGTGTTATCAACTTAAGGCGATGCAAATTCCTGGCGAAATCGCCTTTTGTAGAAAACTCATTTTTCAAGAATTGAATTCGGTGGAGAGTTTGCCAGAAGAAATACTTTATGGAAGTTTCAAAAGAGTTAAAAGTAGATAAAATTTAGTTACAGCAATTTCAATAATAGTTTCAATCATTATATTAAATCGTAAAGAGTTGCTGTTGCCATCGTGTCAATGAAGTTTTACAGTACGTCCAAAAGTAATTAAGAATAGATTTTGTGAGACCATTAACATTGATTTTATATTCTGCGCACCAATTTATTTGAAATGGGATATGAAACTGGTTTATAGAAGTCAAACAAAGCAAATTAAATTTGTAAATAATTTGTATATGGATATAACTATATTATAGATAGTTTGCAATAAATATGTGAATATGAGATAAGAAAATATTAAAAAAATTGAGGCTAAAATTGCTCCAACTTTTTTAAATCATTTTAAATATATGATTCTCAACTCTTCTTTTAATATAAAGTATTAAAGGGTCTATTTGCTAACTTGAAATATTTTGTTATTTTGCATCACTTAAAATACATAATTGACTGTAATAAAATGGATTCTATAAAAATAAATCCTGCAAAAACTTGCTAAATTTTTTAGTTCTTGGGATAATCTTGGGATAATGTTTCTAGACTAACTGTGGTATTCATTTTATTATAAAAAGTATATTTTAGGAGAAAAGTGAGTCTTTGTATGGTGCGCTCAATTGTCCGAAGTGATATCTTATGTATTTCAGCAAAAAACAACTCAATCTCCCACAAAAACGAATAGAAGTATTTACATAAAATTCTGCAATTAGCATTACCTTATTACACTTAATCTTTATATGGTTTTTCATAAGTTTCCTATGGCCAGAATTTGCACACAGACAAGCTCAAGTGACAAATTTAAACACAAATTAAAAACTTTTATCATTCTCTACATCTCATTCTATAAATATTTAAATTTACAGTAGACTTATCATAGTAATAGTTAATAACGTAACATAAAATTACAATAAATTAATTAATAGTACTTTAAATTTAATAAATAATCTACGAAAAATAAAAATTGTGATAAAAAATTTAAATATTTGAGAGTAAAATTTAAAAATAAAATTAATTAGAGTAAAAATAAGAAATTTGGGGTAGTAAATTTGTAATAAAATAATTAAGGAATTATTAAATCTTATGACGCTTATAAATTATTGCGCTTGGAGGACAAAAAGCACATCAAAGTGTAAAAAAAAAATGGCCAAATATCTGAATGCAAGTAAGTTCAGTTCATAAAAATTTGATAAATATTTTCAAACCACTGATTTGGCATTCATAGTTTAACAAAAATAAACTTGTCATTCTGAAAAACAGTGAAGAGTGCTGTTACAATTATAAACACAAACAAAAATAATAGAAATTGTGATTGCATATTTGCTTTGCAACAAGTCTGGAAAACCATTCAGAATTGGAAATAAAATTTTGAACTCGAATGCCATGAAATATATTTGAATGCTTTACAAAAAATCATACTCGTACCATCTCTGGTATAAAATAATTTCTCTTTAATTATAAGTTGCAGTTTAAAGAAAGATTAAAACTAAACACATTTATATATTCCACACTATTTACATAACTTAGTTTTAAATTGTTACGGTATGAATCCATCATGCAAATTTATTCTATAATTATAATAATGTAGTCAAATACAGAAAGATTTTACATTTCGTATTAAATGAATGACTTATTGAAATAATATATGTGAGCAACACTGCATCGGACTGATGCAAGACAGCAACATTCTCAGATACAAAAAAAATATATTTTGAATTTCACTAATAAATAAATGACTTGATGTATGTATGCTAGTGCTACTACAACCTTCACATCTACTTAGTAAGAAAATGTACTATTCATTTCCTATTAATTAGATTATTCATATAACTGACGCCATTTCATATTGCTTTGTTGGGGCTAATCTCATTTCAGAAAGGGTATTTTTCTGAAATAAAGCTAACATATATGTAGTTGCTGATTTTTCAGTTATGAATGAATGCACTATTAATGCATAGCAACTACCTATCATGTTCTTATATCATACAATATGTTGAACTTCCTTAAATTTGAAAATAATTTTTTACTACTGTCTGTTACTGTTCAATTTCTTTTGTTTTTAAATATAAGTTTAATAATGGTATATTTGAAAAAAATTAATAAATCATGAAAAGAAAGTCATTTTTATATATTTCTAATAAAGGAAATGGAATTTATTTATTTCTAAAAATTTATCATAGAAAAAAATCTAGAGATTTATGACCTAGATTATCGTAACTGACCTAACTGTAAACAAAAATAGTTGAAGAAATTCATTTTTTTTTTATAGTTTCACCTGTGAAATATTTCGTAAACACATTCGTATGACCTATAATCTCCATTTTTGTTACCTTGTGGAGAAGGAACGGATGTGAGCACCCTTTGGATTCTTTGTTGCATTATTTATTCTAAAAGAGTAAAAAGTTTCTTTTCCCAGCCTTTGACATGTCAACGACATCTGTCATGGTCGAAAGTCGCCCTTGACATTCGTGTATTCGGAATCGGCTGAGACCAGAAAAATGCATTTTCTGTGACAGTTGGCGAAAAAATTACACATTTTGAGAATAATCTTGTAGGCTTGATATATTTTTAGCTAACTTCAAATTGTGTCAATTTTATGCGAAATTTCTACAAGTCATTCTGCCATTTTAACTGTAGAATTGATGGAATTAATATAGAAATGTCTCTCAACATATGTGAATAAACATTTTTACCACTTTATGATATCCAAAAGCACTTTGATAAATGACAGTATGATCAAACGTTGTAAGATTGCGCCCTGAATAACTTTGAAAAGTGCTTTAAAAATGTGAAACTTGTTTCTGAAAGCTTTATATAATTTAATTCCAATCAATAATAATCATTTTAACAAATGATATTTTTTATTAGTATTTAGCAATAATTTCAATATTATATTAACAAAAATAAAAAATATAAAAATAATGATTTCATAATTTACTTTTTAAAAAATACATACTATAATGAATTTGATTCCTTTTACGTGGCCTTTATATTTCATGTTGTCCCGAGTTATTTTGTTTAAAAAAGGTCACAAATTTGAAACATAAAATATCGAGCATTACATAAAATTTACACACTCTAACTAGAAATATGCTTATTAAAGATTTCAGTCGACAAGTTAATCAAGGAGTCTGCATATATAATTTAATATAATATGTTTTTATAATAAATATTTTAAGCTGTAATGAGCTGCAAAACTCACCTTAAAGTTGATTATTTTAGCCGCAGCTACGAATATCTCATTTTTATCTAAAAACATTTTTTAATAAAAATATTTTGGAATGAAAAAAGGCTACATTAACAGGAAACAGCACCCTGAATCACCGAGCTTCAAAGGAAAAGCAAAATAAAACCGATGTTTCCTTGTAAAATGTTCTACCCCTGCACTTTTGTAGCTTTCACAGTAAAAAGCAGACGATACAATAACACAACTTATTTATTTTCTTCTAGACACTACAAAAAATTCGTTTCCCTAACAGTGTGTGTGTGTGGTTAACAGTTAATGAATATATAAATACTTCTCTGTGCACAGTTTGTTCTCCCGAATGGGATTTACGAAATAAGATTACTTTCAAGACTGTTGGCTCATTTTCTTAAAATGCCTTTGTTGCCAAAAATAATATTTCCATTTTTAAATCAATCGCCTTAAAAAATATTGAATTTTTTTCCCTTCAAGTTTGAGAATGATGTACTGTTTTAAATATTTTAATTTATATGTTTAATTTTTTTTCAAAAAATACGAATATATTTCAGAATTTAAAAAATAAATATATTTTTGTGAATTATAACTAATATACAGTTATTTTTTAAAGGAAAATAAAAACTTTTGAACTAGGGATTGAATTTATTTACATATGCATTTTAATAATAATTTTTTCGCTTGAGTTTTGGAACACTTACTCCTTACTAAATGTTTTTGCTTCACTTTGTTTACTCTCTTGTAACTAAATGTTTTATTTTTTATAGCATACATTTTACTTACATACATAAATTTCTCTAGTATTATTTATTTTCTATTAACCATTTAGTACAGTTTGCTAAGTTTCCACTCAAGAATGTGATGTTTCGCTCACACATTTACCAAACTAAATTAAAAGTACTATAATTTGGGTATTAAAGTTATTGATTAACTGGGTAATTATTATTGTAAATTATTACTATAAGGAAAATGTATCAAAATATTGAAATGCAATGATAATTTAGACTTCGATGCCATATTAATTCATTTAGAATCAGTCGTTGTGATTTCATTTGCTTTAAGCAATTTAAGTAAGTTATTTAATGTTGCTAGCTTCGCTAGGGAAGAAAATTTCTTACATTATTATTATTGATTTTAAGAAATAAAAAGAATTATAAATAATATAATATTAACAAAAATGTTATTGCAAAAAATGCGGGGTAAAAATAAAATGCGCAATTTATCGATCAAGGAGTATCGTATCTGATTTAAATTTAAAAACTGTTTAATATCGAGATCAAAATTTTTAAAAAAAACATTACTTATTTTCACTATACTAAATTTAAGTTCTGGTTTGGCAACACTCCATAATGTAAAGTTAGTAATCCTTTCGTTCTTTTCTTTTCTACTTCTATTGTTTACTCAAAGGATTAGAGGTCAATATACTTTCTTCTTTGTTGCCAAATGGAGATAGAGTAAAGAATTTATTTATCTGTTTTCAGTCTCACTGAACGGAAATATCTCAAACAAAGAATTTTTATTTCTTTTTATTACCATTGATTGTTTGTTTCAGTTTTCCAATGATGCCATTCTAAGTATAATCTGCATTTAGTTTTTCTTGTTTGTATAGGTGGAAATAAAAGTGAAATATCAAAAGAATAGTTTTCAGTTTTCACAAAATTTTTCATCCTTTTTCTTTTTTGAAATTTTTGTGATTTGTTAAACCTAAAGTTAAATTCACAAAATTAGTATAGTCTATGATATATTTTTAAAAACATACCTTCTGAGAAACCCTTCAGTATAAAATGCTTCAATTACTGCGAAAAACTTTAAGATAATGAGAAAATGCCTTTCTTGGATTTTTCTTTAATTTAAAGTAGATTTTTAAGACAAAGTTTATAAAATCTAAAAGCAAAAGCTGACCGCGTCCTGTTGAACAGTAAAATTAAAGCAGTACAATACTTGTGCGTGCCTATACGTGTATATATTCGAGCTTATATTATAGCATGAATAACAAAGACAATGGATTAATTTCAAATAAAACAAATTTTGTATATGATTGAATATTATAAGAAGAATCATTGTGGATATACGATATAATTTAATTATATTAGATACATTAGTAACACTTAATTACTAATATATCTAATATAATTAAATATTTTAAATAAAATATACTTAGTTCCTTTTCGTTGTCGTGGATTCTATTAATAAGTTATTGCTTAATCAAAGAAATAGGCAGTAAAACTCATTCATTTAACTTTTATTGAATCGCTGTTTTTGATAAGAGTCGCATAAATTTTTAACTGAGATTTATGAAAGTAAAATTGTACTTTAATATCATACTTTTGTTAAGAACGATCGTTGTTAAAGTTCATTATTTATTGAACGGTGTCACCAATTCAAAATAGACTATAATTCATACTGGAAGCAACCCACATTGATAATCATAGAACAGTATCGATAGTGTGCTTTTTTATTGGGTTTTTAAGCAGAAATTAAATTTCAATTTAATATAAATGGTAAGTAGAAAAGAAATAGCAGGAAAGAAAGTTGTATACATACAAGAATACTTTGAGATTTTTTTAACTCAGTAAAAAAAATTAATAATAATAATAATAAATAAACAAAAATTTAAAAAAATTGGTAAGTTCAAACTCTTTACAAAGAGCATAATTATAGCTTTTTGTTTAGAATATTTGTTAAAAGAAGAAAAATATAACAATAACTGTTATCCTCTCTCTCTATCTCTCTTCACTTAATGTGGTTTTTTTTATCCTTGCACATAAAGAAATATGAAGACCATATGTCAAATCCAATGGAAATTACATCAATGACTATAAATTGAGTTGTTGAATGCATACTAACCTCTTCTTTTAATTAGAAAAGTCATGATAGATATAACATATAAAACATTAAGTAATTTTACTATATACGTATGGCTTCTTTTGAAGAAAATATAATTAATGTTTACAAATAAATAAATTTTTTCAAAGGATTTGACATCTTATTCATTATAATGAATATTAACCAACATTAAAAATAAACATCTCCTGACAAAGTAAAATTAATTTGCAAAATTGAAAATTAACAAGGAACTAAATATTTAACATCAATCATATTATTAACCAAGTTTATACCATTTGTGTTCCAAAAGTATTATAAATACATAATCTATAAAATTATCAAATTAGTATTAATATAAATTAAATAAAACAACATTAACGAAAACATTTTCTTAACATCATCTTATGGTTTCTTAAATGGAAACTTTAATTCATATTATATAACAAAAGACGTGCGTATAAATATTTTTAACAATACAATAACATTATATAATGGAATCCAATGAACTAAATAGCTTAAAGTTTAAAAATGTCATATTAATAGCTTTGTCATAAATGAATTTATTTTATCACAAAAATTGTTTTTCTAATTCATACTCAAATAAAATCACCATATTTTGTTAAATTAAACCTTAGAATATAGAATTATGTTCAAAAATTTGATATTATTCTGTTAATAAATTTTTTTGAAGTTTATCAACGTAGCACTCAAAGATGTGTATAGTATTTATAACTATGTAAGATTTTATATTATCAAAAACAAAGATTAATTATCAAGTATTATACTTTAAACAAATATATTGTTTCTTTCATTCATACTTTTTTATATTCTACTACCAGTTTAAAAATGTGTTTAAATACCTAACAAAAATACTTGATTAATTAATTATGAAAAATTATTCAATGGTATGTAAAACTGTTGAATCATTACATTCTCTTAATTGAAAAAAATAATATCCTTCCATTTTTTTTAAATATTAAAGTTTATGCAAAAGTTTAAAATTGGTTATTTATCTTTGGCTTTTGATGAATATAATTTTGAATATCAATTCACATTTTACATGTACTCAGTGAGTGATTGTGAGGTAGGCGCAGTGCTTCCTGTTCTACCGAGGCGTAAGTAGGAAGTAGCATCTAATGCATGAGCCGGGAATCGAATCCAGGCCCCCATCCTCGCATCGCAGGTGTAACCGTACTATATAAAATTACATTCACCATGGATTGCTTATAAAATGGATTCACCATGGATTGTTTATAAGAATGAAATCCCACTACTGTGGGATTCCATTCTTGGAAACTAAAGATCCATGTTAAATCCTAGAAAACCAAAATTTACCCCCAGTTGGTATAAGGAAAATAAATTGTACACTTTTGCATCCTGGTGTGTTGTATTGGTTTCTTGGGTGTTCTTCATATTTATTTTCTTGAGACACGTGAATTAAGTTCATTGTCGATGAAAATGCCTTTCAAAAAGCAAAATGCTCTAATTGGGAATTATTCTTATCATTATTATGATATTAATAACTTCTTATTATATCAATATATAAGGTGGCAAATATAAATATTAAATTTTATATTTATATTTTTGTTATTTATTATTCTACCTATTTCAGAAGCTTGCATGGTAAGAATAAAAGACATTATAAATCACCAAATAAAAAAAAGAATATATGTTCAATATTTCTAAAGCTTCTGTTAAATGTTCAATTAAAAAGTGGAAAATTATCTTTCAATAGTACTAAGAAAATAACAATAATCTGTTATGATGGGAATTTCTAAGTAAATAAATTTGTTGAACGTCTTTGTGAAACTCAAATGTCACGGAAAAATATTTCTTCAGTATTTATAAAAAATATCCTACACACACATAAAGTATTCATTGCTCTGGTATATGAACTGGATCCGAATGGAATACAGTATTTTGTCCGCATTTTTTGTTTCAGGCACCGGATCCTTCGGACGGGTTGTGCTCAGCCGGAGGAAGAAAGACAACAGATATTACGCTATGAAAATTCTTGACATCGCCGATGTCATCCATTTGAAACAAGTGGAACATGTTAAAAATGAAAAGTCCCTTCTAGTCCAAGTTCAACATCCCTTTATCATAGAACTGTGAGTATCACATTTTCTCCAATATATTGTTTTCCTGGTTCAATTGTTAGAAAAGTAAATTTTCATCTATTAAATGAAGTTTTTGTTGTTATAGACAAAAAATCATACAAATAATCAAAATCAATGTGCAAATGGCATCTGTTATGACTTATCAAGACTTTCAAGGAATATATAAATGCAACTTAAGACTGTATCTCAAAACTGCTTTTTAAATTAAAGCATTGAAATGAGAATCATTCAAATTTTATTTAATTTTATTTAAAAATATTTATTTTCTTGTTATATTTTGACAAATAAAACTTATCCTTTTTTGAAAAAAGGATTTCTTTATAAAAAAGGAATCCTTTTCAAAAAAGGATTACTTGGTTTTTGAAATTTCTAATGTTCTGCTGATCATAAAATATTCATGTCAACCAATTTTTTATTGACAATTTCTCTATTCACAAACTCTGAAAATAGATTCAAGAATAAGAATTTTTGTCACATATGACCAGCTATTTATTATCAGAAAGTTGTTACTAGTGATAATTGTCATTTTTATTAACCAATGCGATATGAAGAATTCTGTTGTAAAAACTCTACAGCAATTAAAAACTTAATTTTATGCCTAACTTTATCTATTATAGCAGTTTATTATTTAATGATTTTAGTACTGCGTGCTGAAGACAAAATATTGCATTCTTTTGAATATCTCTATCTCAAATTCTTGAATTTGTGCCCTCTTGAGAGGGAAACCTCAGAATTATAAAACTTAAATTCGATCAAAAATGTTAGAATCGATGAATAATGTATCATTTCTTTTTAATATCATTGAGATACAATTTTACAGATAAAATAACTAAGAGTACAATTTAGCATCTAATAAATTTGTAGAAAAGAATGGAAACGATTTAAATTCAGTAGTTTTGCTTTAAATCGCGTGTTTTTAAATTTGTTACGAGTTAATGTTTTACGAGTTGAATTTTCCTTATTACCCAATACTCTTGAATAGTAAAATGAATTCTTTAATACATCACAGGGAAATTGTACACTGTGGGTATTATACCACAAATTATTCTTAAAAATAATGTGAAAGTGAACCTATTGAATGGAGAAATGAATTGTTGCTTTTATGAAATAACTATTATTTTCTGTTTTAAACTCAATTGAAACACTTCATGTATCATAAATTTAATAGCCTTATTAGAAGAAAACTTAATAGTTCTTAGAAGTTTAACAACACTTTTAGGGAATGGATGTTATTATTTTTTTCATTTCATTTCAACCTCGATTAAATGTAATAAATGTCCATGCATTTTTGCCTTCATTACTAACAACAAAATTCTTAGCTTTCAAAAATATTTTTCTTTCCACAAAGTATAAAACAATGTGTATAATTTATAATCACATTATACATATTTTGTTTTCAGTGAAATTTTAATTTGCTGTTAATTTGATTAGTTCCTTTCATAAAAAGTTTGGATTAAATCGAAGATTAATATTTTAAAATTAATTGAAGTTTTATTTTGTATATTCAACTGAAAATCCGTTGATTAGTTTAATAATACAAACCTACTCGATCTATGTAACTTAATAAAAATTTTCAAAAATAATAAATAATTTTCAATTAAGGGACATAATAAAGTTATGATCAACTTAGCTCAATTTAGATTCCTTTTAAAATCCGCTTCCCTTATGGTAAAACTGGTGCTTAAAATTAACTTACATTTAATCCAGTAGGAAATCCGTAAAGGATCAAGAAATAAAGTAGAATGTTCAATAGTTATGAAACTCCAAGAGTTACTAAATAAACGTATTCGATATAGTGTACATAATGAAATTTTGTTTCATCATTATCATAGATCAATCGAGAGAATATTCTATAGAAATTTGTTTAGGCCTAGTTTAATTTCATATTCGGCAGTATAGTGAATAAATCTGATATTCTGAAATTCACAAAGCTTTTGAAATAATTTTAAGATATCTGGATTTCTGTCATTGTCTTAAACTATTTCGAAAACTAAATTTATACGAAAGTAATTTAAGATAAAAGTAAATTTAGTTGCACTTATTTTTACTTCATTTAAAAATATTTTACTTTAAACATAAATGATTTGCCTATTTTACTTAAAGATTCGAATCTCAAATAATTTTCATTTATTCACAAGCAGAAACAGTGAATCTCAAGCACTTATTTTGAAAAAAAAAACCGTTTAGTTTTTATTATAAATTAATTTAAAAGATTATTTTAACATCATAGTAATATCTCAAAAATAAGATCCTGTCCCAAAAGCTTTTATTAGCCCTAGGCCTCTTTTACACTAGACGACTTTTATCGTACGATAAAAAGTCGTCGTATATTTTATCGTGAGAAGTTATTAAAAAACCACACAATAGACTGCTCTCTTTCACACTGAGAAACGATATTTTATCGGGGACCAGTCTATTGTGTGGATTTTAATAAGTTCTCACAATAAATATTGGAAGACTTTTTATCATACGATAAAAGTCGTCTAGTGTGAAAGAGGCCTAATAGACAATTTCATTTTAACCTATCATTATACTGCAAGAACTCTCATTCATTAATTAAAATTTAGTTAATTGATCATGATCATTTAGATTACTGATTGATTAAACGTACTCTCACTTATATCCTTATTCAGTAAGACACCATATACCAGTTGATGAATATTTGCCTAATTAACAGGTATTTTAATCGGAGATCGGTGTGACTATCAATCCCAATCTATGTTTTTAATTAACGATTTTGATTTGTTTTTATCAAAATGTTGCTTTAAACAAAATCTTTAAACATATAATGAGTAATACCTTTTTTTAATTATTATTTGAATACTTCTCATTAAGGCAACAAGCATAAACAATAATTTTCCCAAATATTTTCTAATAGTAAGATATATGAATCCAAGGAATCTCTTCTCTAATTTTAATTGTTTGCAGGTCTTGAGAAATGTTAACGCAACTAATATTTTATTTTGTTTCCACAGTCTATGGACGCACCATGATGAAACCTGCCTCTATATGTTGTTCGAGTATGCTTGTGGTGGCGAACTTTTCACGTACCTCAGAAACGCTGGTCGATTCTCGTGTACTACTTCCATGTTTTATGCGGCCGAAATAGTACTAGCACTGGAGTACTTACACAAATTGTGCATTGCTTACAGAGATCTCAAACCAGAAAACTTACTTCTAGACAGAGACGGTCATCTCAAAATTACGGACTTCGGATTTGCGAAGAAGCTCACCGATAAGTAAGTTATTTTGAAAACTAATGTTAATTTTATTAGCTTTATATGAGAAGTTTGTTATGCCGCATTTAAAAACTCTTAAGCGATTGAAGAAGTTATTTTTATATGCTCCATTTAGGATTTTATATAGAATTAAAAGTTAATATAAAATATAATTTTATATGTATGCAAAGAATTTTTGATCATACTTAAATAAATATCTCTATTTCGTATTTTCAATTTGCGACGTATTTTAATGATTAAACGTCTGTTGCCATAAGTCAAAGTTAAATTTTTATGTTTTTTATTTCAAGAGCTTTCTCTGAAGCTTTTTTGAATGAAGTGTTGTTAAATATAAAAAAAAACTCTCACCGTTTTTTATAATGATTCATTGAGCAGAATTATTTCTAAATAAAATTACACATTATAATTCACAGTTTACAAATATGACATTAGGAGAGAAAATTCATATTTAGTTACAAATATGTGATAATTTCTACAATTTTTCTTTTTTATTTACAGTATGGATCTCCGCTTTACCTATAGCTTCTGGATAACCTTATAACAACCTTCTGCACTTTAAATCTCTTTATATTCTATTTGTCATCCAGTTTTTCATCTCCTGTTATAAATATTAATCTCTCTCTCTCTAATTAATTTTAAATATTTTAACACCAAATTTAGTGTTTAAATACATAAATATAGAAACTTATTTAAAATATTCTACTTGAAAAATCAAACCATTTATTTTCATTCGTGCTCTTAATGCTTAATTGGATAATTACATAAGCTGACTTCACCATTCAATAGTTGTTCAAGTTACTAATTTTCTAAAATGAAACAAAATGGGAAAATATTTGAATGATTTACTAAAAGTTTAAAAATTTAAATGATGCTTGATACATTTGATTTTCTGATTGTAAACTTGATTCCAATAGGTTATACGGTTAGCACATTAACATGGTTTGTAATTGTTGAAAGTAGAATTTGGTATTTGGATTTTATAATGAGGATAGTATAAGTATTTGAATTTATATTTAGATATTTAAAGAATTTTTTATTTAAAAATTTTCAAAAATTTTGTCATTTAATTATTATTTTAAACAAAAATTCCAACTAACAATCATTAATACTAAAATCACCAATAAATGAATTCGATTTGGCTTTTCTGCGCCATTATCAGAAGTAAAATGGAAACATTTTTTTTGTATGCATGAAATTAGCCATAGACTATTCAAAAGGCATTTCTTCAACTGTACGTCAATATTTTAGTAGAAGAATTTAAAAATAAAACTTCATATTCCCAGATTTTAGATTTATTTACCCATTTTAGTATGTACAAAAAAAATATACAAGTAGAAAAAAATAAATTAACCAAAATATATTCCTTATCAAATATTGGACAATACCTTTTATATTTGAATAAAAGCTCTTTAGATAAATTAAAAATTTTGTCTTGTGATTGTCACTTCAGACAGTTAATTAGATTAAATTAAACATTAATTAGATTTAAATTATTTTTTTTAAATTCCTGAATTTGTCTAAATTAAATTTATTTAAATCTTTCAAATTTAAATTTTGACAAGAATAAATTATTTAATATTAAATGTTTCTAAAATAACATTTATTTAAAATAATTTAATTTTCTACCAAATTTCATTTAATTTAATTTATAGTGACAAGTTAAGGTTATATAATTAAATGTAATCTTATTATTCCATTATCATGAGACCTTACTTGCAAAGAAAGAGCATATTAATGTGTTGAAATTCATTAGCTATTGTTGTTATATTTCCCGCAAATTCTTAGAACCTAAATTTTCTGTTGAGTATGTAGCTGCTACTCTAGAAGTAAAAGAGAGTCATGTCTTAAAATAACAATAGAATTCGTAAAATGTTTAAATGAAATAAAATAAATTTCATTAGTTAAACAAATTGAAAACGAACACTTGATTCTGAATCTCTATTCCATCTTAATGAATTCATAAAAGAGTTTTCAGAATAACATTTTAAGAATTTTTATTATAATTTGCCACAATTATTTTACTTTAAACAAAACATTTTCATAGAAAATAAAACTTATGTATATATGCCTCATGTCTCTCCTTCATATTCTTATTAATGTGTATTATGGTTAAAAGCTTAAGTTTCTTTGAGTTTCAGCATTTATTTTTTTTCAATTTTCAGTAAATAAGATTTTTCTTAAAAATTTTTATTTTAGAGATTTCAATAAAAATGATTTTTCCTTTGTTTTTTAGAAAGTATCAAATTACATTATGTTTCAAAAATTTTTTACACTATGATTTACAGTGTTTTTGTTCTATTTGTATTCTAAATATATTCATTTTTTTTAAACCAAATTCATCTAATTTTAATTTTTCGTTTTTATTGAGATTTAACTCTTGCTACAAGAGTAAGTTAAAAATAATTTTAATTATTAAACTCAATTAAGTAATATAGTTTTGCGATTTAAATTTCTACGTTTATTTTAATGAAAAGTTTAATTGTTTTAAAAATTGACTAAATCCTAAAAATGTAAAAAAATTTCAGATTTTTGATAAATATTGAATTAATAAAATATTTTTTATTTTTATTTAAAAGAATATTAATTTTAGAATATATGTATAAGCTAATAAAAATTTTGTAGTTTCAAATTTTTAATTTGTAAAACAATTTTAGAACATCATTTAATATTAATTCATTCAAGACCATGCTTATATTTATTGGTCAACAACATTTATTTTTTGTTCCTTTTTTTTAGAACTTGGACACTATGCGGAACACCTGAATACTTAGCTCCTGAGATTATTCAAAGCAAAGGACATAATAAGGCTGTTGATTGGTGGGCATTAGGCATTCTCATTTATGAAATGCTAGCTGGGTATGTACATATCAAAATCTTCATATTGGAGGGTGATGTATTTGTAGATCTACCCTATAATTTCGCCTGCTATTAATGAATAAACATAAAACACTACTAAATTTTTAAATACATTGATTTACACTATTAATTTTGTAGAGTATTTTAGCAAATGAAATAGGACTCATTTCGCAATATTTCTAGAAAAAAAATATTTTAAAAAATTAATGTTAATATTTATCACTGTTAAAGAAATATAAAAAATTAAATGTGGTTATTTCATAACAAGAGAAAGCTTTAATTTTATTTAAACTTGGATTATCACAAAATTGTAGTATACTTTCCAAATATCTATAGTAAATAAGGATGCAATTTTAATTATGATTTATGTCTCGAAAAACAAATTAATCTAACTTTTTTGTTAAATTACGCTGGTGATCAAAATTAGGGGAATTTATTGAAAAGAACTGAATGAAATGTAAAACCACTATTTCGAGACAAAGATGCAAATCATGTACGTCGTATACGTAAGCATACACGTATCTGTGAGTGGGGAACAAGTTTTATAAACGCACATTACAAAACACCCTTTTCCTTCACTAGCACACTTCAGCGAATTTCTTAGCGTCTTTTGCAGCAATCGATTGGATTCAAATTGTAACAGTAACAATGAGTAATCGTCAATGTTTAGGTGTTGGAATGAAGTGTCGAATTAGGGAGAGACTCGAAGCTGGTCAATTTCAAATCCAGATTTTTAGGTAGTTCAGTTTAACTTCCAGCGTCGTGTGTAACTAATGGAGACAGTTGTAGGAGACCGAGGCAATTGAGAGAAACCCAGGGCAAGGTCATACAAAAGCCACGAAGTAGTGAGGCTCAACAAGGATGCCACAGCTCCTCAGCTCTCTCGTGGTTTTCGTAAGGCCACATGAACTCGAGTTTCAAGGTCACTGTTACCAGAAAACTTCACGCGAGAGGGTTGTTTCCACGAAAGACCTGTGACTTGCGTCCCTCTCACTTCTATCTCAGGAAAATCATTTCAGCATGCAAAGAGCACAGAGATTGGAATACAGATCAATGGGCGGCCGTTTTCTTCACTGATGCGTTCTTGTTCAGCCTAACCACAGATTCCCACCATACGTTCATATGGAGAGAACCAGTGACCCGCTATCTGCCCTCTAGTGCCCACAAAATCAACCATTATGGCGGCGGAGGTTTAAGGGTATGGTCAGGCATCATGTTCAATTAACGCACACCCCTTTGACAGAGGCAGAGTGACTGTTGTGGAGTATATGAATGAGGTTTTGGAGCCTTATGTTCGTTTTTTCAGAGGCGCAGTTGTCGCTGACTTCATTTTAATAGACGATAACACAAAGGACTCTTCTGGTTGACGAATTTCTGGAAAAGGAGAACATCCGCCAGATGGATTGGCCAAACGGATCTCTAGACTTCAACTTTATAGAGTATGCCTGGGTTGCTCAGAGGAAGGCAATTGCAATTCGCAACACATCTCCAGAACCATCCAGGGTCTGGAAATAGCGTTGCCATTTGCCATAGGAAATCATAAATGCTTTATTTTAAATATTTAAAAAAATTTTAAATATGAAATTACGCTGTGTGGCCTGTATATCTGCAAGAGGAGACCATACCCATTTTCTCATTTTCTTACTCTATTCTGCAACCACTGTTGCATGCCTTTCGATTCCAATGAGTATTACGTACGATCATGCGTGTGTTTTATAACCGTTGGTTGGTTGGTTGTATTACAATATATAAATGTATATACATATCACATTTCATTGAAATCGATCCAGTATTTCTGGTGTTAACTGTCCAAATCTAAAAATCCTCTTAATTTTGAACACCAGTGTATTTTGGAGTAAACTAGGCTTAAGTTTACTTTTTACCAATGGCTTTATGTAGAATTATTCTTTGAGAACTCTGATTTTTAAAGTAATAAAATTAAATCCCTGTAATAAAAAATCATTGATTTAAAGGTTTTAAAATATCACCTAGTATATATCATATTTTAAAATTTTGTTTTTGTTAAAATGTAATAAGAAAAATTATTTTAAATTTTATCCAGTACATATTTGACTATTCACCAACATTCTCTTATGGAAGTAAAAATGTTTCAATCATGATTAAAAATAATCAAAATCCAATGGATAGGTGACGATGTTAGTTAACGGAAATGAAGATTATCTTTACAGGATTTGGGGTTTGTGTGTTACTTAACGGTTATTTTTTAAACACGAGTATTAATTACACCAAGTTCAACAAAGTTTTCAGTGAAAGGAAAAAAGGAACAGTGTTTTGATAATTTAATAAAAAAAGAAACCTTTATTGCACATATCAAAATCAGAGTACACTCAGGAAAATGAACTGAGAACACCATCGTAGATGCACAGCAAAATGAAAACTCTACCGTTTGTACTGAACTGCGAAGTTAACACGTGACATTTCCAACCTGTTGCCTACCATGTTCAACTACGTTGGAAAGGTGAATACATGATCCTCAAAAGTGAAGTATATCCAGTTGAGAGGTGTAAATCTGTAAACAATATTTTCAGGTTAGCTGAGTGAGAGAGAACCCCAACATCAGTTTGGTTTGGTTATCGCTCAACGATAATTTTCTACCCACTAGGGCTAATTAGACTGGAACCTAAACTTTAAAGTAGATTCCGAACTGCTACAAACATCCATGCATAAGGTGGGATTTGAATTTATGAATTGTTGAGCTGAAACCAAGAACGCTAACCATTCAGCGGCCAGCTCATTGTACCACAACGCTCAATACACAGTATTTTTAACTATCTTTAAATCCAGAAAAAGGCAGAATTAAAGACAAGGAAATTGAGCTGGACAAGCTTTTGAAAATTGTGACTTTAATAATTTGGTCATAATCAAATATTATCCCCAGCAAATTATTAATTTAGATGACAATGTACTGTATCATTGCACCGGCGACGCCATCTATCGGTAATATTTATAGTTTTAAATCATCCTAAAAATTTTCCCTTAAGTGGGAAAAACACACACAAACATACTGGTAAAATTTCAGGTATTTCATATCAAAGTTTCTTTTGTTAAACATTTTAATTTTACAATTTCAAAAAAATTATCTTAAATGTGCAATTGTTGTAAGGAATTTATAAAATCTCCGTTTTTTCCTCTCTGATTTGTTTTATTTGAAATTTTCCTGATTTTTTTTCTTTCAATTTTTAGGTTTTAAACTTTTAATTTTGGTCGCAGGCACTTCCATTTTAAAATATGTGTAAAATCCTATTTTTCTAAAGTTTTTGTTAGTTGCTAACAATTGTCATTTAAAATCGTTACTGTCAATTAAATTTGATTAAAATATACTTTAATCAAGTATTATCATGTAAGTTATTAAAACATTATAGTTATATAAAATCAAAATTATATTTCTTTAAAATTCCTCATTTCGATATCTTCCTCTGATAGAATTTTATTTCTATGCATCCAATCAGTACATCCAATCAGTACATTGTACCCCTTAAAGAATATATGTGGTTGAAAGAAAATGCGGCCTAAGTTTACATTTTTAAAAACATAAATTATTCTTTATACTTTTAGCACAGACATGTTTTGTATTTTGCTGCATTTTTTTACTGTTCATATATTATATACTCATTTTTTAGGAAGAATTAAATGAAATTTTACAATGATTACTGATTTTAGAACTCAGAAACATTGTGATTTACTTTATCAATATTAAGAAACAGCATATCCATGTCTGTTATTTGTATTTGTCAATTTTTTCGATCATCCTCAAAATAAAAGACTGTAATTACA
Organism: Latrodectus hesperus; assembly: GCA_037975125.1. Lineage (NCBI taxonomy): Eukaryota > Metazoa > Arthropoda > Arachnida > Araneae > Theridiidae > Latrodectus > Latrodectus hesperus. The sequence goes on from CM075853.1 coordinate 58,811,853, forward strand.
AAACTTCCATCTATGTGTGTAGTTTGTATGAATAAATTGTCGTATAAGCTGGATTCGCCTGTTAAGATTATAAACAACATATTTAATTTTTTAAATTTTGTCAATGATTCACAAATAATTATAAATATCAGAAATTTTTCTAAGAGACATATGTCTCTTAGAAAAATTTCTGATATTTATAATGAGATATGAAGAAACCATATGGTTTTATAAAGAAACCATATGGTTTCTTCCAAATTTCTCTGTATGTTCGATGTTCTGTTCATTTTAATTGGTTCTCTTGATCTTCTTGAGTAACTTAATACGTTCTAAATTTAGTTCTAAGGTCAACAATAAATGTCAACATTATTCTATGGTGTATTATATGCACTGTGTTATCATAAAATTGCTTTGGTTCCAGTTAATATTCTCTATTTAAACCGCTTTTTATAAGTTTTCGTATTGACTATTTTAATAGTTAACAATAATTTGACTTATAATTATTAATAAATTATTATATGTTGTCAAATTATTAGGACCTCTTTCGGTTATTTCGCTTAAAACCCGCAGATGGACCGCCATTAGAAAGAGCACCTATAATGAAATGGTAATTTATAATTCCTTACAAATATTCATAAGTGTGCACATGAATGACACATTGTTGTAACTGATAACTATTATCGTTTATATTCACATTCTATGGAGAGAAGCATGTCTGGTTCCTTATTAAAAAAACACTTTTAATCTAACAAAGTTTTAATGAATACCAAAAGATAGAATTTATGGTGTTATATATGCTATGGCATCATATGAACACAATTAAAATTGGATTAATATATTAATAAGATACAAGCAAACTGTTATTAAGATGATAAAATTAAGTAATAGAAGACTTTATAATCACATCTTAAAGTAATAATATTCTGGCACATAAGATTTGTTTATTTTAATCCGTATTTGCCTATCTCGTTTCTCGATGTTCATGGTACACACACACACTATACGGCCTCCACCATCTATTTACTTACTGAGTTACTTTCAATATTAATTGATGAAAAAAAACATTACTATGCAACACTTGGGATGATGCTTGAAAATCCTAATTATCATACACTTTTTATCAAATTATTCCCGTTATCTTGCTCCAACATAATGTAATGAGCTATATGATTTCAAGTATACTGCTGAAGAAAGTAAAATTCAGATTATTTCCGAAAAAACATAATCATGTCCTCAACATATGGAAAATCTTCTAATATCTCTGACTTCTATTGGGTTGTTCAGAAAGTAATTTCGTTTTTTTTTTGTGGAAATGAAAGACAGTTTTCGTATAATAAATAAATACTTTATTAAATTATATATTGGCCGTTCTGGTCCAACACCTTTTGCCATCTTTCTGGTAGTAGCATAATTCCTAACTCATAAAATTTTTGGTCTTTGCTGGCAAAAAACTGATTGAGGTGGTTTTTGACCTCCTCATTTGAGGTGAAGGTTTTACCGTCTAAAAATTTTTTGAGTGACCGAAAAAAATAATAATCCGATCGTGCCATATCTGGAGAATATGGTGTGTGTGTGTATCCCATTCAAGTTGTAAAAACTTTTAGCGAGTGACCAAACTTGTGTGAGATCTCGCGTTATCTTGGTAAACACTACACCTTTCCTGTTGATTAGTTCCGGCCTTTTCTGTTGAAGTGCATCATTCAGTTTGTCTAGCTGATGACCGTAAACTTCCGAATTAATCGTTGTGTTATGCGGTAAAAGCTTAAAAAAACTGTTCCTTTCAAACCCCACCTTTTTTTGGTGAATATCGGCTTTAGAAATGGTTTCAGCCGATTCATATTTTTTGCTCCATGACCTCTTGCGTTTGACGTTGTTGTATACAACCCATTTTTCGTCTCCAATGATGATGGGCTTCCAAAACCGATCATTTTCGTGACGTTTGAGAAGTGAATCGCAGACGTCAATGCGGCGATATAGATTTCTCTCTATGAGAACATGAGGAACCCATACATCGAGCTTCGAGGATAATCCCAGGCCTTTCAAGTGGTCATAAACTGTTGTTATTCGCCTGTTCGCATCAACTAATGCCTTTATCGCGTCTTTATCAGCTTCAACCGACCTTCCCAAACGTGGTGCATCTTCGACATCGAAATTGCCGGATCGGAATTTAGCGAACCAGTTCTGGCACTGGCGTACTGTCAACACACCTTCTCCATACACATGGCTCAATTTCTTTCTGGCTTGAACAGCATTTTTACCCTTTCTGTAGTAAAACAGTAAGATTGTGGAAAATACTGCTCATCGCTCACCATATTTAAAAGAGCACCAAACAAAAACTACTGCGTAGAATTAATTGGAATTTTTGACACACAACCCTTGCTATATGAGCTCTCAAAGCATATAATAATTATACGGCTTAAGTGTGAAGTTGGGTGCAAAAAAATACAATGTCGAATGAACTTGAATGTCGGGAAAAAACGAAATTACTTTCCGAACAACCCAATATAATATATAATTTGTATGACTCTAAGATGACATCGTAATTGTAATCTTTAATAATTTTATACTACAAGTCGATATGAAATTGACACTGATATATTTGTTTTGAATTAAGTATAATCTTATAAAGTGTAATCTATTTTATTAAAATCTACAAATAGTGTTCGTTAGTTTTTCATTAAAAACATGCACTACTACTCTTTTTTTCTCTAGAATTAAAGAAAAATTCAAATTACCACCATAAAACATATTAGTATCACTTTTTACATGCGGCAGTACATAGCAAAATATTATAAGGAAAATTGAAAATTAAAGTATATTTCTGTGTTTCATCGCGTTATTCATAAATTGAAAATAATATTATTTAAAAAAATTATAAATTCAAATTTCATTTCATTTTCATTTTTTCGTTGCATTTTTTTCTATTCTGTGAATTCCAATAATTAACAAATAGAAATTTAATTGATTGCAATAGTTAATTTGTGTTAATAGCATTATTGCTTTCGTGCAAACTGCTTAAATCAACTTATGGGTAACTCATATATATATATATATATATATATATATATATATATATATATATATATATATATATATATATATATATATATATATATATATATATATATATATATATATATATATATATATATATATATGTATATATATATATGAATACCATCTTTAGTATGGCTGGATTTACATGTACGCTAAGCCATTTGTAGCTCAAAACTCCACTCTCTTACCAATTTATATATCTCATGTTTGACATAAAAAAATAGCGTAAATTTATCAAAAAATGTATGTAAATGGCTTTATTAAGTATCGATAATTTTGGATTTAATGAAACATAAAACCGCACGCAGTTTACATCCAAGTCATTTATTCTAGACTGTCCTAATATCTTCAGCCAATTGGATAATTTTGAATATAGAGTTTGGAATTCAATTTAATATAAAGAAGCAATGGATAGGTATACTTTATTATATATCATGTCAAACATTTATAATACTTCATTTACTTTCGTTTCAGGTTTCCTCCATTTTTTGACACCAATCCATTTTCAATATATGAAAAAATATTAGCTGGGAAAATCGATTGGCCCAAGCACATTGATCCTATCGCGAAGTAAGTAATAAAACCCTAATTTATTTGGTTCAATAATTAAATATTTCCTTTTGTGACTTCTACAACTTTTTTATTCCAATTAATTTTATGCTCTTGACTAATTGGTAACTTAAATGATGATGTTTTATGAAGACAGTAAGTAAAATAAAAAGTACTCTTTTAAATAACAGCCACTTAACAAATTTATAGAACCTTCTCTGTTCCCAATATTAATATTTACATATTGTATTTGTGTATATAATATTAATATATAAATATTAATAATGTAAGCAAGATGCATTAGATTTTTCCTTGATAAAAACGGAATAACGATATTTTAATTCTGTTTATAAAAACATTGTACCGTTGAGCGACTAGAATTTAATATAATAATCCAATGCATTAAAATATTCTATTATAAAATAAAATGTATAACAAATAATGGATAAAATCACGAACAAACGTACATTCTGAAATATGATTAAAGTTTTATTTATGGACATGGATTTGCATAGAATAAATACAAAATAAACATTGTTAAGGGAGGTTTAAGTTAGACATTTCCCCTTTTGAGTGCATGTTTGAACTCAAAACTATAGAGTATATGAGATAAAATTAAAAAATTGAAATGTGGATTAGTTAGGAAACACATAATAGAAACGAGATATTTCACATTCATTCAAAAAACTCTTGAATAACAAATAGTTGCATACATTGTTGGTGTCTAAATGTTATTGCTTTTGTATTATTCCATTACAAAAGTTCATTTGCTATATGCAAAATATTGAGTATATTTTCCTTAAATGTAGTAAATTTCACAATATAAGATACACATTGTAAGTCGTTAAAATTGCTACACTAAGAAGAAATGCAAGTAACAAAATAATGTAGAACATATTGGAAATAACAAATGATTAAATTTTCGATAAATTTGAAGTATATATATCTCGATAATTCAGTATCCAGAATAAAAGCCCTTATACTTAGCCTGTTAATAGAGATTGGACAGCATGTAGAAGTACAGCTGCCCTCACGGTTGCAACCAGATTCCACGTTTCATCCACTTTAATGACTGACGTACGGTAAAAAGTCATCTATTCTGCATCCAATGACCTGATGTATTCTGTTGGTGAGAGATTGTGCTGACCAGGCCAACAGTCAATTATTTTCTGTATCGAAAAAATTCAAACATACCGATAATATGAGGTCGTTCATATTAAACTGCTGAACTCTAGTGTTTTTCAGTGCTCAAAGAAACTGTATACGCCTTAAATACAAAAGTGTAACAGCTATTGTTAAAAGTATTGTCCATGTCAGCAATAAGTGATTGATACTTGTATGCATCTCTCCGAGTGATGTCCAAATAGGGCGATGTCTGATGCACACTGGTAATGTGTGTTCTTCCCAATGGCGACCATCATGGATGTGAATGTATGGATGCGGCTGTTATGAATATATAAAGAACTGATATTCTGTTAAAAATACCGCATCATACCAATTTTGTGATTAAATGTTTTGCTGTCACACTAATGAAGATATTGTTGTATAACAACAAGAATAGCGGATGATATGATCATCAAGCTGAGCGTTCATGTTATTGCAACGTTGACAAATATACGTATAAATTCTTGTTGATTTGTAAACAACTTCTTCTTGACTCAGAACTTGTGACATAAATGCATGATACATTAAGGCTACACAAGAAACCTATTTGTCTTCTAGGATGTAATAAAAGACCATTGAGTTACTTCATGATGTCAGCATAACAGTTCTGAATTTAACGATTCATATTATGTAGGCAGTCTATAGGCATATCGACCGACGGGAATATTATTACTATGGTACAATAAGGTAAAATCCCATAAACCACTATTCGGCCTAATCATAGTCTAAAACCAGCTAGTAATTATTTCATCTTCTTACATGAGGTATAACAAACAATTTTTTCTATGAAGCAATACCTTTTAAATGCAGTTTGTATATGGGAAACAATACGTTCGTTCGTTCAGTGTCAGAAAGTGCTCCCTGTGTGCCGCAGGTGTAATTTCCACCAAGCTTCTCCGGACTATCTGCTCTCCTCTCTGGGTTTGGAGAAGAGAGATCTTTTTGAAAACCCTGCGCTGGTTCGGGACTTTCTCTGGGCGAACGATCTACTGGACTTGGTCTAGATTGTACTAGATCAAGTGTAATAAGGAACAACAACATAATACACGTCTTCATTAAATACTTCGTAGATGACGCTACTTTCATTTCACTCACACACTTACTCGTGGTCTTTAGAATCTCTGGATGATTTTGACCTCCTTCACCAAACGGCTTCATTTTTTTCTGATCCTTAACCTTGGTCTTCCAATTTTTGATCTTCATCTTCTTTAAATCGTCCTTCTTTAAAACTAAAGTGACATGAGGTAAACTCATCCAGTCATTTCTGTCTGGAACCTTTCTTTCTTCTTTACCTCCAGTCTTCCTCCAGACCTTTCTCTTACCCTCCAGTCTTCCTCTAAATATTTTCATTGTTGCTCTTTCACTACTTATTCGCTCCAGGTGTCTAAGCCATTGCATTTATTTTTTGCATTTACTATATCTTTTTCTTCATAGAACTTACTTAACTATTGAATTTTTAAGGCTTCACAACGATAGGCTTTTTACAGGGTGGGGTCATTAGACCCACTCCTAACCACAAACCTGGAGCACCAAAGTGTTCCTCTTCTTCTGGTGCCTCCCCTTTGATCTGTCCAGCTTGGTTATCTCAGTCGGGAACAGAAGCTCCTGCCGACATGTCAGAAGCTGATCTCCATCAATTTAACGTAAATGAGTAAAAAAAGATGTAATTATTTGCGTATCTCAGCATCTTCTTTCTATCCCTTCATTACAGTGTATTGCCTTTTTTGGTGTAGTAATTTTAAAGGTGCATAGTATCCAATAACATCTGAGAGAGACATATTTTTAGATATAAAGTTAAAAATTTGAATATGTCGAAATATATTTGTATTTCTGCATACATCACTTCGGTATGTATATTAATTTTTAAATGTTATGCTTATATCTTCACTATTTTAATATAATTTAGTATTTTTTTTAAATTTTAACATCAACATAACTAAAGTGATATTTTGTTTCCGCAAAAAAACTATTTATTACTTCACTAAAAACAATTAATTATCAATGGTATCAAAAATCAAATTCATAATTGCTTTGTAAGTTGTTTACAGAGCACAATGCCGTTTTAGATTTCACATATTTGAAATGGCGAAAACAAATCAAATAAACTTGAAACTAAACTGAATAGTTTATTATTATTTTCTTAAAATTCGTAAAAACTTTATGTTTATGAGATTAAAATTTGAATGTACGTTTATATTAAAGTAAATTTTATAATTCATTACACAAAATTATCAGGGATATTATTTTTTATTATAATATAATGTATAATAATAAACACATTAATTATCTTTACATAGCGTATGTTATGGCCATTATTTAATATACAGATTTCTCATCAGTAAGTGAACCAAGAAATATCTGAATCTCAAGGAATATCTCTAAATTTTTTCTTTTATCATGCCTAAAGTACAACATTATATGTACAATAATATAGTCACGGTATCATGTCAAAATAACATATACAAGATTCAACATCATTTAAATCTTTTATTTGTACAAATGAACACTTAAATTTACGCTCATTTAATACAATAACTACATGATTATTTATGTACTGAATCTAACAATGATCTGATAAAGTTAAAGACTTTAATATTTTATGTTTTTACATTATTATTATTATTATTATTATTAGAAAATACACTTCAATTAAGAAAATTTATACTTCAATCATTTAAATAAATATTTAAAGTAATATATTTTATATAACGCCCAGCAAGTAAAACCTCTTCAGCCCAACAAAGCGAGAAAGTGAAAGCTCTTTATACAGTGAGGTATCTAGTGGGTGTGCCTTAGCAGCCTCTAGAGTGAATGAGTCTTCATAATTTAAAAGCAGGTACTAAGCAGAAAACCCCTAGACATGGCCTGACATCCCCAGAGGTATCATTTCACATGGAGGACATTGCGACTGCGACCTATTTAAAGTGGCCCAATCGCCATTACCGAACACAGCGGCTCTTCGATGGGATCGGGATTCGAAACCCCTACCTTCCGACAGTGGGAACGAACTCCCTAACCAACCAAACCACCGCGTCCTCTTTTAAAATAATATAAGCATAACTATTAATTCTTTTGGGAAGTGTACTTAAGTAGTGTATTTCCGGATTAATCCTCTTTAAATGAAGCATTTTGTTAGTTTCAGTGCAGGAATTTTATTGTGTAATATAATTAAATTAACATTTTATATAAATAGTTTTATCTATTACGCACCATATGGATTTCTGTTTTATATGTCGAATCAAACGCGCAAATTTTAAGATTCATTTTTACTGTCTGAAAAATTCCACAAATGCTAAATTTACACTACTGTAGCAGCTAGATTCCTGCAGTAATGTAGATTTTACATATCCCACATCTGAAAACCAATGTTATGTTATAAATTATAAAGAGAAAAACTGAAAATATTTCTCTTGAAATTATAAATAATAACCGCAATAAAAAATGACTAATAAGGTTGGAGAAAGCTTTACTGAATGCCGAATTTCTTAATTCAGTGATAAATTAAAGAAAATTTCATTAGTTAGCGGTTAATTGAGAACAGTAAAAAAGAATGAATTATAAGCTTCTACTAACGTGAATGATAAAAATAGTTATTTCTTTCTAAAGCCTTCTTGGAAACAGATGAGAAAGCAAAAAATTATTTTTATCAAACGGCGCTTAATTGTAGCAGCAATTTGGTCGCGCGCTGAGGTTTTCCATAAGCTTACTCGCTAATGCCATTTAGTCTTAATCTATTTGTTTTCTTTTTTCTTTTTTTCTTCTCTTAGACTGATGCATCTTCCTTTTTTATTCTTTTAGAGATTTAATAAAGAAATTGCTTGTCCCTGACAGAGCGAAAAGACTGGGAAACATGAAAGTAAGTTTTTCGCCCCTTATATATTTTTTTAACCATTTCTTAATTAGGTATTTTAGGTTTACTTTCTCTTGAGAGGAGCACATGTTGAAAGTAGCTCGGAGAAATTTCTTCTGAAAAGTAACATTTTGTTTTAATTAAATGCCGTACATCATATTAATCTTTTTATATTTAACCTTCTTATTTAAGATTATGTTGAAACTATTGATCACTTAAAACTTTTTCATTGAATCAAAATAAAATTGCTATTCAAAATTGATTTTTAAATAAGAACTGCTTCATGGAAAACTAGAAAATAATCGTATTCAAGGAAACAAAGTACTTAATACTTTACGACTGATAAGATGTATATTTCTCTAATAATATGTTTCAGAAGAAAACAATGTCCTTACACCTTTTTCTGCATGAAGTAGAATTAAAACTTTTTTTGTGTGTCACATTTTAATTCTACAAACATAATTCTTAACGAATAGCTCTCAATATATAATTTATGAATATCGGAGAGTTTTTCAACTAATTGAGAGTGTCAACAAGAATCATTTGTATATAATCATGCTATATGATGCGATGACTGTCCAATCATTATTTTCCAAATATTGGTGAATCCTAGTAAACTTCCTCACAATATGTAATTAATAGAAAAAGAAAAATTACAAAGATTTTAAAATAAATTTGATTTTTATGCAGAAATAAACACTATAAGGGAAGTGAGCATTTTCCTGAGAATTAAAAATAATCTAATCACATGTATTTAAGAACAGGCCATTGCTGCAGTTACGGGAATGGGCGGATTGAGCATTTGGCTAGGGAGTCTTCAGATTTGCATCCACCTTCCCATCCATGTCTTCTTCGGAATGATAGGGGACTTCTTGCGAGCAAAATCAGACATGGGACAATTTCTGCTCTTAGGAACTTAGCTGATAGAAAATCCTGAGCTTCTGAATGGCCAGCAGTACTATCATCTTTCCCTCCTTCCTAAGGCAAAGGATGTTGCTTGTTTTAAAATTATTACAGGACATGATTATTTTCAGGCCCATTTATATTAAATTAATCTGACAGATTCACCTACTTGTGTGCTCTGTGACACCTCACCTATGACGGGGGTTTAGTTGCCCCTCCCTTTCTGTCGTTGGTTCCAGTGATGACTTTCGAGCCCTCTCGCCTTTTGAAACTACTTCAATATTGTACTGGATTGCAAGATGCCTCATGTCTGAAAAGACAATGGCAGACCTAAGTTAATAATTAATATACATTTAAAATAAAATGATGAATAATTTGAAAGCGCAGAACCAAAAAATAACAAAACATTGTTTGAATGGTTAAATCTAAAGCTTTCATTCCATAAAGGAAACCCTTTCAGCAACTACTGATGACTGCAATTCAGCTCAGTAGAGTCCGTGCATTGTATGCGGTCGTTAAGTGACCAGGAATTTATTGTTTTCATTTAAATTGACATTAGTTACTTCTTATTAACTATATAAAATTTCTCTATTAGAAATATAGCCTCTTTTGTCAAAACTAGTTACAAATAACTTTATCTACTGACAATTACACATCAATATTAATATTTGTGTATTTGGCCTGTTCTTTAGTATCTGACCCTATCATTATAGAACCATAATCTATAGTAAATTTGTTAATTTTTTATATAATACATTGGTCTTTTGACAATGCGTCTAGTGTTTATATTTGGAAGCTTATCATAACTCATGTTATGGGAACTTAAATATTTTTATACACATTAGATTTGTAAACCAAGTCTTCGTGGTATTGTAAAAGGTCTCTCAAAAGCTTCAGCTGTTAGAACATTCATTATGTAGTGTACAAATTACAAGCTACTAAATGGAAAGACTCATTAAAATTCTAATCTTGAATATTAATTCAAACTACAAATATATAGCTTTTTGATGCACCGATTGAAATATCACAGTAAAAAATTTCACAAATCAATTATTTAAATAATGTAAAATTCTTGTTTTTTTTAATTTTCAAATTTGTAAGCTTCATTTATCCAACCCTAGTTTTTATTGCGGAGAAAGAAATTTGTTTCTGGAAACAGATTTTTATCATCACTCTATTAATTCAACTCATATCGTAAGTTGAAATGATTTTAGGATTTCATACGGACATCAGCTGAAATTTTTCCAAAATTATTTTTAATGACGACAGTAATTTTTTGAGATTAATAAAGAGAATATTATTTTTAGGATATAAGCATACATTCATTTCATACAATTATCATATGTTCTTTTTATTCATTCAAACGAATCTAATTTATGACTGCCCCTCTGACAGATGAGCTTTGAAAAGGAAATAAATGGATATTCTCATAAAGTACTCAGAACTGTGTTTCGCTTCATATAACTGCATATTTTCCTTATGCAAACATGAACGAAGCGACTTATCGTGATCTCATTATTACAGCATGACAAAATCATAATTTCTTTGCTAAAATAACAATGGAGTGTAGAAAGAAAATAGCAGCCATGAAATGGAACACACGATTGATTTCTTTTCATTTCAGTTTGGAATAATTTAAAATTCCCATGAAAATTGTACATTGTTAGAAACTTAACTCTTAAGTAAATTTTGTTTGGTTGTGCAATTGAGCAGATTTTGAATATAAATAGATGAGGATTGAATTAATTGGTTGACTGTTTTATCTCGTGCGTATAATGATGATTTGCAACGTTGTATAAGTATTGTGGTAGCAAAGGCGTTTTTCTTCACGAATAAAAGATTGCAGCTTCAATCATAATTCAAACAAAGACCGTCATCTTAATTATATCAAATGTTATACAAGTTAAAGTTCGAAGGACTTAATGATTTGCCATGAATGTTACTCAATCATTTGGTTATGTTTTATATTGAACTCACATATATATATACCTTAAGATGCTTCACAAATCCTCTTCAATACAATACTGTGAAGATCTAGTGTGATGTAAATGCACTTATGCAACCACGGTGAACCGATTAGAGTTTTTAAATCAAAAAAGAGTTTGGTACTTCAACTGAAATCTATATTTTATGAAACATCTACGCCACAGTAATGGAGGGAAAACAGATGACGATTACATAAGCAATACCAATGAGTCACGTGAATAAATGTTCTTCAAAGTTTCTTTAAACTGATAACATTTTCAAACAATAAATTACATTAAAAGACTTTGAAAAATATGAAATTAAATGTACAATTAAAATGCTCGCTTAAATATATTTTATTTGTGCAAACTTTTTACCATTGAAAATAGTTTCAAAATTATATTTGACATGAAAATAAATCTCAAATTATTTTGAAGGCATGTAGTATAATTTTTATAAAAATGTAAAAATAATTGACTGGGCTAAAAAATTCAAGAATATTACCAATTTTAAAAAACTTTACTGAGTATCCTAAATAACTTTAAAATATGTTCCATAATTATATAATTGTAATAATATATCTTCAGGCTTAACGAAAATATTTTTTTCATAGCTATGACTTGAAGGCTTTATTTCTTTTGCTTTATAAAATTAATCACATTTCGTATTTTTACTTTATTATTCTTCATTTGACATTTGATTAATTAATTTTATGAAAAAAAATTTACGACTAATTATATTTTAGTTATTCTATTTAAGCTACTTTCACGCTAAATGAATTGCTAAGTGTATTATTTTTGTATTTATTCTTGTATCTTGTATTCTTTAAATTTATGCCTGTAATATAATTTATGATTTTAGTAAAAGACGTTTATATATATATTATATATATATATATCAATTCCATTACGGTTAGAAAAAATATGATTTGGCTATTCATAATTTCTCTCAGCCATTTATTTTTACAATATTAAAATCAATATTAACAAAATTCAAGAGAGTAACAATGTGTTTTATATCCTATAGTTTTTAGCATCCCATTAAGATTTTGTTTGTATTTATAAAAACCAAAAATAACGACCTTAATAGAATAATTTATAACCTACTCCGGCCTTATTAATTAATCGCAGGTAAATAGCTTCTTTTTGGTAAACCTAATGATGAAAAGACGAATTATATATATATATATATATATATATATATATATATATATATATATATATATATATATATTTATATATATATACATATATATATAAAATCTATTTGATTTATAAGCTCTATCTATACAGCAATTTCACCTTCATTTGCTGTCAGATCGTTATTTTTTGTAAAAAAAGATTTTTTAGTAAAAGGCGTTTTCTATTTTATTAGTAAGATAAATTTCTATTCATTTTTCTGTGCATGATTCAGAGCATTTAATCACATGTATAAATTCAAATTGAAGAGTTTTTAATCAAGTAAAGTGCTGTGAACCACAAGAGATGTACACGTTTCATTTAAGTAAAGTAATTGAAATTCTTAATTCAATTTTCGATAAAAATGTGAAAACATTCTTTACTTTTTTATCTCTTCTACATAGAAATATATCTAATAAAAACATTTATATTTATGCTATTATTTCATAAAAGTGTATGGCTTAAAAATATATAATATATTATGAAAATCTTTCATAAATTGCAGAAAATTATTTCAATTGAAAATATTACTGTTGGTAGATTTAAAATAAAATGCTGCATTTGAAAAAAAAGTATAATTTAAGTTAAAAAAAATTATATAAAATTATGTATAAATTATTCATTGACATATTACCAGTTTCCTTAAACTATACCTAATAAGATGACCAGATTTAAATATGATTAAATAATGATTAAAAAAAACATAATTATTTAGGACGCTAGACATCCTCATCAGTATTGAGGTAATACATACGCTTTTTCTAACTGTACAACAATAATAAAACTTTGTGTGATGCTTAATTTGTTAAACCTGTCATGAAATTGCTTATAGATATGAGCCACAATTACATGCCACAAAAGAATTTAGAAAACTCCTAAGCCTTTACCTCGAACATGAAAAGTGTAATTTCTTGAATAACCGTCAAGGTGACAAAAGAATTAAACACAAAAAAAGAACAATTTGATAACGCCAAAATGAATAGTTTAAGATTATTTTCTCAATTTTGTATACGCCACTTTTATTTTACTTGGATTCTTCTGTACCAAACTTTTTGAATTTTGTATTTTTGATATGATTAATAAGGTTTTATATCTTGTAGTGTCCTTTTTGTGTCTTAATTTCTTCTCTTTCTTTTTCAGCATGGAGCTGATGATGTTAAAAGGCATCGATGGTTTAAAAACATAGTATGGGATGAAGTATACTATAAAAAAATCCAGGTATATATTTTAAAAGTCCATAAATATTTAGCTCCATTATTCGTTATAGATTTACTTATGCAAATCTATGAAGTACCTGTATTTAAAAATTCTTAATGGAATGGTACAGTTTTTCAAAGTTTTCGAAATCCTTTATAAAGTATATGAAATCGATATTGCATAATATGTGATTGCATAATATGAAATCGATATTGCATAATATTATAATTTACTTTATAACATTTTTAAACTATAAGAATTTAATCATATGATTAAATTTGATGTCGCTTGTCATATATTAATGTCAAAATATGACTAACATACAATATGTATAAGTTAATATCTGTTTCAGCATTATTTCTTTCAATTATACAGTTACATTTCACTTGGCTTAATATTTCAGGCATTCCTATCAATATGCATTCTTCGATATTAAATAAGAACAAGAATTTAATTCTCCACATTTATAACATTAAATATATGCATGCTTATTATGTTTCGTACAAACAGTTTGATACAGTAATGAGATGAATTTTAATTAACATAATATTATATTTGCTTATGTGTGATAAATTTACATGATGTTTTGCATGTTTACCAAAGTATTACTTTTAATCACTTTATTTTAAATGTAGCATTCAAAAATAGTATTTTGATTCATTTGTTTGACAGCTGCATTTTGAAAGAAATAATTATCGACAGCTGTTCACAGTCTTAGTCATTGCCATTCTCGTAAAATTCTGAGCACTATCTTCTAATTTTAGGGGCCCCAAGAAATACAGATGAGAATTTTATACCTTTTCGCAAATAACTTTAACGACTACGGTTTCAGTTTACTTTCTTTGGCTCTAGTGGCTGTCCTGACGAAACCTTCCGAAACTTTTGTTCAGAATGTTGAAAGAAACAGTCTTGTTAGAAGAACGAATAAACGAAACACAATATAGCAAGTAAATATTTACATAGTTGTTAACTCGGGGACATATGGCTCACAAAAATTTCTTTACAGATTTATTACTGAAGCTATCAGGCTTGAGTATAGTAAGATGCGATATGATCGAATATTATAATTTTATTTTTACTGTGCTTACAGCGTTTCACAATGCATTTTTAGTATAGGCTTTCTTCATCAAACATAAAACGACGTTTAAATTTTAATTCATTTGAATAAAAATGTTTGTAAACATAATTTTGTTTGATTTAATAAAAATATTAAAAATTTCGCAATTGATTTCTGTAAAGTTTACTACAATATTTGCTTGAAGAGGTTATTAGTTTAGCATAAAAAGTGTAATCTATCGTATTGGCTAATAAAAATAGATATTATGATTTTTTGTTACATGAATCATTAAAGTAAAAATAAAATTTTTAGTATATTATATGTGACATAAAACGGATGATGCACGGAACTTAATAATGAAAATCCAATATGATACAAAGAATTGTATTGTTTTATGATTATTCTTTTGCAAAAATGTTTGTTAAAACTTTATAATATTTTTAGCATTCTAATACTTTTACGAATAATCTATTTAATATTAAAAATCGAATCCTTAAAAATGGAGGGAAAGTTTTCATAGTTATATAGAAACAAAAAAATTTCGTTGTAATAAAACAATGAATTAAAAAAATATTTGTTTAAAATCACTATCTATATATAAAATGCAGTCATATCATACATTTTATAAATAATGTATTGGAGAATGATATTGCAAGTGTCCATTATTATAAAGCAACAACCCAAATAACATTTACTACAACAGAGAATTCGTGAACCTCGTTAGAATGTTTTGGTCCGTGAATTTAATTGTAGATGCGAGGGAATATACCAACTCGGTCATTTTAACTTCATCGTTGTTTCTCTCCTTATATATCTTGATGAGGTCGCAATGTCCTCCAAGTGAAATGATACCTCTGGGGGTGGCAGGTCAAGTATTCGGTGGGTCTTCTGCTTTGTCCTGGAGTTATATAAAAAGTTATTAAATAATATATTTGTCTTGTTGACACATCAATTTTAATAGAATTCTATATAATAAATTGCCTTATTCTTGGTGGAAAACATTTTTTTTGTAATTCTTTTAATTTATATGACAATTCCGTTTCAAATGTTTGGTTGATTGATAGCAAAGATGTTGATAAGTATTATATATTTTACCATAAATGTGTGCGATGAATCTTCTAAGGCATGTCTAATAAAATTATCATGATTTTATATTAATGTCTATCAAGGCAATGATTATAAATATTAATAATATTTTTAACCTTTATCTTAATTCTCATGAATAAATTGCATTTATTTTCTTTTTACAATTCTTTTTTAATTTAATGAGCTCCATTCATTTAAAAATATAATAATATTTTCGATTTGTAGACACTTTTTTTCAAACTAAAGAAAATTAAAATATTTAATAAGTTATTGTATCTTTCACTATCAATGAATTGCTGTATATATATCAAGTAAGTTTTGCCTCTATTATTTACTTCCAAATATTAAAACCCAATTATATTTGAAAAAAATAAATGTAGTGAAGTTCTGGTATTCCGAAACTTTGCTAAATTGAAATTAGCTCTTGATATTTTAATGCATTTTATAAACTTAAAATTAAAACGCTTTTCACTTAAACCTATTAATAAAGTAGATATCGTTTTATATAAAATTCGTCTACAATACAATGATAAATAATTTATTTTATCAAAACATTACAGCTGCCAAATACAGAAAAATTACAATTGCTAAAAAAGTCAGTCATGGACCAATTTTTTTCCTGCGGTCAGTAAATTTTTTGTTTTGATGCTGTAAATCTGCATTGGGTAGCATAATATTTTATCAAAATCTCATTAGCAATGTATCAGTTGCTATAAAAGGGGCATGTTTATTAATACACAATAAAAATGATAAGTATTCAAATAATTTAAAATAGTATTATTTGAATTTGAAAGAGCCTTGAACAATTTCTTCATCTTTCATGAAATCGTTTTAAATCATACCTAACATTCGTACTCATCTATGGTCCATTTTAACTTTCATTATCATCTTTTCTATATATTCTCAAATACTATCAAAGCATTTTCATTTTCATTTGATTCTCTACATCCGAGAATTTACAGAATATCATTTCACTCTTTTTTTCTATTATCGCATTACGTCATTCGCTCATCCGAGCACAATCTACATATTAATTATATTATTATACGATATAACAATCTACATATTAATGACAGTCAACTGTTCATAAATTTACGAGATTTAGTGTAATTCTAAATTATAGGCGTAAATTAATGAAGGACCATATTGAACTTTTAAGAATAAATCTATAAATAGCTATCTCATATGAGTATGGAGTCCTTTTGGCAAAGCACTTTTAAATTTCGATAATCAATTTCTCAGTTTGCATAATAAATGTGAAAAAGATGCAATATTTTTATTATTGTAGAACCTTTTAAATTTAATTTCCTTAAATACTACAAGAGCAAACAAGAAATATATTTTCTGTATGCGCATACAGATTTAAAAAAAAACTTATCACGTATACCCTATGTCACTCTTACTACCACTAATACGATATTTTATGATCAGCTGTAGCAAAAATAGTCGCTTCTTCAAGTGCCATATTTTTAAAGACATTCCCCTAACAGATAATTATAATCGCTGATCGCTGGTTTTATTGTGCTTAACTGTGAAGTTTTCTAGATAAAACGTTTGTTAGACGTCATTATAACGTTCAATGACGTAAATTACCATTTTCCCCGTCACTGAGACAGCATTCTCCGCACCCACTAAGCGGTTCGCATGTTGGTGTGCAGAATGTTGTGCTTGAACTTTAAATATGAGCATAGTTATTTTGTTGACAGATTTTTTAAATACTATAATCTGTTCTAAACTTCGGAAAATCTTCAGCTACTTAGAGTCATTCCTATAGTGATCACAAATCGGAATAAATTTAAAGAGTTTCATCCAATAAAGTTGGAAGAAGGTGTTTTTGTTTCTGCCCTGAATCACAAAAAAGGAATTATTCTTGTCCGTTACCAAATATTATTATGAACACATTCACATAAATATTATTGATAGATATAATCCTAAGAAATATTAAAATGTCTTCTGTTATCTTTAGTCATATGAGTACTTCTTAAAATCTTATAATCTTAATAATTAAACGTGGTCGTTTAAAACAGAGTTCTTCAATCTTAATATTCATAAGGCCCACAGGTAAAGTGTTATATATTGTAATCATATAATATGTTTTTAAATTAAAAATAATTATAAGCTACTATATCATAATCATTCTCACTAATAGTTAGCTCTTTTTATTTCAATATTAATAATCTTAAATTGCAATTTTTTAATAATATGAAAAAATCAAGCGAAAAATAATTGTGTTAACTTTTTAATGTCATTAACTATAAAAGCATATTTGAATATGCAATAAATTTTTTGATAATCTAAGCAAGTATATTATTAAAAATTAAATGTAATTAATTATTATCCATTGACACTACTTAAGACATTATAATATCAACGAATACTTTTATAACACATAAACCAAGAAAATGTTGTTAACTTTGATATTTCAAAATTAATGAAAACAAGAAAAATTACGTAATAATTTCATTTAGAAGAGCATTACTTTATACACATGAAAATAGTTTTAAAAAATTAGAAAATACAGCAACTAAAGAAAAAGTTCTACTTTATTTTCAAAAAATTATATAAAATTTTCAATCATTAGTTTTTCAGGTACCCTTTATCCAATAAGAGATTGAGCTTTTGTTCTAGAGCACCCTAAACAACATACAGATTTATCATATAAATTTTTCAATAAAAATAAACAAATAAAATAATTTATTTTGTTTGTAAATTATTTTATTTGTTTACTTTTATATAATACAATAAATTAATTTATTTTGTTGTATTATATTTAAGATTATAATGTTTTCTACTGATTTGTATTTAAAAATTCATAATATATTTAAGTCACTTATAATTTGAATAATACTTAATCATTGGTATAAATAGCTTAAGGAAGTGCAATTCATTTTTTTAAATTAAAATTAACGATTTCATAAAAATTAAATAAGTCATTCATTTTAACTCCTATTACACTTTCCAGGGAGTTTTCTTTGATTTCACTTGTACCTTGAATATTTTAGAACTTAGCTGATGTTAACGCTATTAGCACATTATTACCTAAAACTGTTTTTCTTTATCACGATTTCTAAAGATTCGGTTTGTTGAAAACGTTTCGGTTCACACTGAGGTATGATAAGTGAATTTCGAGTTTGCAAAATAATTTTCTTTCATAATATCAAAAAAGTTTCTATTAAGTTATAATTAATTTTCAATCAATATCAATAATAATGCTTTATCAAATTAACTATAATTAACGTTAGTTTAAAACTTCGAAGAAACATAAAAGTAATCGAAAAGTCGAGAAAATGAAGTCGATTAACCAAGAACCAACTGCACAAGTAACTTAATTTTGAAATTTTCCCGACTTTTTCAACCAGTATAAATTTTGTCAATTTTTATTAGCTTCTTCAATAGTTTTATATAAGCTCAAATTCTCCCAGAATACAGTTTTTCCTGTAAGAGCACTACAACGTCTTACACATATGTCAATTTATATATCACTCTAAATATACACCCTTTACTTAGTTCATTCTCTTGGTGACGGTTTCTTCCAGTGTTTCTAATCTTCTTTACTCTTTTTCCATTCTTCTTTTTCCTTTTCCTTCCTGCAGCCTCCCATTCTACCGAAGGTGAGCTACGATGGCGACACCAGGAACTTCGAAGAATATCCTGAGAAAGATGAAAACAGGCGTCATTCCTACGAAAGCAACGAAGATTCTCACAACATTTTCGACGACTTTTGAAAAGGAAAGGACAAAGAAAATAAACTCTCATGTAAAGTAATTTATATATATATACGTTGTATATAGGAGCTTTCTCTCTTGGTGGCGTCGCTTTGAACTTGTGATAATAATAAAATTGTGTTTTCTCTCCTCTTTTGCTTTCTTATCTTAACATTTTTACAGTCCTTCTCAACATCTATACCATTTTGTATCTCGAAAAAATAAACATAAAAATACCACATTATCACTATAAGATTACTTTGAAAAGTTTTAAGACCATGAAGCAATTGAAAGATCTTGAAACACATTAAGCTTTAATGGATAAACACAAATGGCTATATTTATGTGTTCTTTACTAAAATAACTTTTGTTGCTTCTGTTTTCAATGCATTTCTAAGAACATTGTATAAATAAAAATTTAAGGACTGAATTTATGCAAACTTGAAATTTATATTTACTTTTCTAATTATACTTGTGTATAATGTCTTTAAATATACACTTTACTTGGTATGGTCGGGTTAAGATATTGTTAAGGTTTCAGATTACATTTTTATAAATTCATGATTCAGTAATATAAAAACAATAATTACTGTTTCAATAATGTTGAATGGAAGGAATTTCTAAAAAATGTAATATTTTCATTTTATTGAGTATAGATTATTTTATGTGTACGCTATTATTTTCAGCAATCAATAATTATTATTGTAAAATTTTTAGTATAAATAATTAAATTATTATCATAAATATAATTTGATAATTTTGTTGGAATTTACTAACCCTACTAAAAAAAGGTTAAAAAAGCTAAAAAGAGTTAGTTTCTTCCATGTTATTATTATTAAATTCCATGTATTATACAAAAACTATTTGATCCAGTGAAAAATAGATTTCAATTATATGCCCAGAAAATACAACTTAATCACATTTTATAATGCATTATATTTTATAAATAAGTGCAATTATTAGCTAATACCAAATAAAATATTCAGGAAGAGTTATCTTAAAAAGTTGAGTAAGGTTAATAAGACTTACCTCCATATGTATACTATTATTTTTTCCATATTTTTAAAGTTCAAAGTTTATAACAACTATGAGCTATATAGTTAATTTGCTTTATAGCTACCAGGAAACAGACTCGGTAGTTTTCTTGAGCAACGGAAAAAAAATTATCTTACAGTTTCTTTTTTTTATAATGACGTTTTAGATTAGTATTTTTGCACAATATGTGTATGATTAAGTATTTTAATTTATAAACTTTAAATTATGAAAATGAATTTAAGCTAAACAACATGATTTCATAGCTTACTTCATAACTGATAAAAGTTTTATTCCGTATGCCTGCCGAAAAAATTATATAATTTTAAATGAACACATTTTATCATAAATAAATTATATATATATATATATATATATATATATATA
Source organism: Latrodectus hesperus (assembly GCA_037975125.1). Lineage (NCBI taxonomy): Eukaryota > Metazoa > Arthropoda > Arachnida > Araneae > Theridiidae > Latrodectus > Latrodectus hesperus. The sequence continues at coordinate 58,832,961 of CM075853.1, forward strand.
TATATATATATATATATATATATATATATATATATATATATATATATATATATATATATATATATATATATTATGACACAGAATAAAGACATCAATGGATGGAAATTTTTTTAATTCATTACGAATTGTTAGTTTTAAAGTTACTGTTGATAAATATCCTAAAATTGATTTGTTTCACCATTAATAATTTTACTTACAGACGTTAAATGGTCAATTCTATATATGAATTGATTAAGCCCAAATGTTGTTGTGCAATTTATAATCTTATTTTTTCCTTTATTAACTTGAATAGCTGTCTTGGACTCTCCGTGACTCAGTGATAGGACAGCGATTTTTAGAGCATACGGTCTTTGGTCCAATTCCAGTCTCCGTTGAACAACCGCGATGTGGGTGTTGTGCTTCTTCTTTCACACCTACCAGCGTGCATGCTTGAAACTTTATCTGGTTTCCTCCCGTGCGACACATTAATAAGGCCACTATCTATGAAAAATCCTTCCGATTGGAAGCTTTAAGTGGTAGATATTAAAATGCCTTTCTCTATTTCAATAAAACAAATGCTAAATTCTAATCGTATTAAAAATTATCACAACTATTCATTTTAATTATGTTTATTATTCACATATCAATGTGTTATCAATGAGCAATAAATGTAGTTAGTAACATTTAATACCTGTTTAGCGTTTGCTTACGACTTACCTCATTTTTCAATAAATGCCTGGTTTTATTAAATTTAAGTTTAACAGATCAAGGAGGTGATATTGTGTTTATAAAATGTGTAAACGAAATAATACTGCAAGCATATAAGTGTAGAGTTCGGTATTTACACATTTTAGTAACTTTATTGAATTTTCACGGCTTTTGAAGATTCTCATAAAAAATAATACAATCTAAAAGAGAATGGCAATTTTAAATACATTATTGCAAAATAATGATACAAAACAGTGTTAGTCAGTTATTAGTGGAATAAAATTATTCAGCTAATTGATTATTCAAACAGCATATCAATTTTATTTTGTTAGAAAATACACGAAAATTACTTTGAAAAAATAATCCATTTGCTAGATTAATTCAGATAAATAATATTTCAAACTTTTTGTCTTCATTCAAGCTTTCCCAATTTTTAGAGCCATTTTTAAAAAAGTTACAGTTTCTAATACAGTAAGACCCCGCTTAACGCGGGGGATACGTTCCATCAAAGTAGAGCGTAATGCGAAACAGCGCTAAACGAGGCTATCTTTACATGTAAATATTGGGGTTAGGGGAAGATGGCTAGGAAATTGGTTAGGTATTAAATTTAAAAAGTATGTTTTTTTAATAAAAATAAAACCAAACATTTATTTCTTAAAGCCCAAATTAATACCACGTTATTATTTCTTGTAAAAATAAAAACAAAATATAAATAACAAAACGAATATTCTTAAAAAAAAAACAAATAAAATTCTAAGTCAGTCATATTTAGTTAGCCTTCCACGTTTTCAGTGTTCTGCCTTTTTGTGACAAAAGCATATAATGTTGTTTGCCTTTTTCTTTTGCGTCGTTCTCTTAAAAGTTCTTCATAAACGGATATAGCATCTCTAACACCACGCCTTACCTTTGAGCTCCTGTCAAAATTCGGATCATTTTCAATGAATTGATCCATTATTTCAGTTATGGTAGACAAACTCCTTTTTACAAACGCCATCGAAAATTCTTTTGCTCTTCTTCTGAATCACTGCTGTCAACATTTTTGTTTTCTTCTTGTTCAGTTAATTCCTTGAGCTCATCATTAGAAAGACTAGCCGCTGCTTCTTGAATTATTTCTTCGACATCTTCCACATTTACCCCTTCAAAACCGGTTTGCTTCGTTAATTTCACTATCTCTTCCACTGTTTCATCCACATCGAGAGAGTGTCCAACGTCATCACTCTTACTTAAATCCGGCCAAATATTCTTCCATACTCCTTTCAAAGATCTTTCTGTTACCTCATTCCAAGAAAGGCCTATGTTTTCTACAGCATCCACGATGTTGTAGTTTTTCCAAAATTCTCTTATGGACTGGTTCTTTTCTCCGTCTGTTTTTTCAAACATTTGCTTAAAGGTTCGCCGCAAGTAATAAGCCTTAAAATTTGATATAACGCCTTGGTCCATTGGTTGAATTAAGACAGTTGCGTTAGGCGGCAAGAAAACCACTTCGACTGGAATGCATGTTGTTAAGTCTGATAAATTTGTTGGGTGGCTTGGAGCATTATCAATTAACAGAAGTGCTTTTTGTTCAAGTTTTTTAATTTCGCAATAGCGTTTAACAGACGGGCAGAAATGTTCAGTGAACCAATCCTGGAAAATTTTCGCAGTTATCCATGATTTTTTATTAGACTCCCAAATTACAGGTAAAGTTGATTTAGATATGCCTTTCATCGCTCTTGGGTTTTTGGAATGGTAAATTAGTAGTTTTAATTTAAAATCTCCGCTTGCGTTAACACCTAGTAGAAGGGTTAAGCGATCTTTTGCAGCTTTAAATCCTGGTGCCCGTTTCTCTTCACGGGATAGAAATGTTTGTTTCGGCATTCTTTTCCAAAACAAGCCTGTTTCATCAACATTAAAAACCAATTCTGGAGGATAGTTTCCTTCTTCAATTATTTTTTTAATGTCGCAGGAAATTCAGCCCCCGCTTTTGTATCACCATTTGCTGCTTCTCCTGTAATCTTTATGTTATGAAGGTTATTTCGATGTTTAAATCTATTAAACCATCCTTGACTAGCAACGAAAGTTTCACTTGTGTCAATTGTCTCAGCCGGAATGTAATTAAAAATTCTTCTAGCTTTTTCCATTATGATAGATTGGCTTAATGGCATATTGCGGTCAATTTCGTCGTCAATCCATATAGACAGTCGTTTTTCCATTTCCTCTATGATATTATTTCTAGAACGGGTAATTCTAGTTGCAGAGCTTGATGTAGTTGTAGTTGCCGATGACAGTATTTTTTCTTTATTCTTCATGATGGTCCTCATTGTTGAAATGGCAAATTCAATGAAGCACTAATTAGAATTTGACGTTCACCAGAATCTAATTTTCTAATCACTTCCATTTTAGTTTTGAGTGAAATGCTTTTTCAGGTTGCTTTCTTTTCTTTTTCATTTTCACCCATAGTAAAAACTAAAGATCAAAATATTTGACACTGTAATATAGTATTAAATATGTAAATTTATACCTACTTACAATAATGTCAACAAATGTTTCCAATAATAAAAATATGTCTGTACAATACCGCACCAAACAAGAAATACAAGTACACTCTTTCGGATATGTATTTGAAACCTATCGCTGCATAATATTTTGGGGAATCCCAGTATGTTGCGAGCGATTTCGGGAAATCCCCGTATGCTGCGAGCGATTTCGGGAAATCCCCGGGTTGAAATAAAAGAGCGCTAAACCGAAACAGCGTTAAGCGGGGTCTTACTGTATATCACATGACCTAAGCAATGACATGGTTACGATGGTATAAATCCATCAACACAACTGATTCATAGGGAGAAAAAGTGCAGCTTCTGTAGTCCGAAGACTGGAGCACCGTGAGGAAGAAGACTGCCTTGGCTCCATGCCTGTTAGTATTAGCTGGGAATTATGAAGTGGCCTTCACGCCTTGGGTGACCCTACCAGGAGTAAAAACTCCCGACGTACTTCGCCCACTCCTCCCAGGAACACCCCCTTGCCACGGTGAGGCCACTAACAGGACTAAGGGGGAACAAACATGCAACAAACATATCGAATACATTACCTTGAAAGCCAGGAAACGATTACGCATCCTGAAATACATTGCTGGTAGAGACTGGGAAGTGGATGCAACTACCATTAGAACTACTTACCTAGCACTCATTAGGCCCATTTTAGAATACAACTTCTCAATCTACTGTTGTGCTTCTAATTCCAATCTGGAAAAATTAGAAAAAGTCCAATTGAGTGCTGCACGCATCATTACTGGCTTGAAATGCAGCTGACCTTCAGAAATAGTACTTTTCGAAGCAGACTTACAACCTCTCTATATCAGAAGACAATCCTGCTTGGTCAAATATTACAATAAACTCAACAGTTATGGGCAAGGGAATCTCCCGTCAAGTTATCTAGACAACTGGACTCCATTCCAAAGATTAAAGAAGCACAGTCCCTTCGTTCTGGTCAACTCACTGCACTTAATCGAGAACAATGTCAAACCACATGCCCTTCACAGCGGTCTGAACCCTGCTGAGGCTCTTTCCAATGTTCACTTCAATTACAAACTTTCTACGACAGTCATCAAGAGGGATTGTTTACCTGAATTACTAAAACAACTAGTCTTTGAAACCATTAATAATATACCATCGAATGACATAAAAATCTATACTGATGGCAGCAAAATAGATCACCGAACTGGCAGCGTAGTTTTCATCGAAACTCCTCGTGACAAATTCTCTCTTAGTCAACGTAATCCCGACTTCTGTTCGGTTTTTCGTAGCGAACTAATAGCCATTAACATCGGATTGGAATCCATCATGAGCGAAACTAATTATAGTGATGTCTGGATATTAACTGATAGCCTCAGTTTAATTCAACATCTGCAAAAATGGACCTGTTTGGGAGACCAAACAAGCCTTTCTATTCAACACAAGCTTAAAATTGTCTCCCTTCAGCATAATATCTATTTTCAATGGATCCCGTCTCACGGGGATATTGGAGGCAATGAAATAGCAGACACTTTAGCAAAGGAGGGCTCAAGTCATCCTGCTCCTTCTTCCGCGCCTACCTACCTTGAACTCTTTTCCTTGAGAAAAGCCCAGTTTAAAACCGATTGGCAGGTTTGACTCACCACTTCTAGAAGGGTAGAAAGCCGGGACTTTCTCTAGCTCTTTCCTGAGATAGGAAATCCAGCACTTGCCTTGCATGTCTTGCCTCTGGCCACCTGAAATGCCTCACTTTTGTATCAGATAACAAGACATTCCCCCTCTGTCCTAAATGCCACGGACACCAAAATTCTCCTAAGCATATCCTGGATTGTAAGAATATACTATGGGACAATATCTACACTTCTCCCCGCCTTGTCATCGATTTTCTCCCCGTCAACGGATTCCTTGAATAGGTCTGACTCCGTCAGACCTCTTGGAGATAAGCAACAACATATCCATCCAAAAGTTTAATTCCATGTAAATTGAAGATTGAAATTAATTTTAAGTAAATAAGGCGAGTTTAGAACTTAAATTTACGTTACTTTAATAAAAATTTTTAGCAATTTTCAATTATAATGATTATAAAATATTCGAAACAACATTGCGGCTAAAACTACATGCATTGTATTTTCCTCTGTACATTTACAAAATTTTAATTAATTAATTTATTTATTCATTGATAGCTAAAGTAATATTGTTTGCTGAATAACATGCTGTAAAACAACTTTGTCTTCTTATTCCGACAACAATTTTAGCTTAGCCGATTCAAGATTTTTATATATTACAATAATTTTCAAAGAATATGCCATCACAAACCAGTACGTTGTTAAATTCACTATCGTGATACGAAACTGTCAAGAGTTTGTAATAATACATATCATAATAATTTTGTTTATTAATAGAAATGTAAAAATACTCTTCAATAAATTAAGCCTTTATTTTATGAGAACTTGTGTACAAACAACAATAGAAAACTTGAATTCGTCTTTCCTTACATAAAATATCAAATCTTGATAAAATTGAATACCACAGTTCTTGTTCAGTTGAGAAAAGTATCTTTTTACTAAGTCATATTTAATAAAATAAAAGGGAAAAAAATACTATTTCATCTTTTCTTCAGTTCAACTTTTACATCAGTTATTAATGTTTAGAGAGATACGAAATTTAATATACCATAGATTCTGGTTTGAGTCAGTCCTTTTAAGCAAAAAGTGATCTTGAAACTAATTAAATTAATCCAAATTGCCATCAAGTGAATGAAGTGATTAAATTTCAGCTTAGATATTACGTTTCCATTTCGAATTCCACAAATGTTAAGGGAAATACCTGAAGATATTTCCTTATTATCAGTGCTTTTTCGATCAAACATTTTGATGAAATAAATCTGGTATAACAAAATATTTTTTAATAATATCACTTAACTTATTGAGCTGCAGACAGACAGACAACGAGAAGAAGAGGCCCTGTTCTATTCCTATTGGCTATCAGGTTGTGCCTCTACTTCAGTCTAGAATGTCGGGCACCCTGCACGGAGTGCCAGGTGCCCGCTGGGAACTGTAATCTGGGAGCACGACATATTGTTTGAGAGACGAATGCTTTATAAAGGTGGGGCTTTCAAGCCTACAGTGATCTACGCAGTAGACCACTGTATCACAGTTCGGAATACAAATTTGAAATAACAGAATTAATAGGATAGGATCAAGTGAAACAGAAAAATAATTGTTAACAGGATCTAAATAAATTTAAGTAAGGGTGGCTGAAATATTTACATAATTTACGAACAGAAATTGATTATAGTTAATGAAATTTAGAAGTTTGTAGGAATAAAATGCAATTAGTTCTTTACATGTCTTGAAAATTAGATATGTACTAAGGTACTAGTAATTTTGGAAATTGAAAAACTGGTGATTAGTTTGTTTGTTTGTTTGTTACTTGAATTGAAGAATTTAGTTAATTTTCGAGATTTGTTGACTCTGCTTCTGAGTTATAAGATTCCTGTTGGTGAACAGCCAGGTCTTTACACATTTGGAGTACTTTTTCATGGAGGAATGTAATTATTTGTGTTAATTTTTGTGTTCTGAACTTGTTCGTTGTGCAGAATTTTAGGAACTGGTAGTTGGTTTGAATAGATGATTATTTGATATGAAGATCTTTGGTTTGAGGACATTCTGTGATATAATGCAGTAATGTACCAATTTGGCCACAGATGCAAGATTGAGACCTGGATTTGTTAATTCTGTGGAAGTAGCTGGGGCAGGGCGCATGGTTTGTTCAGATACAATTTAAATAGGGATTGGAATATATCATATCTGATGAAACTTTTGGTATTAGTCTTCTTGTATGGTGACCATTCGGCGAGTTGTTCCATAGAGATTGCCAGCTTTGCTCTATATAATTTTTAATTTTTGATTTCAGACTGGCTCTGGACCACTTTAAAGGTGTCAACGCAAGAGTTGGATGGGTTGCTGCTTGTTTTACCGCTTGATCAGCTGCCTCATTCCCCGTGATTCCAGTATGTGCTCTTAACCAACTTAGTTGGATGTTCATTCTGGTTGTGAAAAAGTAAATTTTGAACGGATCAATTTGAAAAGTAAATTTTGAACGGAAATTTTATAATTGGGGATTTGTGTAACGGGTTATTTAAAGCCGTTAGGGAAGATAGACTGTCTGTCCAAATTGTGATACTTTGTAGTTTATGCTGGATCGAATAAATCAGTGATTCTTTTATTGCTAGGGCTTCTGCCTGGAAGACTGAATTATACTTGTGTAGTTTTATGAGATGTTGATGCAGTAGATTGGAGTCTTCAAAAACTACAAATGCTGCTCCTGTTTGATTATCTAAATGAGACCCGTCGGTATAAATATTAAATCGTGTTGTTATCATGACTGGATTAGATGATGCTTTTGATCCAGTCATGATAACAACACCATTTAATATTTACACCGATTATTGAGCTGCAATAAAAATACTTCATATTCAATTTGTTTTCCACATAATTGAATCTGAAAACTCGAAAGCCGTAAAAATGCCAAGAAATGCTTAGCACTTAAATAAGAATATATTTTTTAACGTTATAATCAAATTTCAGTATCACCTTTTGTATTCATATGTAAGCAATTATATCATATGTGATAGTGATGACGTCAACAACTTATCCTTTCTTTGAAATACCATAAGTAATTATGTGCGATAATGTAAATATTTTACATAAAGGATTTTCATCTGATGAAAAGATAACGGGTCAGTTGCAATTAAATTAAAACAATCCTTTTCAATACATTTGGAATATACAAAGAACAGATGTTAGTTCAATTTTTATGGTGATTTCATATTTAACATTTATACATAAATGTGAGTAAAGTTCTGAACATTTATCTTATATAGTTCTAGATTTAACATTCGAATAAAGAGTTAAATTTCTCTTGAGACGCTTTTCAAAATCTATTCATTGTGCTTGGATGCAGTTTTCATAAAACTCATTTTGATGCATTAAATTTGTTAAAGTACACTGAAACACTTAATGATTTTACAAATATTGATAAAAAAGAGTTAATTAATATATATATATATATATATATATATATATATATATATATATATATATATATATATATATATATATACTTCTCTTCTCAAAAGTTACTTTTAATTTATAATTTTCTGTAGCTGCATTTTTTCATATAGTTTTCTACTATTTGTATTTATTTCAGAAATATATTTTTTCAAAATCAGATGCCTTTTAAAAATTTTCTTCTTAAACTTTTATGAAAGATTTTACGTATAGAAAACATCCTTAGTTTTGATGCAATGGATTTGCGAGTCGGCAGATTTTCTTTTAAGATCAAAATCTTTACTTGATATTTACCTTCTTTCGAACAATATTAGATGTAGCTTCATGGTTATTTCTCTTTCTTAGTTTCAGTTAGATGATTTTTCTTCTCCCCTCACAGATTAAATATATGTTATGGATATCTTTACTTGAAATGCAATCTCCGCATTTCTTATTCTGTTATATAAATATGTGTATACGAATATATTTCACTTTTAAAAGTTCAGTAATAGAATTTTCGACCAATATATCAATTTATAAAACCACGTTCGAAAATTGTTTAATTTACATTTCAATAAAAACGGAACTAAAACGATTTCAATAAACCCAAACTCTTATCTAAACGTGATAAAATTTTGGTAACTCACGTACTTTTAAATTAATGTATTTTCCTATCACGAATTCGATTAATTGATGATTCGCAGAAATAAGTAAAATATCTGTAGAATTCCTTTCTTATAGAATTCGTATTAAATATTAAAAAGATTTCTATAAGAAATGGAATTTTGCAATCAATTTACTTTTCAAAATTAATTTGATTTAAAAACTGTAAGGAAAATAATTATATAATTTTGAAGGAATTTTATTTTATTATTTGACAACTGAATATTATAATTTTTCTATTACAATACATTTATGCGTGACAGAATTATTTATTTTAAGATTCTATTCAACAATGAATGGAAGTAATTCCTTTCGTTCAAGTGGCATCATTAAATCCAAATCTTATTGAAGCGATTTGCATCGCTTGAACCTTGCGACCTACATTTCGAATTCAAGAATCTCGAACTAATTTCAACAGCACCTGCTGATCATTACCCTATTGATAATTATACCTGTTGCTCAAAGATCAGAATACTAATGAGGCATCGTAAAATTATAAATGCCTTTAACCATTCAAGAGCCTTATTCGGTTATTGCTTAAAATGGATAATTTAGATATTCACTGAATATAATATCTGTGACTCCATCAAAATGCTGATGAATAACGAAATAGTAAACCTTGCCTTTAAATTAAATTTCAAATGCACCAAATTAAGCAATTTTCCATGCTCCATTCGAATGGAATGATGTTATTCTCCGTTATATTGCTTTGTTCTACAGTTATGACAATCACTGAAGTTTATACATATTATGCCATGGTGATTTTCAATTATAGAACGATATTTCTTTTGAATATTGTGATTTGTTAGTGTTTTCCAAATAATAAAGTGTCCATAAATTAGAGAACAATTCATATAATAATATTGAAATATACCTTCTGTAATGTATTTATCCAAAATAATTTAAATCTTAACTCGAATTGTTATAAATAGGTGAAAAAAATGCATATTTCTGAATTTCCAAAATCAGTCGAAAAGTTTTTTATTGGTAATAGGAATAAGACAACTATTTTTTCTTAATAGTTCCTCAATATATTTTGCAAATTGAATAATCGTTCACATACAATACTATAGTTGGTGTCTCATTTTGCCATCTAATGCATCTGGTTTGAATCGCGGCAAACAAATAAAATAATGTAATTAAACAGTAACACTGACTGTATCGATTAGTTTCATGGCCGAATACCACTAATGCAGCATAATAATTCTGAGCCCCGGTCAAGTAATCATGTCTACACCGGAACTGGTAATCTCCTCTCTAAACTTCCATACTTACCAGTAGAGCAACATTAATTCAAGACCAACTAACATTCAGATGTAATGTCGATTTAGCAGTCTCTAATTTGACCAAGGAAAAAGCTCACACGAATTTGATTCTTTTATCAATCAGGCTTAATATAACCAAAAGTAATACTATAATAAAAATGGTCACTCTCCAAAATATTCTTCGCGGTTAGTATTACTGGATTTTGTTGTTCTTACAGTAATTAGTATCAAACCATTAGGAGCATTTCTTATCCTGCAACTTTAGAGAGCAGTATTTATATATATTTTTCTTCTTATCTGGTTATAAAAATTTCCATAGAATTTTAGAGCAGATTGTTATTAATAAATAACTTTGCTGCGGTAGGGCAGTATTAAAGCTCAAAAGCATACGGCAAAAAACAAATATTTAAATTTTGATTATTTATAAGTTATATTAAAATAATTGTTAATCAAAATACAATATAAAGGTTTTTGTTTCATTTTTCCGTATAGTTGGATCGATCTTTGATTTCCAGAACATAAGCTTACACACCAATTTACACATTTCTGCCGATGTAGATTGTGAGTCAGTATCTCAAAGAAAAAAAAGATAAAACCTTTGACACAGGAAATACATTCCTACAATGGATTAAATTCGATTCCGATCTGTTTTATATTAACAACAATCAGTCGAAAAGAGGGTTGAAATAAGTCATAACTATCAACATTATTTCAATTATTTCCCATGAATTTAATTTAATTTCAAACTAAGCTTACCAGTAAAATGATTAATGAAATATATAAGTTTTTTTTTTTTTTGACCGAAGTTTCTACTTTACATTGTTAATTTTGTATAGAGCAGATATTATCTTAAAGCATCTATGTGCCATTTGAAGTGCATATTGACACAAAATATAGAAACTGTTCATTCATCCTACTGAGAATTTGAAATAAATCTCATTATACATATGTGAAGAGCAAGTCATAGAAGGATTGCACTAGTGTTGACTATTGGTATATTTTTCATTGGCCGGGCATTTGCAAACGACGCTGAAATAAGTCGATATAAAATACAAGAATAATTTACATTGAATTACAGCTTTAAGCTCATTTTTGAAATATCATTTACATAATATTTTATCAAAGATAAAAAAAATGTATAGTTAGTCCACAATGCTGAGTTAAAGTATTATTACATTTCTTAAAATGCTACACTTTAAGAATATAGAAGAAAAGGATATTTGATACAATACATATTTTTCTGTATCACTTGTGGTTACTTTTCTGTATCATTTATGTATCGAGAACTTTAAAAGGGAAAAAGAACCAATACGCATAAACTTTTGAAGTGCATTGTTGCAACATAAGCATAGTAAGTTCAAATCAGAGTTAATTTTGGCCTAGCTTAGTTACAAATCGAATATTCAAATTAAAAAGAGTCTATGTTTAAAATTCCAAAACTGAAAATAATCCAGATTTAAAATTAAAAAATTATAACTATTTCTTTCCATTTCGACCCGTTGTTCTTATATCAATCTCAAGTAAAAATTCGGAGGACACACAAAAAAGGAATTTATTTATCTGAATAGAATATCATATAAGACAAAAGAATGCATTAAACAATTCTTACAATAGATATAACAATAATTGCTTTTCAGTTAGGTGTATTCTTTATAATAAAGGAAATAATAATTATCACAGTTAAAATTTTAATGTTTTCATCTTTATAATAAGAAACTCATAGAAATGAGCAAAAGATAAATAACTGAGAATGAGATTTGCTTCATGTTTTTTTTTAAATAGTTAAGAAATTAATAATTACACCGAATTTAAATTTGTAACTATAATAAATACTTGATTTAAATAATAATGAAGAAAGTAATTGTAAGTAACACTATTTATATGTGATAACTATGAATTGACAAAATTGACAAATTGAATATCTATTATTTCCCAAATAACTGGATTTATTAAAATCATGATAGTTCATCAAAAATTCCTTAAATCAAAAAAAAAAAAAAAAAAAATTAGAAAAAGACTAAAGCTTCTCAGAAATTCAAATATTTTGACCAAAAATACAGTGTTGATTTTGAATTAATATTCTTTAATATTTGAAAATGCTGTCAAAATTATAAGTATTTGGACACATCATCGATACTGTAAGTTGAAATTCAATTTTGTTTCACTGTTGTTGTTGTTGTCGCGTGTGCCAGCTAGGCTGGCAACATGGGGTGCGTTGCTCCACTTTTCCAACTGAACCATATTTTGGTGTGGAGTCCGACTTCCTCAGTACACACATGCCATAGGTACCCGTTTATAGGGTAGGCAACCATTCACACTTCATTCATACAAGGAAAGAACAAAGACAGGATGGATAGAGAGAGAAAGTACATCCATGCCCAAACCGGGATTCGAACCCAGGACCTCCTTATCCGCAGTCAGGGACGCTGACTTCAAATCTATGATATCTATATTTACCATTAAGTATAGAGGTGTATAAGTTCTTGTTGGTTGATTTGTTCTATTACGTATTTAACAAGCAACTTAATGCTATTATATTATAAAAATTATGTAATTCAATGTAAACATAATTGTTACAATTATGTTGGAACAATTATGTTGTATGTGTTCTATAACTTGTTCTACTCTTGTTGAAACATCGTTAAGTTGCTTGTCATTTAGGTCATTTGTTATATTTGTTTCGTCTCGTTTAATGGGCAAAATATAAATGGAAATTATTTCTCCCAAATTGTTATATGTTATAAACAAGGCGAAATATTTCACAGTAAATAAAAAAGAGAGAAAATACATATTCTAAATATATTTACCCGTCAATTTTAATTTCAATTCGCAACAAATGAAATTAGTTTTCTACCATACCAAACTATTTGTGTATATAAATTCTATTAAAATCCCACAGGGAATCATTAATAAAATGTCCCAGTATTTTTCAGAATTAAAATGTGAGCATCAAAGAACTGTAATTTTGATGATACCATAAAACCTCTTAAATTCAACTCTAATGTATGAATACAAGAACAACATTTATGCACGAGTGATAAATGGCTTGTATTAAAGTGTTAAAAAATTCTAATTTTCTGAAACGAAACAAACCGATTGTTCTTAAACTTATTCAAAAATATCTTTCCAGAAAAAAATTTATATGTTGTAATAACAAATTACAATCAATATACTTAATGTTATATTTAATTTATGTATGAAAATTTTTGCTTTTGTCTTTTACCATTTTTTCCTTCTTATTCCAGAACAGTTTTTAACTTATTTCAAAATAGTGTGAGTTGACAGAAATATTTGTTTGGAATTTTAAGATTAACATTCTAACATTGATTCTAGTGTTTTGTTTATATGGTGGTGAGCAAAACAAAATCTCATTTTTAGTTTAATTTGTTTTTATTTCTTTTTTTTAAAGAAAAAACAGCTTTAAAAGTGCATATCGCAATGTAATTTTTAGGTTATTATCTTATTTTCTAAATAATTTATAAAAATAAAATTGACTTAAAAAATAACCAATTAAATTTTAATTGAAATTATTTAAAAAAACATTTTAATTATAAATAATATTAAAAATCAAATGATGATATTTTTATTTTAACGAAAAAAATAATTCATTATTTTTAAAATATTCATGGTGCTGCATAGTTTTATTCTTCAATTCTTTTTTTAATTTTTCCCAGCGAATTTTTTTAATTTTTTATATCTTAATTTTATTTTTTCACAATTCAAATATTGAAAGAAGTAAATCACAAAACATTTTAAAATTAATTTACATATTATGATTAGTAGTGTGCAAGAAAATATTCATATAAAAAAAAAGATACATGTAAATGTATATTTTAATACATTTTAAAACTTTTAGTCAAAATGTAAAAGTTAAAATTTTCCTCTTACTGCGAAGTATTTTATCATTAATGTCAGTAAAATATGTTTGATTTCACGACAAAACATAAGCATACTAAGGAACCTTAGTGACAAAGGAAAGGAAATTTGGAGAAAAAATTCAAAATGGCATCGTTTCAAAATTCTGAGACTGTTATTTAAAAAATTTTATTCCTCTTTATTTCAAACTTAAGTTTATATTTTTAAACTCTCAAGAAACGTTTGTAGCTTTTCACTCTGAAAATTACTATGAAACACGAATAGAATGTTACGAGAGAAAAATAAATTAGGATTAGGAAACTTTATACGAGAAAGTGCTGAATAGAATTCCGCCCGAAATGGAAGGAAGAATCGGGTACTTTATTCGAATCAAGTTATTTTACTAAAATATGAGTGAGATACTAAATTCACATGGAATAACCTTATATCAAATACCATATACTAGATAGATATGGAATATAATGTTATATACATTTTTCGATTATTTTCAAATATATTGCCATTCCTGGAGTTTTAATCATTGATACGATTATTGAAAATTAAGTATTAAATGTTTTATATTTAATTTTAAAAAACATTTTGATATTTCTTACTATACCGATTTTCTTGACGTTATAATTCTATTTCTTGATAGGTTTTCTTTGAATTATTAATTTTTATGATGTTTTTATTTTCATCCCTTGCGATACTTTTTATAAAAATATTCTTTCATCGTTTGCTCTCATCCACATTGATGGAGTTATCTTTTTCGTTATACAAGCGATTTACTAAAAATACATTGATATTTTCTTAATATTTATTATTAACTGCAATTGAAAGTTACTGTGTGGCTCAGTATTATCAGCTCTTCATTGTAAAACATTCCGTATTCGATTCTTAACGCTATTGAACAATGAATTATGAGTGTTACTATTTCTCTTTCTTCAAACGGATGCTTTGGAATATACTATATTCAGGTTTTCGGGTACACATAAATGCGACCCACATTTCGATAAAAAAATTTTCAGAAAAAACCTTATAATAGCCAACTTCTGGATTATATATTTCACGGTGTTTAAAAATTAGTTGCATTTACCAAATGAATTATCGGAGAAACCGAATTTTCTTTATTATGCTATTGTACTGATTACAATGTAGCCACCTATATGAGCATAATTATTTCCTCCAATTTCTGTGTTTTATTTACAGAGCAGAGATAGAAAAATAATGGAGCATACAAACACAGTTAACAATCAACAAAAGCCAAATTCAAAATTTATATCATGTGCTTAAAAAAACATTCATAAAATACATTTAATCACATTTTCAAGTCGAAATCTAAAATCAACAAAATTAGAAAATGAGAGAAATATAAAATAAAAGGTAGTTGGAATTAAGTCATCCACAGATTACGGTTGAAAATTTTGATAAAGATTGTTTGATGTATTGCAAAGGAGTTTAACAGAATATGGCCGTCAAAAGAAAAACACATTTAACTTAAATTATTTTAATAAGAAAACAAAAGCTCTGTTATTTTTATAAATCAAGTATAGTAGGAGTATTCAATGCTTTGAAGATTAATACTAATTTCCCTTACATATACTGTTATATTAGATATCCTTTTGTGGGTGGAAATTGCAAAAAGAAATATTCTGGAAAGATATTGAAAAGAACCTCTCTGGTAGCAATAGATATATTTTCTAATTTTATTTTTGTGCAATGTAATCTTGAATAAAATTGTCGTGAAATTTCTAAGTATTCAGAATGGAAATGAAAGATGATGCCTCCTAATTTGAGCATTCAGTTGTTCAAACTTAAATTATACCTCGATTTGTGGCTCTAAATCTTTTCAACCAAATAGCAGAAAACTACTGTTATGAAAACTATTTTCACTAATTGCTAAATGTGGTTTTTAAATAAATAACGTTTTTCAGTTAAATATCCATAAGCTTTTTTCAACACTTACTTATATGAGGTTTAGCCTGAGTCTTAACATGCATTTTAACATAAATTTAACTTAATCAAATGCATATTATTGCATACAACCAGCTTCTATAATCTTTACACATAATGACTCATTCTTAATTACTGCAGAACATTCATTTTGAATTAACTTAAATTCACATTTCATAATATCTCAGAATCCTTTATGCACAACCAGTTATGACACTAATAATGTAATAATGAGAGCTTAATAGAGTAGTAAATCAGATGACATATTTCTTTGAAAAATGAAGTACAAAAATTGATTGTAATATAAAACGAGTGCTACTATATTGAAATTATTGAGACTGAAATATAGGTTAAAATATGCTTTTCAAATATAAAATAATAATAAAAACTGCTTTGGATTTTTCTAAATGATTAAACACACTAAGGATTAAGCACATATAATTTCATTACTTAGCCTATTGTTCTTTTTTTTTCGCGCAGATTCTAATCTAGTTTTTCCCTTGTGAGAAATCAAATGCGTTTTATGATACTTCCTTCTAATGAATATGTTAATTTAGTCGTTTGCGTAAAAAAAATCATAATAATTTAATTTTTTCACACTGCTTATGAACAGTGTATGTGGGCGTATACTTTGAAAACATTTAAATAATACTTTCAAAAGATTTTTTTCACTAAATTGATACTTTGTTAAATCATCAAAGTCTTAAAATAATATAGAATAAGTGTTTAAGCAAAATGCTTGAATAAAGTTTTAGAAGCCTACAAAATGTTCAATTCATATAAAAATTATATTCGCAATGCAATTTTAGCTTTATTTCATATTATTATTTTTTAATTGATAGTATGTAGACATAAATGTCAGAAAGTGAAAGAAAGGCTTTATATACAAATCAATTTTTCTCAACCTAAATATTTTAAAGCTCCATGCATATTAAAAGTAACCATATTGTTAGCATTTGGAAATTTAGGTCATTAATTCTCAGAATTTAATACACTCTGTCATTTACGGTTACTAATAAAATCACAATATCATGAATAAGAGCACAAAATGAATATATAGAACATTGAAAATAGCGCACCAAGAAGGTACAATCACGAGCTTTATAAAGAAGTTTAGTGAGATCCCTAAATGCAAAAAGTCCTAGTTTACTGCAAATGCGCATGCACATTAAAAAGTCCTAGTTTACTGCAAATGCGCATGCACATTAATCTGCTTCCTGTCTCCATGTGTAGAAATATTCACCACACACGTAAAATATTGTTCCTGATAGAGCATGTATAAGACCTGCTAAAATGCTAGATATAGTCGTGTCACTCTGCACACGATTCGAAGATGCCTATTTAAGATTTGTAACCATCTGCCTCAGGACAACAGAAGTCTAATCAATTCAATGTTGGCATGTATGTCTGCAGAAGGTGGTCCGACGTGCTTTTCATATTGTTGTTTTGTTCAACACTCTATTTGTTTGAATTAATTTTGGGATCACGTGAATCTCTCATCTGTATCTGTCTCACCTGTCTCATTTGTATTAAATTTCACTTTTGATTCGATGTTTTCTTCTTGGTGCACTATATATATATATATATATATATATATATATATATATATATATATATATATATATATATATTAGATTGTTCGGAAAGTAATTTCATTTTTCATGAAAATGACAAACGTATAGCGAATAAATATTGTATCGCATTGCATATTGTCCATTCTAGTCCAATAATTTTTAACATCTTTCTGGTAGAAGCATGATTCCACACTCATAAAGTGGTTGGATTTTACAAGCAAAAAGCTGATAACAACCCAATATATATAGTAAATAATGTAGTTACTTTGAAGGTGTTTTACGATTATGCATATGATATGGACATTCGCGCGCGCACACACATTCTAAGAGTAACTAACCACAAAAGTTTACTAAATATCATTTCGTGAAATGAGCAAACATATGATCGGTTTGGTTTGTTTGTCGCTCAACGGTCATTTTTTGCACACGAGGGCTAATTAGACCGGGACTTACGGTTTAAAGTGGATTCCGAACCACTACAAACATCCATGCCCAAGGTGGGACTCGAACCCACGAACTGTTGAACCGAAGGCAAGAGCGCTAACCATTCGGCTGCCAGCTCAGCACAAGCATATGATCATTTTTTACTTATATAACTAATTTAGCACCAGTTGTCTGAATGTTTGAGTGTTAACTTCTTAAAATTTTCCACTGAAAAGTCATAGTGACAATTTTAACTGAACTTTTGATTTGATTTTGAATAATATCGACGTTGATTTAAAATCCTCCAAGTCATTCTCGTAAAGGATATAGTCCGATTCTAATACATAGGATAATCACATGATTTACTCAACGTTAAAATTGTATTATTAAAGCAAAAAAGAAAAAAGAGTTGCAATATAAATTTATTATTCAATTTATATTATAAATTGTTTTGTTTGAAATATATACCGTATATAACGTTTCCTTTTGAGTTCAAATTTGTTTTAAGCCTTGTTTTTGCAATTTTATAACTATTTTTGTAATAAAATAATATCAACTGTCGTTTAAATTAAAGAAGTTATTCTGATCACAGCACCTGTGATTTGATAAGTATATTTCATGGCATATAATCTAAGATAATTAATCAAAATTTTCAATTTGTAATCAAAAGTATAGAATTCAGTTTTAATTTAACAGTACTATTTTATAAAAACTTAAAAACATTAGGCTACTTCATGTAAAAAAAGAAGAAAAGAAAGGAGAGAGATATAAACTATTTAATTCCTATTTCAATGGCATGAATTGTGCTCCTTTTGGCTTAACATAATTAATACATTTATTTGAAGTATTTAGGAAAATGAATTAATGTTTCTATTAGTAGAAATTTATAATATATATAACAATACCTTATTATACAGATAAACAATAAAAGAGCAATATTTATTATTAAATCAATATAATTAGCAAATGTAGAAACAATTTTATAGTTTTAATAATAAGACAGTACAGTAAATATCAAATTTTTTTCATTTTATTCCCTGGGGAAATATTAATGTTAAAATCTAATCTTTAAGTTCTTTTACTGTGACTCTTAGTATTGTAATAAAATATGATAAAAATTGCACAAAATATGATAATAAACATTTTATAAAATCTCAACAAAATATAAATATCTATAAACATTTAATTTTCAACAATATTTATTGTAAAATTAGACTTCATAAGATGTGAAGATCTGTGAAATAATCATATACTAAATTTTGAAAATGTAATAAAAGCCAAATTTTTTTTTAAAAGTTAAATTGAAAGTAATATAGACGCATTATTTACATTATGTGTATTCAATTGTATCTTTAAGAAGCACTGTTCATAAATAGTACTTAAAAATATCATTACATTTTGAAATAGAACTAGGAATTAATTTAAATTGAATATTACATTTGAATAAATAATAAATTTCCTTGGATTTAAATTTTCAATATTACATATGTACATATACATAAAATAAAATCTCATTGCTTCCATATTTCCTCTTATATCAATGCAGACTCCCCTTGTTCCCAAAGTGAGTCATCCAGGTGACACTAGGTATTTTGATACTTATCAAGAGAAGAAAAACAAGCCTCCTGTCGTAGTCAAGGATCGAGATCTAACTCTATTTAAGGACTTCTGAGAACTAGTAAGTATGATATATTTCAACAAATTTTAGAGTTATCACAATATATTTGCATGTACTGATGATTTATATGCCTTATATTTGAATACTTTTTATGCAGTCTTTCTCATTAAATGTATCTTTAAAAATATGCTGCAATTTAAGTATATTTTGAATTTTAAATTTTAGATATGTATTCATATTCAGAACTAAGTAATTCTATTTTACAAGTTTAGGATTAAATTAATCTTGTTTGAAGGCATGAGAAATTTGTTAATGATAAATAAATGATAAAGACTAATTTTAAAATTCTTTGACAAGGCACAAGAAATATGAATATAAATATTTGTAATTGATTTACTTTTAAAACTTATTTTGATAATATCCCAAATCTCAGATGATTTAGTTTTGGTATTAGAATGAGTCAATTCAATACAATTTATAGCAATACAAGTGGACCAAGCGTGTTTGCCTGTTTTCGAGGGCTGTAGCTTCACCCAGAAAATGTTATTTTTAAGGGAAATTGAAATATTTTATTTACTTAGCAATGTTCAAAACGCTGTTCTGCAGTACATAATAAGGTTTTATGTATAGATCAGCTAACAGCAAATTGAGAGAAGTATTAAACATTTGAAGAAATTCCTTTAATTATAAAGTTATTAGATACGAGGGTTACTCTGGAATTTTTGAGATACGCGGAGACGAGAATTCACAAAATAAAAATAACGGTTTAATTTTAAAGTACAAAGTATTTTAACACAGAAGACGACTTTTTACTGACTTACTTCAACTTGTTTAGCGTAGAATAAATTTTAAACAGAAGAGAAAATGGAGTTGACGTGAGAACATTTTCGCGCAATGATTTTCTACGATTTCAAAGCAGGATTAAATCAAGAAGAATGCGTTCAACGGTTGCAATTAGCATTTGGTGATGAATCTTCAGCTCGTGCAACTGTATTCAGATGGTTTAGAGAATTTAGAAGAGGTCGCAATTTTCTTCAGGATGAAGAACACACAGGAAGGCCGCGGTCGGCAGTAATCCCGGATAATGTGTCTGCCATACGAAAAATGTTAATGGATGATAATCGTTGTACCTATCAAATGATACAGAAGGAACTTAACATTGGATCCGCAGCCATACACAAAATCATTCATGAAGAATTACATATGAAAAAAGTAGTTTGCCGTTGGGTTCCCCATAATCTAACTGAGCATCAAAAAGAAAAGCGTGTCAGAATCAGTAAAGAAACTCTTAATATGCTGAATGATGGTGGCTACCGCATCATTTCTAAAATTGTAACAGGTGATGAAACGTACATACCGTTTTTTGACGTTCCAACATGTCAAGAAAACAAAACATGGGTCTTTGAAGATGATCCCCCGCCGACAATGGTGAAAAAACATCGCGCACTGAAAAAAGTGATGTATGCCGTTTTCTTCAGAAGTACGGGATTAGTCAAAGCCATCAAGTTGAAAGAACAGAAGACAGTAACAGCAAACTGGTATACCACTAAATGTCGTTCAGAAATTCTACAAGAACTGAATGTTAGGGGACTAATGCTTCACCATGACAATGCATCTTCACATACAGCCGGATTAACAGTTGAGTTTCTTAAACAAAAACAAATTAAAGTGATCGAACATCCGCCGTATTCACCTGATCTACCTATGTGCGACTTTTGGTTATTCTTTAATTTAAAAAAGAACTTACGTGGACGTCGTTTTCATTCAGAAGAAGAGATTGATGTGGCTATAAATGCATTTTTTCATCTATTCGAAGAAATGAATGGCTTGAGGCATTTAATCTGTGGAAAATTCGTCTACAAAAGTGCATTGATGCTGGAGGAAACTACTTTGAACACACCTAAAATTTTGTAAGTATAACTTTAAAAACCTAGTTGTATCTCAAAAATTTCAGAGTGACCCTCGTATTGACATGTCAGGATACTTTTCATATGCATTTCAATGAGTTGTGTACCCTAGACATAAACTGTAATGGATAAATAATACTTAAAAAGTAGAAAAAATATTATTGTTATCAGAGAAATAATTTCCTAGAATGCAAGAAGTTATCTGATGTCATAAATATTTTTCTTCATTATCTTAAATATTTGTCGTAAAAATACTCACAGAGGTAACACAAAGATAACAATTTTAAAAGGAGGAAAGGAGCCTTTTTAGTGAACATTATTCATTAAAACAAACATCATTTTAATGTCTAATTTTATTTCATTGTAAGCAAAATTTGAAAGGATTTCATAATTTGATAAAATAACAGATATAGTAAAATATTTTTACACTTTAAAAAAGAAAGTAATATGCATGGAAAAAAAATTCCTAAGATACAGGTAAAAAATCTAAAGATGTTTACACATAAACAATTGCAATGATTCTAAAAAAATGTTCTCAACTGAATTGAATGTTAAAGTTCACATGCTAACATTTTTTTAAAAAAAATTTCCAATTAAAATGAATATAACAACTAATTCTAGGAATATTACAGTACGTTAAAGGTTTTAAGTCTGTTATAAGTATAGAAAATGCAAGAGAGGGTATAAATTTCTCAGATCTCATGAAGATTCTAGAACATGCACGATAGTTATAATATATAGAATACAATACAGCATTAATTAATATCTGTAAAGCCCTAATATTATAACCTCTAAAATGAATCCTAGTTCATTACATTGAATACTTTTCATATTGTTGGCTTCTATATTTATCAGTTTTGTTAAGTTTATTTTTCCGATTGAATTTTTATAATTATTTCTAAATATAAATCATTCAACGTGAAAGTTAAACAGGTGAAAAATTTTTTTTTAAATTTTGTACAGTTGCAACCATATTGTATGTAATGTAACATATCTTAAATAATCATTTGATTTCTAGCAGGAAACGATATCAAATCTGTTCTGTGACAGAGTGTAAATAATTGTGACAAAAAAAACTAGTCCTGATTCTTATTTTATCTGTAAATGAATTTCTTATGCAAGAATGTGATATAGAAGTCCATGAACTTTACAGCATAAAATTTATACTTGCTTCTGTGGACAATTGATGTGTGGATTCCTGCAAGAATGCGATGTAGAAATCCCTAAACTTTACATCATAAAATATCAATGATTACTTTGCCTGAGAAGACAAATATTTAGAAGAGACTATTATATGAAGAAATGTATAAAATTTTTTCCTGCTTCTCTAGGTGATTTTGCACAAGAAAATTCATCAAAAAATTAAATGATATCAAGATAAATAAATGCAGACAATTTCCTGTGTTTACTTAATATACCTAAAACTAAATCTTTTGTATTGTAAAATTTTATGACTGATACTAATGGAACATGTTTCAAATTCATCATAACATGTTTCAAATACTGTTGTTATTTTGCAGTATGCATAGCTTTCATAAGAAACTTATTTATGAAATCTACTTTGACATTGAAATAACACACATTGATCAATGTTACAGGAAATAAAATTGATGCATCATATTGGCAACAGCAATGAAACTAAGAGGTGAAGTTTGGCTTAGATTAAGAATTGCTAGTAAAAGAAAGAAAATAAAGAATTGTGAAGCTGGCATTTTTAATAGTTTGCAAATAGCCTTCACACAATAGGATAATGAAATTGAATTTAATCATGTATTATAATTACATGATAAAATTCACATGTATTAATTACATGTGATGCAATTTTTTTTTTTTTTTGGAGCTGGAGAAAAGTTGGAAAAAAGTACAAATTTGAATGCCTTTGGACATTGTTTAAAAATAAGTTTCTCAATCAATGTAAAAATCAAAAGTAACTACATTGTAAAACCTATATGTATTTTAACAAAGTGTACTATGTAAAATAGAAAACAGTAATATACAATTTAAAAAATTGTAAGTAGGGAAAAATTATAAGAATTAATACAGTACATAAATAAAAATATATTAAAACTCTGTATGGTAATTATTTAATGTGTGTGCATTTTATCTTATTTTATTTAATACTGCCCATTAATATTAAAAATTTAAAGTAGGAAGAATCTATGAATTTGTTATAAATACAACTAAATTAAACTATTGCAAATTAAATAATACAGCATTTATTGAGATTTAAAAAGATGATTTCCTTGCTTATTAATTCATTTAATATTTAACAATTTTAGATTTCCTTTTGAAAAAAATTATAATTAACGCAAAAATATAATGATTATTTTGAACAAATAAAAATTGGCAAGATTGCATTCTTGATGAATCAGGACAGCATGATTTCTAAAATAGATAAACTAATATCAGGATTTATTTAAAATGTTCAAAAATGATACATAAAAAATAAACATAATTAAATGAAAGAAAATTTAGAGGATATTCACATACAAAACATGACTTTGAATAATTTAAATGTTGCAAAATAAATCAAATTTCAAATGTTTAGTCTAATATTAGATATTAATCTGTATTGCTATCTATGACAAAAATACAATTTAGTTTCATCAATAAAACTTTCTAATTTCTCTTACAAAAGTTCAAAAATCTAAACATATTTGGCTGCCATAAAAAAAATTAATCTTTTATTTAAAAATATTTTAAAATAGGATTTTTTTCAAAAATATGTAAAACATATTAGATTAATTTTTCATACTTTGAAGAAATTTAGAAGTTTATTTTAAAATTTAACTGTTTTTAAATAACATTCTTATTATAAGAATGCTATTAAAAATCAGTTACAAACTT
The DNA here is from genome assembly GCA_037975125.1 of Latrodectus hesperus. Taxonomy (NCBI): domain Eukaryota; kingdom Metazoa; phylum Arthropoda; class Arachnida; order Araneae; family Theridiidae; genus Latrodectus; species Latrodectus hesperus. The sequence continues at coordinate 58,857,293 of CM075853.1, forward strand.
AAAACATTTGAAACAAAATTTTAAAATCAACATAAAAATTGTTATAAAAACCAAAAAGATGTGCAATTCTTTTAAAAGGAATTCAAGTAAATTAATTCATTAACACATTTCTAAACTTTATAAAAATTAAATTTTTCGATAAAATATATAAAATTTGTAAAAATTAAAAAAAAACTAATTAATCATCTAAAAAATGTTCTACTAAATAATAATGTACAAGTAAACTTTATCAAACACTATAGCAAGTACACCACTGCTTATAAAAGTGAAATAAGCTGTAATTAAGTACAGGTTATCTAAGATTTGAAGGTCTTATAAAATGCTCGAAATTCAATGCAATGTTTGCACTGATGTCAGTTACTTTTTAGATTTATATATACAGTTTCATTTGATTAAGAGAATTACTTGATATATTTTTTTATTTGTGTGTGTGTACTCTCTCTCTCTGATTATTTCTAACCTTTAATTTTACATTGGGAGATATGAATGGTTTCGGGGTGTTGTGGAAAAATCTTGACACTTGCCAGTGCAGAAAAACAATTGGGTCAAATGTGATCAACACCTCCTAATGATGGTAGTTAATCCTATTTTTATGTACATTTTGCTCTTTATTTAATTTGAATTTCAGTTTCATGTATATTTTATTGGTATATTCTCTTTCATCTTTTAATATTTGTATTTCCTGTATACTTAGATTTAAAGATTTTGAGAATTATATATTTTTAGTAACTCTACTTTTAGCTGCCTTTGCACAGAGTGAATTGCTGAACTTTTTCCAATATTTGTGTTTTGATATTCTTCTGTCCACAATTTTGAATTAGTCATATCTTTAATTTTTATTGCTACATATATTAAGTATGACATTTTCACTAACAGTTTTTTCATTTAAAAACTACAAAATATTAAGTCTTATGTTAAATATGCAAAAATAGTCCTTCAGCATGAAATGTTGTACACAAATGTGAGGTTAAACTCTTGTAACTTCTGCTATTTTTCAATTATTTATTATATACTCTATTCCTCAGTATTAATAGAAATGTTAAAAGTGATAACTTACAGTGAGTATGTGTATACAATTTTAATGACTGGCATCTATTAACATATTCGGACCAACAAGCATCGTAAACCTTTGGAAAAAAGCTCAATCTTAATAATACATCTCAATAGATTCAAATAAGACCACAAGTTTTGGGCTCATTCTAAAATTATTAACAATCATAAGCTATATCCTCAATCTACACATCACGAAAACAAATATAATTTATAAAATGCTTATACTCAGCCTCTATCAATTTTTTCTTCTAGTCTAAAAACTTTTATGTTTATACACATTTAAGTAATAAGAATGGATATGATTTACACAGTATTAATCTCATATGTTTATTAACAAATATAAAATAGATGCTGTAAAATAAGCTGACACTATACAAATACAGTATTTCAAATTTTATACAAGATAAATTTATAACCAATATTTGTAACATGTTTCAAATTATCTGAATTTGTCCCATAATTGTTTTTCTTATGTAGGAGAGAAAAAGGAAAGTAAATTTGAGAAACTTGAGAAAAATTTTAAAAATGCAACTTTTATTTTACTATTTCAAATACATTTTTGATATCATTTGCCATATTGACACAATTCTGACATCCTTCACATACTAACAGTAAAATAAGGAAAATAAACAATGATTTGAAGTAATTTCAGAAAGCACAAGTTTAAAAAAAGTTTAACATTTTCATTTTTTTAATCTCAACATATCACTGGGTATTGCTGCATTAACTTTCAAATAATGTTATGAATAACTTTTGGAGTATTTGTTCACAAAATACAAAAATATTATATTTTTGAAAACAGAGTAAGAATTCCATTTATCCCTACACTTTATTTTTAAAAAATAATTCAAAGCAATAAATAAAAAAGATGAAATGTCATAGTATAAAATGGAAACTTCCAAGAATAACTTTGCTATTAAAAAGAACTTTTAATACTGTTGCTTTTGAAGCATTAGATCTATGTTTTTCTTTCTTCTTGACCTTTATTTACATCATTCAAATGAACCCACTGATGATCATTAACTGCTTTCCATAATGTAACCTAAAAAGTAAAATATATTTAATATTAAGGAAATAATCCAAAGAAGACATTAATTTTACAAAAATTGATGAATTTGTATACTTTATTAATAAAACTTTTCCTAGTTTTAAAAATGAAAAAAAAATTACTCATTATTTTAAAATTATGAAAACTGAATAATCATGAAAGTAAAAGTTTATATTTTATCTGCCAATAAGCAAATATAAATCCCACAGAGAGGATTAAAATTTCAGATAATTCTCGGAATATTCAATTTACTTTGAAAACCAAGAATTTAATTGTCTCATTGATAAATACATTATTTTTAAAGAGATAATATTCTCCTATAATTTATTTCTGCTTAAGGTGCCTTTTAAAACAAACAAATTTAATATTTTCTATAACCAAACAAAACCAATTACCAAAATCTGAAATTAAGAAATAGACTGAAATAGAATAATAGCTTTAAAAATATGTTTTTTTAAAACATAAATCTTACAAGATTAAATTATTTTTTAAAATATTAATTTATAATAGAGTATTTACAAAAATGAAACTATGTTAATTATTCAGAATTGCACATTTTTTAACAATGAAAAAAATTAAATACACTAGTTAAAAATTTAAAAAAAAGTTAAATATACAAAAACAGAATACAATCTTACTAATCCAATTTTTATAATTTGTACAAATTTAATTATAAATAACATGAAGCTATATGAACAAGAATAAATATTTAAAGGAACACATCGCTGAAAGAAAATGTATCAGTGAAATAAACATCACAATCTCAAATTTAATAAACTATTTTTGTAGTTTTTGACAGTAATGGTAGTTGCAAATCCCATTTGAAAATGTAATTTATTATTTAATTTTATTTACTTATTTATTATTATTGTTTTAATTTTGAAAAGAAAATATGCTTCAAATGAGTTCAGTTTAATAAAAAAAACATTTTCTTCATTTCCTTTTCCATTTAATATAGTTGCTTTGCCAAATATCTTTAAAAAGTTTTGACTACTGAGCAATTAAACTATGATTTAAAAAAGATGTTTCCAGAAATATAATAGAATCATAGCATTTCACTTTTTACTTTCATTATTTATTGAAAAAAATTTAGTCAAAAATAATTTAACACATTTTAAAATTAAATGTTTTTATAGTAATATTTAACATTTTAATCTCTATAAAAATTACAATATCTATTAAAAACTGGAAGCATCAATCGTACAAAATAACCATTTAATATTACCAAGAATTAATCAAAATAACATTTTGAGGAAATATTTTGAAACCTTATAGTATTTAACAATTCTCAAAATTTTATAACAGCTTCAAAAACATATTTCAGTTTAGAGTTTGAAACATTTTTATTAGATTCAAACCATCATAACCAATCTTTTTCAACCAGTAAAACTGGTATTTTCATGTTGACATTAAAAGTTACAATGGTTTTCTTGTTAAAAATCATCTCAACAGTGCTTTGTCATTTTGCCTATCCATATAAACACTTTTTTCATCATTCCAAAAATATTTAATCAAATTCATTCTAGGCTCAATTGTGACATTATTTACAATAAAGCATTTTTTCAACATATTCATGTGTCAGTTTTGAAAGGCTTACCAAGTGGATAAAATTGTATATTTTATCCACTTGATCAGTCATTATCAAGTGGCAAGTGGATGAAACTAGTTTATATATAAATAAGCTAGTTTCTCTGCAGATACATTAGGATTAATTTCTGGAAATGTTTTTGTCTAATATAAATAGTTTTATTTCTTAATTTCTGTGAAACATTTCTGATTTGATGTGACAGTTATATATTATAAATGATAAAAAAAGCTCCTTTCCCTTACAACGATAATTTTTCATTCAAAAATTTTTTTTAAATTTAAATCATTTAAATTGTTTATGGTAACATGAAAACAATTTCAATAATATGTTGAAAAATAGCTTACTTCTATATAACTATCAATTTCCATTAATTATTTGATAATCATTAATGTTAATTCATTAATGTAAATTTATAAAAATTAATACAAGTAGTGCGAATTTTTAAAATAATTAAAAAATAAATATAACTATTAATTATCAAAATATCTTGTAAATGAAATAACATGATAGAAAAACTTTGTTACAAATTTTCTGATAAATAAAAATTTGTGATTAATTTCCAAATATTCAATCATTTTGGGGTATTATTTTGAAGTTGTTTAATAAAAATTACTCTGCAATTAATAGTTTTTGCATTTCTTTTGTTAAAAAATTTAAATTTCCATAGTAAAAATGTCTAAACCATAATTTAAATACAAGTAAAGTAATTAAAGTAATTTAAATATTAAGTCATAATAAACAAGAAATAGTACGTTTTTATACAGAGGAAACTGAACTCTGTTTCTTCTGTATAGTATTGACATAAATTAACAAATATCATCAATCATTATGCTATACTAAACAAATATTAAAATAAATTAGTTAAAATAAAAAGCAAATCATGGTAATAATAACATTTAATAATAATAAGAAATTTAAAAAATAAATAAATAAAAATTTATTAATATAATTGAAAAACAATATTTTTTAATTACAGTAAACTCAAAATATTCTTTGGAAACACCAATTCCATAATCTTCTATTTTAAAATCATTTTTTTATAAAAGTGTACACAGAAAATTTTTTAAAAAATAACTTTAAACCTAATTTTCAGAAACATTTAAGAAGTCAACAACTGGAACTAAACTTATCAGCTTTTGTAATCTTTATCAATGTTATTTGCAAACAAAACTTTCATTCATAACTGAAATTTAAAGAAATTCTCATGCATTTTAGGGATTTGACAATTCTTAGTTTCACCTCTTAAAATAAGTTTCATGTTGAAAAACATTAATTTTCATACAAACAGAAAAATAAAGATAATTTTGACTTTATTTTCTGGAACTATTAATCTAATGATTTAAGAAACTGCGTGATTCAGTAGACATCAACAAAAATGTAACATTGAAGTAGTATAGATGTAAGTGGATAAAAATTATGAAATATTCATTTAATTTTAATTTAATTCATTTAAATTATAAATAATTTGTTAACTTTGAAAAATATCTCAAAATATTTAATCAGTAAAACTTAAATATGTATAGTTATGAAATTAAATACTTTCAAAAATTACTTTTATTTTGAAGAAAAAATTGGAGAGCAAAAAACAAGAACTTAAAGACAGAATTCATTGTCTAGATCAGAGAAGCTGAATTATGTGACTCCCAAACATTACCAAACCTAACTACAATTGCAGACCTGACACACCTAAAATATTGCATGCCAAAGCTAATTGTAATTAAATTTTGTCTTATAAATCAATATTTTTAAATAATGATCAGAAAAAGAATTACATTTATCATGAAACATTTTAATTGTAGTTATTGGTATGAAATTTCTATTAAAAAATTAGCATAAGTTACACATTAAATAATTCAATTAATTAAATTCTCTGAATTATACAATACTTATGATTATTATATTTAGGATGAATGAAATTTATAAAACTTTAATTCAAAACCAACAACTATTTGCAACTGTGGATCAAGTTCACTGAGAAAAAAATTATCAATATTGACTTTAAATCCTCATCAGTTAACTTGACTCAAAACTTTTTTAGTTTGGAAGACTTTCATAAAAACTTTATAAAGACTTTATAATTATAATGAGACTTTATAAAAACAGAAATTAAACCACATGCAAACTTATTTTTCAAGTAAAATTATATGAAAAAAGATTCTAATAAAATTCTAGCAACATTTTTTTAATCTTAAATATTATTCTGCAGATCAGTTATTTTCATTTTAATTTCTGAAATAAAAATTTCCTTGTCAAAGTTAAAAGAATTTCAAAAAATATTGATGTGGTTTATAATTGTCCTAAAATCTTGAAAAATTAGACCATAAATTTTAAAGCAGCTTCACAAACTCTATTAAATGTAAAATCTTAGTATAAATGTTTGATACATATTAAAATGTACCCTGATCGTTTTGGATTAAAACAAAATAGTTTATATTTGAAAAGACTTAATATGTGTGTTTAAATGAATTTCACATTGAAACATTAAAAATATATTTCAAATGAGTATGAATGCTATAAGCATCAAGAATTTCTGCAAACTTTATCATTTTTCTACAACTTGTAGAAAGTAATATTTAAACATTAAATAAAATATTTGTTGATACATCTAGAACAAAAAGAAACCATACCAAAATTAAATTTTGTAGAACAATTGAATGAATAATTATCTTCAAAATTTTATACTCATTAAGCTGTTGTGTTCACAGATAATTTAATTTTAAATAAGTGAAGATTTTTTAAAACAAATTCCTTCTGCTCTTACAATCATGCAATTTTTATTTAATCCATTATCAATAAATGATTTTTCATGTTTCATTTTTCAATGAGTAACAAGTATGCATTGTTGTTACTCAATTAGCATTTACATTTTGTAAAACAATTGTGGAAATTTCAATTCATGTTTTAAAGATTCCTATTTGTCTAACCATAGATACCTGTACATTTTTAGGAATTCTGAGAATACTTAATCTCCTAATGGCTTTCAGATCATTTTTTAGAACTGATAGTCTCCTTACAAAATATTCATATTTCTTTATTACTTGACTCAATTAGGAAATATTGATATTTTTAGTACACTTTAAGCATTCTAACTCAGATTCTGTTTTATCTTCTTTTACATATTTAAATGCATATGAAACTTACAATGTTTTAAATCAAATAGGAACATCAATTACTGAGAATTCAAAATAGTTTGCTTTTGATCTTCTGGACACATCTTTATAATTTATTTAAAAACACTTGATACTAAAATTTTCTAGCAGGAGAACACACAGCTGCAGTGACATGTTCTTAATATTTCCATCAATATACAAACCAAAATTGAGAAGCCTACCAGTGCATCATGTACCATAGATTTACTGTCATTCTAAAATGAAATTGTGAGGCTTAGTAAAAAATTTCATCGAGGTATGATGCGGAAAGTAGTTGAAGCTTTATTTTAAGTTTCCTAGCTGACAAAAAAAATTGTTGAAACAAAATCACAAAACAATGAAAAATAAGTAGTTTTCCTTTCAAAATTAATGGGAGAAAAGAATGTTTTTTCCCCTCACTTAGTAAGGTATTTTGCTCTGGACTCTTAACTGAGAAATAAGAATGGCCCTCAAAATAAAATTATCTTTTGATTAGATTTTTATTTTTGAGATTTATGATTCAAAACTCACAAAAAAAAAATCATTCTACACAGTTTTACACATATCAAATATACTATGATAGAAATAGAAACCACAAAGAGCTGATACTGGTTCTCATAGCATCAAAGCTGAGAATAACTGAGAAAACAGAATAAGCACTACAGAATTTGGGAGCACTCTTATACAATACAGTTTGGACTGCAGATACCAAATGTCTAGAGAAATTTAAGATATTTGAGCTTTTCATATGATCAGAGACCATCTTACTGAAAAAAACTGTGTAAGTAAGGGATTCAAAGTCAAAGAAAACCAAAATTCAATTTTCCATACTTTATAGAGAACTAGCAGATATATAAATTTGAAACGTTTTACTTGATGAGTTAATAGTTTTACAAATCACATAAGAAAATATAATAAAAAATTTCATAAAAATTACTACAAAATTTTAGAATAGAACTCAAATATAGTAAATCTAACTCTAACAGAAATCAATTTTAATAATATGTGTTATATATATAACCTTTGATCATTTTTTAAATTAGTCAACATTATTTAAAACTGAAGGCTGAAATTCTGCATTATGTTGATTGATCAATTATGAATGATGTTATGGTTTGGAAAAAACAATTAAACTAATTTTAATGGGACCATAATTTCTAAACTAAATCCAATGATACAATTTGCTTCAAAAAATTATGTTAAACATGAAGTAAAGAAATGATGCAGAAAAGTATTTAGAATAAGGTGAAAGAAATTACCACAGGCATAAAGTATGAATAAACATAAATCAGAATATATTAATCGTAGAAAAAATTCTCTTACACTGAAAAGTAGAGCAAAACATTCTAGGAAATAAGAATATACAGTGCACATTTACAAAAAATTAATTAAGACTAATGTAAAATGTTTTAAAATTTATTCTAAATGCATTCACATAAACAGTTACAAAGAAAGTACAGTTAACTTTTCATATCTTGATACTTTACTTTATCAAAATTTTACTGTCGTAAAATATTGTAATATGTATTTTGTTTGAAATTTGATTACAAATGCATTTTAATCTTAAAAAACAACTGTATTAGTTAATATAAAATTTAAAAATAAAATTTGATGATGGAAACTTTTACCTTATTATCTCCACCAGAAACAGCTAAAACATTTCCTGTTACAGACCAACTTACATGCCAAACAACATCATCAAAAGTATGTAAAACCTTAGGTGTCCATGATGTTTCTTTGGTTTTAGTCCATATGATAACTCTTTTGTCCTATTTCATAGAGAACAAATTTCATTATTTTTTGACAAACTTTGACTAAATTATATATAAATAATCTGATTTCCACCACAATGTTTAAGCACATATTGCATCATAATGATAAAATGAAGCAAAAACAGACAGTAACTGCAATAAATAGTTTAATGCTTAGTTTCAATATATAACTTATATATAATTATTCAATATATATTGCTTTTAAAAATTTATGAATCTTTCAACCTAAAACATTAGAAGACAGAAATCTTTCAATATTTTTACAAAGAAACATTCTTTATGTATATATATATGTATATATATATATATATATATATATATATATATATATATATATATATATATATATATATATATAAAGATATAATGCATCATTCCAGAAAAAGAATTTATTGAAGCCCAAATTTCTTAAATAATTTAAGAAATCATTTATTAAAATTGTCACTTATTAAAATCATTTAAAATATGATATCAGGAATAATTTTTATGATTAAAATAATAGAAATAACTTATAGAATAAATCTGCTCTAAAAAATTAGAAGTACTTTAAAATTATTATTTATAAAAACATATATATGGAATTTGTCAGCAGGACTCTCAAATAGATTCAATTTTTTTTTTTTTTACATGGAAACTTTCAAATTTTTAAATTAAGCAAATTTTAAAGTGACATACACAATGAATCATCAACATTCTTTGAAACAATCAAGTGATAATCGAAGCATATTAATTTTTACATGTAGCAAAAGTAAAAAGCAAAAATTTAAAAACATAACGATTTTAATAAATAAAACTACATTTTAACAAAAATATTAAAAAAAATTCATTTAAAATAACTGATTGCTAGTTTTTGTTATTTAAACTGATTGCTAATTAAATAAACAAATATTAAAAATTTGTTAAGGGAAAGAAAACTTCAATGAATTTTTTAGTGTTACTTATGGATTTTTTTAATTACCAGATTTTCCTTTATATATTCCACAGATTATGTGCTAAAAAAAGTTTTGAATTTCGTTGAGCGTAATATACACTGCCACGGATAATCTGTTAAAAATCATTCTTCATCAGAAAAGCTTACATTAAAGTTTTGAAAGAAATGCTATTTATGTTTTCATAAAATAAATATCATATAGCACCATGACTCAGCTGATTTATTTCAACTATAATCAGCATCTTCCATTGTGTGCAAGAACGAATTTGGTTCCTTGGAATGATATTACAGTTGCAATGACTAATGTCGTTTTGCACTCTGTTTTAAAATCAGCCGTTTCCCTATGAGAGCATTCAAATTCATATATTGTCATGTGGAAATGAAAACTTAAGTTTCAGAGCAAATTTTGAAAAAAAGCTATGGGAAGGCAAATAAAATAAGCAACATATGTGATAATGTAAGGTAAAAAACAAAGCATGCACAGTAGAAAAGAAAAAAATTAATCCAATGCATAGTTAGAATGTAAATTATTTTTTTCATTTAACTATTAACAAAACAAATATATTTTATTTATGTGTCTAACCGTATATATATATATATATATATATATATATATATATATATATATATATATATATATATATATGTCTAACCTCATTTTAAAAGTTATTAAAAACTAAAAATCGATACGAATCACTGGGATCTTCTTGAATCTTGGATGATGTCATGTTTTCATCTCAGTTTATCACACTTTGTGTTGAGGTGGAACCAAATAGATCATTTTCATTATATATGTTTTTCTCTGTACAATTTATTACATATTTATTCATACTGTGTATTTATTTTATTTGGCACCAGATTATCAGCAGTATATATTTTCAACTATTCATTAGAAAAACTGCCACAGATTAGGAGACGCTTTTTTCTTTTACGTGAAAAAGGGTCTTGCAGATAATACAGTGCTGTGGATTATATACAGGAAAATATGCTATATATAATTTACAATATTAAACTAAATGCAAAATAATTTAATTTAGTTTATTTTATTTTATGTTTTATTTTAGAAATTTTGCATAAGAAATTAAAAAGTGGAAAATTGTAGTATTTTTTACAATATATAAAATATAAATTGAAAATTATTCAGGATTCCATATGATTATGCATTTTAAAAATTATAACTAATACTTAGTTGGAACAACATTCATTAATGAAAAATATTTCAATTCTATAAAGTACAATAGAAATGAGAACTCAGTATGTTTTGAAAATTAACCATTTTTACAGAAATACAATAGTTACAAAGTATTAATTTAAAGAAAGAATTTTAGCTGTCCTAAAAATTTTGACTGATTTTATATCTTTACATAAATGATATGCTTCTTAAAACAAGTGTAGAAAAAATATTTATATTTAAATGGAAAAGTACTATTGCTTTGTAATTTTCAAAAACCATAAAATTACAAATTTCAAACAAGAAAGCTGTCAACAGTATATTCATAAAATATGAAACCCAAAAATTTTTTTACTTCATACCTGAGAACAGCTGGCAATTACACTTTGACCAAAATGGGCTGATGGTGCCCATGCAACATCTCTTACCCAGTTTGAATGAGCTTCTAGTTTTTCTTCTTCACACCATGTATCTTCTTTATCTCTGAACAAAGAAAAAAAATCAAATTAAAGAAAGGTATATTTAAGAATTAATGTATTAAGAGGAATTAAAAGTTTTTTGGGTCACAATATAATACAGTTTAAATATTTTCAATATTAAATTAGAATCAATATCAAAATTTAATTTATTTACTAAGGTTGATTGATGGGAGACAATTACAATGCAATATTAAAACAAACTAATCATACAATTATAAAAAATACTTATTTTTAAATTTTAAGTAGCTAAATTAGAGTAATAAATTTTTCCAGAACTGAAATAATTATGCAATAAGGAACAAATAAATTATATATTTATGTTAATTTTCTGCAGTACAAGTTTAATATTTCAAGTTAATATTCAATTTATGAGCAATATTTAAACTTTAATGTTTCTAAATAGATTTCATTCTTGGTAAGTATATATACAACATTTAAAAAATCAGTGATTGGTCCAAGTTCTAAAAAACATTCTATTTTATGGTAAGATGAGGCAATTTACAAAGCATCAATATATTTCACATATTGTAATAAAATTTCACTGAATCCTTTTGCTTTTTATTATATTTTAACAGCATTTATCTTGAATTTGGGGAATTTAATAACAGATTTCATCAACAAATTGAAAGAAAATTCTATAGTTTAATAGAATTATTTAATTTTAAAATTATGGTTTGATTATAAACAAAATATAAGTTCTTTAAATAAAATCCGACCCCAATACATTAGAATTCTCAAAAGCTTTCAAAATACTTGACTTACTCCAGATTTCACTAGTTTATTATTAACAGTTAAAAATAATTAGAAAGTAAATATATAAAATTCATATTGAGAGGAAAAATATAAATTTTAAAGTACTGACACATATTTCCAAATTTTAACAAGATTGTCACAACCTCCAGTGACAAATCGTTTTGTAGAATTTGTAGATGAAATATTGGTATTTGATCCTGTATATTCATTTCTGTTGGCATACACTAACTGAGCATTCACTGGTGCCCAACTAACAGCATTACATCCAATCTATAATGAGAAATAAAACAAGTAAAAACTTAACAAAAAATAATGCCTAAATATATATTTAATACCAAGAACTGTATTTTAAATTATTTTATAAATGTTTTGGTTCACCGGGAACAGAACAACTAAGCATTAGTCTTTTGGCGCTGTTAAAAAGAAGTCAGTCAGTCACATATCAGATTCAAAGAAACAATTATGTTCACATAGCAGCTAGATTGCTGCCTGGTTTTCACGATTTTGCTTTATTGAATCTAAAAGTTTTTGTAATGTCATTTCTTGTATATATTGTATATAGCTGCATAACAGAAGTTTTGTGTAAATTGTCATTTACTTAAATTCACTGCATCGCAACAATACACATAAAAAGATAAAATGGGCATGCAAGTTTAGACTTGTACACTTAGCAAACTTTTATCAGCTTACAACATAAATTTTGGTGTGTTTGTAAAATAAAAGAATTCACAGCTCTTAGGCAATATTATAATGAGAATAAAATAACACAAATAATGATAGGTTACTGTCTAAAAAAAATTATTTATATCAAAAGTACATTTAGAAATATTTTATTAAATAAAACAATTTCATGATTAACAAAATTACTTGTAAAATTATCAAACTATGATTTTAACAAAATATTTATTTGTGAGAAATATTTCAAATATTAACATTAGCTTTTTACTTTAGACTATATTATATCTAACACACACAATACATAGAAATAATAATAATGAGCACATATTTATTGTAATTGTTAAAATTGATTTGATAATGAATAATTTGGTAAAGAAATAAATGTATATTTTATTCATAAGCAATGAAGTCTTCTTTAAATAACAATGAAACATAAATATTGCATGCATATCCTTTTTAAAACTCTCAACATAAATGATAGACATCATTGCAATACTTAATAATTAATATAATTTATAGAATTGGATATTCAGTGTAAAACTTTTTCACTGAATATCTAAGCTAAAGACTGATACAAAATGAGAGTAAAATACGAAATCAAAACTGCCCACTTCCAAATTACTGATTACACACATATATAAAATTAAAGTAAAAATTAAATGACAATGTGAAATCTTTTAGATATTTTTAAAAATATAAATGAAAAAATAGCTAAAAATGGTCAAATTAAAACAGATTATGAAAATATAAAAATACTTTCAATAAGAACATATAATTTTTTTAGAAAATAAAGAAAGCAGTGAAATAAAATTGGAAATTAAAAAAACATAACAAAAATATTGAGAAAAAGATAAAAACTTGTTTCTCATGAAAGAAAAAAAGGGAAGGAATATCGAATAAATTATCATAAAGATTTTAAAAAATAAATAATACATAAATGAATATCTCGACACCTTTAAATGAAAAAGAAATTAAAAAATTGTGAAGGAAGAGTTGAAAACAAGTTTCTCAAACAAAACTAAAAATGTATATCCATATTCAGCAATATAAAATGTCGATAAAATATGCTTATTAATAGATAAAATATTAAAATATGGAGTAAGTATGGGAATCAGAAATTAGTAAAACAGTTTGAAAATTGAAGCTGAAGATTATTTTATTGAAATACCGAGTCCACTAAAACATTACAGTTGAGGAATGAACAAACTAAAAAGACAAGTTAAAAGGCTTTTGCTAAAAAATTGAAGTTGAAAGCATTTTATGAGTGTACTTATAGTTAAAAAAAGAGAAAGCTGAATATTATTAACAAATTATAAAAAGAAATAAGGACTTCAATATTTAGAAATCTCTTTTGAGAATCATACATATTTTTTCCTACAAAAAAGAAAAAAATCATATATATATATATATAACTGTAAAAATCCTTATTAATAAAGCCTCCGCAATTATCAGGGTAAATAAAAAAAGGGCTAACACCCAATATGAACCCTCACTTACAGAATTAAATCACACTATGAAATTTTGATCTTAAGATCAAAATATTTTAGAATTTTTAAGAACAAAAAGTAAGTTAGTGTAGGAATAGTTTAATGCATCAAACTGAATGGAATAAAAAGTTTATTTAATCTTTACTTCTGTAAAGAAATTTTTGAAATAGAAATTTATAAAATTAAAATGATTAAATGACTTAAAAATTTTCATTGAAATCAGAATTGAGTCTCTTATCTAGTAATATAATGATGTTAGCAAAATATATTTAGAAGTATTAGAGTTCCAATTGACAAATTTAGTTATTGTGAAATTGATGTATTCCAATTTATCAAATATTTTAAAGTGACTGTTATTATTTCCCAGATTTAACTATTACAATAGATTACATATTTGAAAGAAATTAAATAAATATTAATGATGGTAAAAATCATACAATTTAATTTATTCTAAAAAGAAACAAAAATAAAATTAAGTTTAAAAACAATATTCATTTAGAAAAAGTGCAAAATGTATTGTAAAAGAACTATGAAACTTTCAAAATATCTCACAACCCAACAAATTTTAAAAAAATTGTGAGTTTATAAAATAATTTATATTAACCAAAACAGAACAAAACAAAATAGTAATTCAACTGATAAACTTATCACTAGGTTTCTTTGTAAAAACATTTTATCTTTTACAAAGAGCTTGCAATGAATTAAAAGAAAATATATAAATTACTGAAATGCTTTTTTTAAATATGTTACACCATGAGTTTTTTTTTTTTTTTTTTTTTTTAATCTTTCTGTAATTTGTTTAGTGTTTCTATACCATGTACAATAAATTGCAATTAACTTACCTATCATTAAATTTTAATACAAACAATACAATTCTTTAAAAGTTAAAAACATTTAAAGAGAATATGCAAAGAGCAGATTATTAAGTTGTCAAATAGAATCTTGCAGTTATTATACAGGTATGTTCATTTCAATTTTCTCAGAGTTTAATAAGAATTGTACAACCTCAAACTATATTTTTTTAGAATGGAAAAAAATCATCTGTACTTTTACTTTTAATAAATGTATAAGTAAAGCAAATATTCTATAATACAAATATAGCAGTTTCTTTCAATTATCCCAGATTACAAATTGTATTTTACTCTTACATTAAATTATTCTTTCTCTTCAATATAAGAACTTAGTTCTTTAAAAAAAATGTAGCTATAAACTCCAAATTATTCCATTAAGAAATATAATTAATTAACTAGGTTTATTCCAATTCATTCTTGGAATGATTTCAATGATTTTAATCTCTCACTATCGAATATTTTTTCAAGCACAAATATTTTGTATTTCTGTTTATATGCATGATAAAATGGATAGTTTATATACTATCATACCTTCATTCTATGATAAATACAAAAATATGCATTCATTTTCTCCAAAGTAACAAAACTATATAATACTAGTAAATACATTTAAAGTTATACATACCAAAAAATATTAAATCAAAATAAACTAAACATTTTATACAACTAATATGGATAGCTAATAGCATTTAAATACAATATATATTGTTCATAAATTTGATCATGAAAATAATTTATCTTACCGTATGAGCATTGTGAATTTTTTTAGTTTCCCAACGGCCATCACCGGTACTACTAAGGACAGAAACAGCACCATCAGAGCTTCCACATGCAAGTATGAGACCAAACTCATAAGGTGCCCAACATAACGAATTAACTATAATGCAAGATATTTTAAATAAAGGGTAAAACTCATCTTTTTAGAAAAATTTCTATCCATGTATAAAAGAAACTTCTGTATAGAAATATGTAAGAGAACTGCACTAATATAAGAGAATCTCAAATCATTTTCATTATAGAAATAATACACAGAAATAAACAGAAATACATGAAAGCTTTACATAGCTCATAAAATATACACTGATTTGAATTTCACATTTTAATGCACAAAAACAAATACAAAAGTAATTTCAGAGTATGATTTAACTAATTCTATCCCAAAACAATCACAATTGACTTATTGAGAGAAACAGCAAAATGGGATGTCAGTATGACATCAAAACAAGGTGTGTTACCATGTACAGAAGAGAGAGTTCTATACTACAGTAAAAATGAGTTTTTGTGAACAAGTTTGTTTTAATCCATAAAAATACACTCTTGTATAGTGATGCCATCTGATACCTCTAACAGTTACTATTCTGTTGGTACCAACATCAGGATATTTATTAGAGAAAGTATTTTGAAAGAATATTTTTAAAATAGAATTATTTAAATTGTATTGACAAAAAGTTTAAAAATGTTAATATGTATAATATCTCAAAATGTTTCTTATAAGCTTTGAAAAAAAATGTTGGCATAAGATATTATTGAATTCAAAAGCATTGAAATTCTCAAATCTTCAGCATTTTCACAGAATTAAATTATAATTGAATTTAGAAAAAACAAATTTATCCTATCTATAATCATTATTATTCTATGAAGTTTTTGATATCAGTAGATGAGACTTATTTCAATTAGCAAAATCATTTGTAGAATAAATTAAAAAGTACTATTAGTGAAATATCTTTAAACAAAAAATCAAAACATACCAGAAGAATCATGTTTATTATGCTCATATATATTTTCCCAATTTCCATCAGTTTCTTTCCATATTATAACTTTCCGATCATAGGAACACGAGGCTAACATGACACCAAACATAGGATGTGCCCATGCAACTTGCCATACAGGAGCTTCGTGCCTAATTATTTCAGAAGGCAACACTTAATATGACATGAGATAAAACTAACATTTACTTCATCCTGAATTTTATTCAAATATAGAATAAATAATAATATATTTTAAAATAAAAACTAAAATTACTTAAACAATTTTAATTAACAAACTAATATAAATGATTAAAATTCAATTCTTATCCATTGTTTAAAACTAATACTGAAAATAAATAAAAAATTATACAAATGGCAGAGCATATTAATTTTTATTAATGTTTGCAATATTATGCTTGTTTCAGTGCCTCAGTAAGTTCAGGCCACTTTTTTATTAAGATCATCAGCAATATGAAGCATCATTTGCCACAGGCAGTGAATGGGAGGATGATTATGTTTACCCTCACTGGGTTCTTAAAGCTCAGTGGGTAGGAGACACATTCATGTTAATCTGTGAAGTCCAAAGTCCTTCTGTTGGTGTGGCTTAGATGTGGAGAAGAAGTGCCAGCTCAGGTGTGACCTCCTCACCCGAACATGGTTCAGAATTATGAGGCGTTTGGTGTTCAGCGAGTATTCAAAACTTGTTAACATTAAAGAACAATCCAGGGCTCACCTGGATGAATGGATGTATATTATGCTGAAATTTTCAAAGTGTACACTGTTCAAAACAATTAAAAGCTATTAAAGCTGTGGTTTAATGTTGTACCTGAAGAATTGTTTGGATGATTGGTTCACTATTAACACATGTAGTAGGTTATGAGATTAAAATGATATTTGTTTGACAGAAAAAAAATTTGTCAAATAAGTAGAGATGGAAGAAAACATCTTGTGCATATGTGAAAATAATTAAAAGAAAATTGTTTTTAGTAGGGAGTAGCATTTCCCAAGATGGACAGTGACACTGAACATCTTAGAGCAGTGGTCGACAACCTTGTCACTCAAAAGAACCAAATCTAGACAATTTACAATTGAAATTTATTCAAGGACCCATTTTTCCACATAAACTTTGCTTTAATAGGAGACATTATTATGAAATTAATTAGGACTAAAAGCACACTCTCAAGCTTGACATTACGAAATAAGTCTTAGTTTTACTAACAGCAAATTAAATAAAACTTGGTATTGTACTTATATAAAGATAATATTTATTTAAAAGTATTAGTAAAATAATTTAAAAGGTATTCTTAAAAATAACTGCAAATAGTACACTAATGTGTGAACATTGGCCTTGCATTTCTTTGGAAAGTAAGGGTAAGTCAAATTTGTATGATGTAGTTTTTGATTTCATGTACACTAAAATATATAAGAATCTATCAAAGATTGAAGAAAAAATAATGTAAAATTAGAATTTTATCACTAATTTAATCATCAGAAAATTCATTAAAATTTCTTTAAATATTTTATGATTGATACTCACCCTTTGAGAGTTGCAACTATTTTCTGTGAGCCATTACGAACATCAAATATTTTAACACTTTTATCAGATGAACAGGTTGCCAAGCGAATACCATAATAATCCATTTGAGCATCATGCTAAAATAAAAAATAATTATAGGTTACAGAAGTAATATAAAGAGTAGCATCTCTCAGTTATAAAACAAGACTTAATTATACCACTTAATGCATGTCAAACATTAGTCAACCATGCTCATTATTATGCTAAAATAGATTTTTTAGCATAACGAGTTTTGATACACAGGTTAGTTACTTGTGATTCAGTAATGAATTCTGATATGTCTAGAATTTAATTCAAGTCTTTGTGACTCATGAATCTTACGAGATGTTATTCTTTTTATAATTTTTATATTTTGGAGTAGCAGGTAAAATTAAGAGTTGTTCATGCAAATATGAAGTTTAAGTTTTATTTAAAGCTTCATTCAAATTTTGAAGAGTATTTGAATATTTTTTGGGGGGGGCTGGGGAATTATAATTATTTTATCCTAAAGATTTGTGTTAAAATTCTGTCAAATACAAACTGTAACTCTGTATAAAATTTTTAGCATTTGTGTTTAGCAAATGAGAAAATGGGTGGCAAAAAATTAAAATTTTGTAAATTAAGTTGGAACATGAGAAAAGTAAAATTTTGTTTAAAATTGGACTGCGAAAATAACATGTAGATAATTACATACCTTTATATCTATTTGTTAATTAAATTTGCAATTTTATATAGTAAATTATTTTATTTATTAAAAAAATATGCAAGAATATTTGAAGCATTGATATTTTTTAAATTGTAAAATATCATTGCAACTGTTATATAATTGCTATAGTGTATATAACTGCTATATTAAATCAAATACTTTAAAAACCAATATTGCTTGCACTTTTAATACAGAACTATTGTTATTTACACCTTTTATTATTAGTTATTCAGACCTGCCTGGTTGTGCTACACCTAGAATGTTTAATAGAAAGTATGCACGCTGCATGATTAATTACTGCAAAGTTATAGTAGAAACCAGTAATATTCCAGCACACATTTTATTACATGGTCATTATGCCAAACCCAGGTCATTATGCAACACATGTTTTTAAGGTATTACCATTACCCAAATAATTAAAAATTATACTAAAAACTTGTGTGATTCCTGTTATCAATAAGCAGAGCACTCAAATGAGCAGAAAATATAATAAATAGAAAAATCTAAATTAACTAGCAACTAGAGAGATTATCTGATAGTTGACAACTTTAAATTTCAAACTTTCTACAGATTAACATATGTAAATTAAATTATAAACACTTAAAATACTATTTCCAAAGAATTTGATGCCACAATCATGAAGAGGAACCAGTGCTATTTCTTGTATCAGCATCAATTGAAAAATAAATAAATCTTGAAGGCATTCAGGCTAAAAATGTACATAACTGTTATCTGTCCCATGGTAATTTATAAGTGCATGACTAGGGTTTAAAAAATATTAATAATTTACAAATTTTCAAGTGAAGATTTATAGCCTAATGCAATTAAGTAGAAATTGTATGAGGATAAAGATTAATGAACTAGAGACTTTTATCAAATATATGAACAAATTCATTAGGGCCGACTCTAAAGAATGAAAGATTACCACAGTGTCAATGATTTAGCAGAGACAGCCAGTTGCACATGGGCCAAAAGGTAAGATTTGAGAAAAGATGAATGGATGATGTTCAAATGGATCTAAAAATTTTTAAGATTTACAACTGGAAAATCAAAACCAGAGACAAAGCTGTCTGAAGAAACTTTGTGCAGCAGACAAAGGCTCATTCAGCTTAATCCTAGTATAAATGACAAGGTGGATTTGGCATGAAAGACAGTAAAGTTTGCTAGCTAAGCTTCATCCAACAAGTCGGTAAAGGTTACAAACCCTCCGAACCAGTAAATTACTGCATGAGAATGTATTTGTTTGGCAATTCTATGATATATTTCAATGTGTGCAATTTTTTTGCAATTTTAGTAAATCTTGAACATAATGCTATTTTCTTTTTCACAATTTTATTTTTAAATAGTTGTTTGCTTGAAATTTTGATTTTTGAAGATTGAGACTTCACAGCATGTAACATTGTAATGGATACTATTCTAAAATTTTATTGCCAATGATGTGAGAAATGGTTTATAATTGAAAAAAAATTACATTTTCTAATTCCTACTCAAAATCAACTTAAATTTTAGTAATAAGTAAAATTTAAATTCCTTTCAAAATATTTCCCTATACATTTCAAAATATGAAAGAGAAAATTAAAAAAAACTCATAACTTCAATAAAGTTTTAAATAACTAGCAAAATAAAAATGGTATGGCACTAAAGAAATTAAATAGGAATTGTAGAAACTCTATCAAATCATAACAGAACTCCTTACAACAATATATTAAATTTGCTTAGAATTATTTTAATTATTTAAATATAAAGCAAACACAATACAAATCAAATTTCTAATTAAGTGTAATCAATAAAGATCGTTTGAAATAACATCATAATTACTTGAAATAAAATCTTTTTTCCACTCAAGTCAATAAAAAATATTAAATTACATTAAAAGATATTTTTATTCCAATGGACATGAATAAAAATTTTATGTAAAATCTATCACTAAAATACATACGAATAAAAGATAATCGTTAAGTTGGGTAAATGTATCTGCACAAATCAATAGACACTGTAAATAATAATCTTAGTAAATACGAGCAGCTAATATAGTTAGTATCTGTGTATTGATGAAAAAATTAAAAATAATGTCTATAAAAGTATCTTTACTTACAATCATATCAGAATGACCGGTGTCAACATCTTGAATAACATTTCCTAAAATTTAATAAAATGAAATTATTCAAAATAAGTAATTAAACTTATAAAATATAACATAAATACTAAAAATCAATATCTTAAACTATTAATCTTATTAACTTAATATACTTTAATTATATATGTTGCTTTAGAAAAAATATTTTTTTGGAAAACATAACGAAACTATTTTAGAAATCCAAGTAAATTTCCCATACCAGATGACATTTTTGTTATTTTGTGAAGGACTACACTAAACACATACGATCTATAATAAAATATTCAATATTTTATATTTCTACAGCAAATTTGTCTGCTAACAATAACATTTAAAACTACGTGTAGAAAATTTTGTTGATGACAACAAATCACTTATTGTTGCCATTCTCTAACTAATCTTTTGAGAAATGTTGATTTTTTTATGGCTTAACATCAGCTAAAAATTAAGATTGATTATTATGTCTGTGATTCGGGTAACATGGTGGTGATAGACACATAATATACTGTTGGCATTTTATATTACTAAGTCATGCTAGAATGGTTAAACTTGGTTAAATTTTTGTGATTTAAGTTTAAAAATTTCCCAATCATTAAAAACATTCATAAATAAACCAATTGTTTTAAGTCAACGACGACATTTATCTAATGATATCCCATTCGCACTACACTTTTAAACGTGTTTAAATCTTAGCTGAACTTTCTCAAGGTGGCAACTTGTGATTTAAGTAAGTCGGAACTCATTTATCTTAAATCAGTTTGGCGAACTGATTTAAATATGTTTCAACAGATTTAGCGCACTCTTGTTTTCTGCTATCTTGTCATCAGTATTTATTGAAATATATGAAACCGAGTAATACAAGAGAAGCAAATTTTAAAAAAAATAATCACAGAAATATTTACAAATTTATTAAAAAAGTATGGAAAAATTATATTAAATTTGAGAAGATATTTCTTTCTGTGTCACATACATTCGTTGTTTACGTATTCTTCATTTGAAATTTCGTATTCTTAATTATGTCATTTTGGTCTATAAATGTTTAATAAACGCTAACTATAAAAAAACCAAGACTATCACATATAGTTTATAATAACAAGCAATAAATAAGGTTTTGAACAAAAATCTATATTTCTTAAAGCAGTTTAATGTACTCTGTTGTTCATTATTGGGTTTTTCAGATGTTTATTTGGCTAAGCAGTCACTTTTGATGCCCTTGTCATTCTTTTTGGTGGTCACAATCTTTCTTAATGTCTACCTGTTTTGTCCAGTAAGTTTGTTTTCTTGTTGATCTCATTGATTTGATTTGCCATGATCATTGTATTCTAGCATGACCTAGGTCATGACAGACACGGGGATTATTGCCACTTTACCACTGTGATAATCGCAGCACCGACTATACAGGCTTTCATTATTTGCTCTCTTTGGAAATCTGAGAGATCTTTAAATTTAGATTTTCCTGAATGAAATTAAGAAGACAATGGTATACAATACACTCTCCTACACCTTTGTACTATAAGTAACAATTAGCAGTGTAAAAAATATTCATTTTTAATTCAGGCCTATATTAATATGCATGGAAATCGCTATTTTTACGAAGCATTTCCATTGTTCTGGACAATTCCGGTACCTTGTGCTTTTCAAGGAACTTCGACTAAGGAAAATCTGTTTTTATTTAATGATGAATTATTTTTATTTTGTCTCAAAATATCTATTATTTCAAGTAAATATATATTTCCATTTTAAAACTCTATAATGTGTCTTTTATTTTTATTGTAAAATGAGACATCAATTTTAAAACATATTTTCATTTTTAATAATTAAGTTATCATCTCCTATAATTTTTGTCATTTAATAATTAGTCGTTTTATGTATAACAATTATATTTTTCACTCAAAATAAAATATTTTCATTATGATATTTTATTTTTTCAAATTTTTTTATCTTTGATACAAAGTATTTGTTTGAATATATGCGACTTTATTACTTAAAATAATTTACTTTTGGATTAGTTACTTTTAAATATCTATTTCTTATTTATATAAACATTCTACTTCGACAACGTATTTTCAAAATCTTTTGATAATTCGAATTTTGTGAAAAATGAAGTAATGTGAACAAAGTTATTGAAATAACAAATAATCCCACACATAACATGTGAAACAAGGTGAAGTTCTGAGAATCCTAACTGTCGAGATGGTTTATTAATCCATTATGAAATAAAAATTAAAGATCGTTTTCAAAAGTAAAATGCTATTTATGTCTGACCTGAGCAGAATTTAGAACTTAGTGAGTAGCTACATATCTTACTTTTTTAAAAGATAAATAATTTTTTATTATGTCCTTAGAATTATTCGTCAGTATAATTTCTCTGAGTCATAAATTTATTATTTGGTTTTAATTTTAGATTTTGGTATAAATGAATTTCCCTGTTTTAATAATAGAACTGTTAACTAAAAATAAAAGTAATAAAGTAAGATTATAGTGTTGTTAGGGTGAAAAGTTTTTTAAAACTTACTATATTAGTTGAAACTTTTAAAAAATTTCAGCTAATATAGTAAGTTTTAAAAAAAAAACTTTCAAAAATTTATAAAAATAAATGAAAGATTTGTTACAATTAAGCACTTGTGAACCAACTGAAAAAATTGGTTGTTTTTCTAGTTTTCAGAAATGAGCATAATTTTTATAATTAATTGTTCTTCAATGATATTTCAAAAGTATATATACTTTTTCTTATAATAAATTAAAGAAAATAATCTTTTGTGTAAAGAAAGTTATTCATAAATTAATTTTCTAGAACATAACTTTCTTTTCTTTCCTTCTAAGGATGAATTTGTAACAAAAGAAAAACGTTTGTCAACATTTATTAGGATAATTCTGAGAAATAAATCGTATATTAGTCTTATATTATATCTGAGAAATAGTGTCTTTCGCAACACAAAACGTTATTAACAAACTTTCGTTCTGAATGACATTTTTTTGCATCACAATTATGCAGTTTACTTCATGATTGTGATACAATGCAACACAAATTTCGTTTGATGGATTGATTTCCCTTACATACATTCACTTCATATATGTAAGACAAAACAATCCATTAAACGAAATATGATGAGTTTATTTTCTCAAAATTCAGAGCATTCTCCAAAATTCTCTATTAATAAGTTCTCGAGTCTCAAAATTACAAGGAATTTTACATCCTTAGGCGAGAATAGAAATTTTCATGGAGAATGAGTCTATATTGTATTGTTACAAATTTATAAATAATAATTGTATTTGTCTTAAAATATCTCAGACAACTCAGAAGTACTCACATTTTGGGCAAAAAGTGCGGTATTTAAACATGTTGTAGTTTAAAAGCGGGTTTTCTAATGATGTGGTGACTTAGCGATGTTTTGGCGAGAAAACTTGGCGACAATTGGCGAGATTCTTGGTGACCTGGCGAGAAATAGATACTTCTGGAAACATTTATCACCTAAGCTCTTGGACCAATATTTAGCGAAATAGCCTAGAAGCTTCCAGAACCTTGGCGAAACTGGTAGATTTCTTAACCAAGTCAGTTATAAATACCGCAGCCCGACATAAAAGACAGGCAGTTTTGTGAAGACAGTCAGTGAGTGAAGACGATTAGTTGTGACTGCTAGTTGTTCTCTGTCTGAGGTTTTTGAGACCTGTGATTGGAAGCTGTTTCTTATTATATCTGACGAATTGTAGCTGTATAATTGTGATTGTTACAGCTGAAATTTCTTATATCTAATGGAATTTTTAAGAATAAAAGTCTTGTGTTCATTAAGTGGTTGTTTTATTCAACTCTCAATCGACACGAACCCTGAAGCGCGGTACAGTATATATTACAGCTAGACATTATAAAATGAGTAACTAATATTATACAGAAAATCTTCTCTACTCTTCTCCTACCATCAATTCTAAACTGGGAAACACATAAATCTTTACAATATATTCTTCTAAAACAACGAGGATTGTTAGCTCCATTTAATTGCCAAAATGATACAGTCAAGGCTTCAATCTGAAATATTTTTCGTTCCGATTTTCTCCCTTTAAAAATAACTGTTTGCAGTTCAGTTCCGTATGATTAATATTTTTGTATATTTTTGTTTGTATTAAAAATAACATTATATTATAATAAAAAATGTAATTTCCTCAAAATTAGATTGATTTAATTTTTTTCAATTGGTACACTGGGCGAATTTATACAATTTACCAGCATGTACGATTAAAGCGATGAGCATAGGATGGTGGTATAATTGTTATCCATTATCTACATCACATTTGACAGCTAGGTTCATAATTATGTTGATTATGGGTATGATTGGCGCTTGTCTCTTGTATGATGAACTTGGCTTTGCAAAAATTATGTAATAAATATGTTTACTTATTTACTTAACATATGAAAATTGTTTCTAATTATTAATATACCTTCTAACGTGGTTTCACCGAGATAACTTCTATTGTCTCCGAGAAAAATTTACAAACCAAAAAATGCTCTTTCAGTGCCAATTTGTGAAGTAGTAACTACCGAAAATATTATTGCCATCTTAATTAAGTGCGGATCAGTAATTTTATTCTTTTCCCAGAAATATAAAATATTAGGTATCATAACAAACCTTCATTTGATGCCAAAATTATTTAAAATTTAAATTAATGTCAATCTCGGTAGAAACAGGGGATTTATTTTTATTGCCAAATCTTTACTTTTTATAGAAATCTCTAAATCATCTTCATTTTTATTTCTTTTAGTAGATGATAGTATTTCCTCATTCACAGTTGAAAAGACTTTTTTCAAAATCATAGTTTGTTCTAAATATACTTTAAATGTTACAGCTTATACTTTGTCGTGTGGAAAAGCAGATTTGATAATTCGGGTTCAAATAAACTACTCTCATTAAACTATTATTTTATATTAACAATGATCCCCAAATAGATAACTGATTATATAAAATATCTGTAGAGAGAAAATTTTAAAATTTCTTAAAAAGTTTTTTTCCAAAGGGTCCAAATCTGTATAAATCACATAAAGTTAATTCTTTAAATTGTAGTTTCAAAGTTGCTTCCGTTAGGATTGTGGGGTATAAAATCTTTAATCTCACTCATTTACTGTTAGCAAAATAATAACCTTAATTTATTTTTCGTTAAAGAGGAACTAAAATATTTGTATTACAATCTGGATTTTAACATATTATATGCAAAAGTGCATTATAATGTCACGAACGCAACTAAGTTTGGAGCACAAATCAAAAGAATACAGGGTCCGTTGAGAGTTAAACGTAGTTTTTATTCTCTCTAGAAGTAAATAGTCAAGTAAGACTGTTTACTTCTAATTGTGACCATTGTACTTATTACTCTCTATGAATTAATTCCCGCTGTTACTAGTCTTTTTTATGTCTCTTGACCCATTAGACAAAGACATTTATTATTATGGGTATATCATAATCCTTTTCGTAGGGATAATCCCTTTCTTAAATTCACTGTGTATGATTTACAAATTATTGGATTGATTTATTTACTTCGCGACAAAGATTTAATGAATTTGTATCTATTTTCATTAGTATTAGATATTTTCATGTAAAATTGTTCCCATCTATTATTGGTGCGGGGAGATCTAAATATTTTAAGAGTAACTATGTATCCGGTATATATATATATATATATATATATATATATATATATATATATATATATATATATATATATATATATATATATATATATATATATATATATATATATATATATATATATATATATATAATTAAATTTTAAAAATCTCAATAAGCAAACATGAGAAGAAAAATAAACCGAATGGAGATTAGTTTCGAATGATTTTGCAGGACGAAATTAAACTTTCTTCGAACGCTAATTTATGCAATCTGCTGCTCATAAATTTTATTTATTCAGTACATTTTTCCGATTAAATCATCCAGATAAAACCGCTTATATGAATATTTTATATCAGATTAAATAAATAAAGAAAACAAGCGTGAAATCAAGAAAATGAATTACACGTGTAGTTTAGAAAGAACTATGTACCTCATTTATAAACAAATATGTAAAAAAATCAAAAGAAGGATTATATTTCATTTCACATTTCTATTTCTTAAATTCATTTGTTTTTTCAATAAAATTAATAGGTACAATTTCAATGATTTTTGTGTTTTTCATTTAACTATTACATATTTTTTTCTATTAAAATTTTAATCATATTATTTATTTATCAAGAACTCAATGGCAAAAATTAACAATGCAAATTTTTAATATTAGAGGGCATCATCGAAATATTCGTCATAAATTGAAACGAAGTAAATTCTATTAAAGATTTTTTCGTAGATATGATAATTGTGCATATTCTTTTGGTTTATTGAAATTAATTTGAAAATATATTCAAAATTAATGCACATGATAATATGTTCAAAATTCTCAATTAATAACGAAATATAAATTATAATTAATTTTTGTTAAATTATTACTAATATAATAGTCATTGCTACTTTTATTTAGAGAACAATATATTTGTATTGTATGTACTGCATAATAAAAAAGAAACAATAATCAATTTTGATTGGCGATGCAGTTTTTCTATCGTTTTTGAGAATAAAGAAACTTGTTTATTTTCACAGAAAGGAATTCTGCCCTTTTGAAAATTATCAACTATTTTAGAAAGTAGTAAACTGTAATCAATTGCAACTTTTACTTTCTACAAGATTTTGCTTAAGAAATTGAATTTTTAATAATTTGTCAAGCAGCGACAAAATAAGGTCGAGAAAAAATGCTTTTCATTTAGCTCAAATTTTATGTATACGTTTAAAAGCAAAATGTAAATCCTTGATGTAAAAAGTATTTGCAACTTCCATGTAATGGATTTAATCAAAATAAAAAGTATTTTATTCAGTTTTCTCGATAAGATATTACTTAAGGAAATGAAATTCAAGAGTTAAAATAATTTTTTCTACGTACCCATAGTTGAAAATTTGTTATAAATATTTTGTGTAACTCAGATTTCGGTACATGTTCTTATAATATCATTTATTTTTTCCCTTTCTTAATTTCAAAACTGTTATAATGCTTTAAATTCCAATCGTGTTAGATACATCCTATTTATTCATTTAAAATTTTCCAATTGTTTAAAAAAAGTCTTTTTTTTAATGTTTAAAATATCTTATACAAAAAGTCATTTTTCGTTGTCATTTTATGCATTTTAGATTTGGTTTGATTGGGTTCTCTGGTTTAAAATGAAGTGCACCGAACTATAAAAATCTATGATTCAGAAAAACAAAACCATTATAAAAAGAAAGGAAAACTCATAAACTTTAAGAAATGTTCAAATGCATCACTTACATTCAATGTCTGCACTGAACGATTTATTGTATGCGAATCTCTATTTGTTCAAAAATTTAAAATATAGCATTAGAATCGCAAAGTATTTATATTTAGAACGAAAGTCACATGGATTTTTAGTCAATTAAAATATTTTTATTAAAATTTATCTGTTGCACTGGTTTTAATTTATATTATGAAACATACGCAGAAAATTTTTTAGTGATGAAATTTAAAAAAAATTGCTGGAAACGAAAGGTGTATTTAATTCAAGATTTTTCTCATTCAACAATTACAAAGGTGTAAGTAAATTGAAATATTTTAATTTTTCATACAGTTAAAATCTCTTCACAATAAAAAAAAACTTAATTAATATTACTTTAAGAGAATTTTGTTGTTATTTTGATCTATGTTTATATAGTAGGTGCATTTTGTAAGGATATTTTAAAGTTAAATCTTTACTTATTGGAAAAAAGATTTATTAGACAGTTGATTGAAAAAGTAAAACATCTACTTTATAATACTATTAAGCATGCACTTTTTAATAATGAAGTATATTGTAAGCCAATTAATATTATTGAATAGTTCTTAAATATAAGAACTTTAATAACTAATATGAAAAAAAACAGTGAGATTTTATATATGTACATTCCAAAAAAAAAAAAATCAATGAAAAAACTTTTTACAGTTATATTGTGGTCAATTGTGTTGTTAGAGAAACCGATTCTATTTAAAATAAAATCAAACAAGCGAATAGATAAATATAAAATATAGTTTAAAATTCGTACTTCTAATAACGTTACACTTTCCGATTTAAAATTAATTTCCGGTCAATGCTGATGTATTTGACTTTGTTTGAAACAATAATGGATCTAATTCTTCTAAGCATAAATTACTTATCTATGAGTTTGAAGAAAACAGATAGAGTTCATAACTTTTCACGTACCTGACATGTATTTTACAAAGAAAACAAGTATTAATATCTTTGATCTTTACCGTCAAATTTTAACTATATTCAAATTTTGCTTATTATAAATTAAATTTATTTTAGAGTGAAATTAAGAATAAAATAAAAAGCATTACTTTATTTTGAACTATACTTATTTTATAAAAAAATAAAAATGCGATTCCCCCTGTCTCTCTCTCACACACACAAAATAACAGGTAAAAATATCGGTTATTTCTATCGATTAATATTTAGGATCATTGTGATGATCGCTGATATTCTCAATACCGATTAAATCTACTTTATGATATTACTAGCGATATAGATCTTAACGTAGAACTACATGGATAAATGAAGGTGAAATATAAAATTTTTAAATGTCTTTGAGTAAAGTTGAATCTATAGAATTCAGGAGCTCTATCTTGTATGTTTACAATCAAATGACATTTAAAAATAATTACAAAATTATGCCATCACATGAAGTTGTATGTAAAGGGAAGTATTAAAAACGTATATAACTGAAGAAACGATTTTAATATTAAAGTAAAAAGTATATTATTTTCCAAATTGCACTCATTCCATCGAATCCTCTGATAAACTTTAAAAAACTTCCATGAATCTTTTGATTACAATCCCAATGAACAAATCACAAAAACACCGGAACAAACTACTCTCGCCCACTTTCGAAGTTGCCACCTCAGATCATGAAAATTTTCTGAAATCTCCAAAAATTTCGAGATTTGTAAAAACTGTTTCACTGAACAAACTTCGTCAGAACACATCCTGAAGTGCTTGGGGCTATCCAAGCAAGATTTATAAGACGATCCTTTGATGGGGTGTTTAACTTTATGAACCTGATCTACCGCTGCTAGCGAAAGATGACATCCAATAACACATCAACAATCACAAAAATCATAAAAACATCTATTACATTCCAAAGGTGTATTTGAAAATTTTTCCTATGGACTGTAGACTGATTGTTCAAACATTGTTTTACTATATATTGAAATATTAATTTATTTTTGTTATTGGCAATGAAAAAAAAATGTATTCAATATAATCAAACGTTAAATTATTACTATGATAATTGTGAAAAATATTTAATATTTTAATTAATAATTATTTTGATATTATTAACAGCTTATATAAATAAATTTGTTCTACTAAAATCAAAAGATTAAACATAAAAAGTATTGTCTGTTTTCATCATCTAACACTTGATTGAAATAAATGCGCGCCGAATGAAGATATTTATTGATATATCTCCTTAGGCATAATTGGCAGTACATTTTAAAGACACTATGAGAGGATATATTTCATGAAAAATTCATATGGTTGTGAATCAACGTTATAAGTAAGTAAATGAGAAAAGTTGATTGCAATGAATGTATCCAAGCTAAGCACTGAAAAATTTATTTAAGTAAGTACTGAAAATTATATTATCCTTTGGAGTTTGACATTTGGTTTAATGATTTCTTACTATTATATAAAAGGGGAATTCAAGGTAATTAACTATATTATAGTATAACCATTAAATTAAAATCCTAATATAAATTTGATTTACGAAGAATATGTATAACAAGAAATATCACAATATCTAACAGAAATTACCGCATGGACGCAAATGTGTATACTTTTTATAATTAACGTATTGAAAATGAGCACATATGATGGACGAAACACAAGGAAGAGAATTGAGAATAAATATGATTTCTTTGTAACCATAACTCTGTAAAATCATTGAAATAAATAGCTGAAATTAGAATAATAAAAAATAATAAGAATTTATTTAATTTTTTGTTAAAGAATTTCTATATCAACATTAAAAATCAAATTGAATATAATCAAAGTAAACTAACGATGACGCAACATTCACTGTTTATTCATCACACGGCAATTGTTTGTATTGTAGTAACAAAATTCAGTTCTTGCCTCCTGTAAGAAAGGAAAAAAAATTATACATAAATTTTAAAAGATAAAAAGAGCGAGATAAAATAAAACACATATTTTTAAGCATAAATTGTTATCCTTAAAAATAATTATCTTTTGTATTGTTAAACTTCTAATAAACTACTTTGTTAATAATTTAACAAAGAAAAATAAATCGAAAATATCTAGGCACATCATTTATGCAGTGCAAATAATTGCAAACACACACACACAATTAAGAGTAAAATCATTATATATATATATATATATATATATATATATATATATATATATATATATATATATATATATATATATATATATATATATATATATATATATATATATATAGTTATTATTATTAAAAAAGAAATGTCTCTATTAGAAAGCGCAATTAATTGAAAATTTTTCTAGAAACGAATTTTGTCATATATTTGAGTAGAGATGGAAATTTTCTCGATAACACCATTTAAAACTCTTAATAACGTTTAAAAGCAATGAAAATAAATGATGGACGCTTTATAATTATAAATTGATACTTATTTATAAAAATAATTTTATATTTATAGAAATAGATTTTAAGTTATTAAAATTTTAAAAATAAATGAATTTTTCCATCAACTTAATTTATATCGGAGTCACACACAATTCTTTTAATCTTTTCAATCAGTTAATTACGAGAATTTAAAAAAACATATATTTATATCTAGTTGACGATATCTTATAATGAAAATGAATTATCCCTCATCTGCCTAGAATGAATAAGCTTTAAGGAAAGGTAAGTAAGTAGCTAAAATTTACTACCTACTTACTTAATTCTCCTAAAAAGGTGAGTATATGAACTGAGATAACTTTAAATTTGACTTGAAACATGAAATTTCCTAGGTATTGATCATTTAAATTATTATATATTATGTATGCTGCTACATGAAATCAGATATGAAATGTTACTACACGTACGGGATGATCCAACACTTCATGCAATGGCTGTTGATCTATTAAGACAAATTAAACAGAACTTTGGAGAAAGTTTATTTTTACATAGATGAAGAAATACAAATAACTACATTGAACTTGGTTGAAAGAACTGTAGACGAGGATATTTATATGCTCAACTAATATAAAAAAAGATGAGACAATATATTGTTCTTACCGTAGAAGTATCAATTTCTTATGTACCACTCTTATAAAATTTTGTGCAACATCTTATACAAAAGACTTACACAACGCATAAACACTCAAATTTCAAATTATTAATGTGACTCTCCCAAGGGAAAATGTTTTAAAGTTAGGATTTTTGCACTTAGAGAAATCCTGGAAAAGTCGAAAGAATTTGGTATCACAAGACATCATCTTTTTATAGACATTAAAGAAACTTTCGATAGTATAAACAAAAAATCGCTTGCATGAAGCTCTGGCTGAGTTTCAAATTTTCACTAAGCTATTATTTTTGCTAAACTAAGCTATTTAGAACTAAATTATTTGTTGGAATGTCCAAAACTACTTACAGGGTCAAATTCTTTGGATCTTTATCAGATAAAATGGATGTTAATAATGGAGTCAGGCAGAGTTAATCTAACACCAAAGGCAACATATTCTCAAAATCGACTCAAATTTTGGAATATGTGGATGATATAGACATCATTTCAATAACTATTTCTGCATTAAAAAGATGCTTTTCTTTCTTTAGAGAATTCTGCTAATAGCATGGTACTTATCATAGACAACGAAAAGAGTAAATATATGCATAAACTAAGTAATGAGATCTCCTATGAAGACCATCTAGAAATTGTTTCACAAATTTCAGGTTGTTCAGAGTTTCAGCTCTATTGTTTCTGCTGATAATTACATAATTAGAAATTCAAGGTTAGCTAATGAATAGTAACAAAGCCTTTTATGAACTAAAACGATCTTCTAAATCCTCGCCACTATCAAAATATAGACAATGTTTACTATATGAAACTTTAATTAGACCAATATTTACCTATGACTCAGATTATGACCCTGACCAGAACCAGATGGAACAGAATTATATGGAACCAGAAGCAGAATATAAGAACCAGAATTATATGGAACAGAATGATCAAAACTGGAGAAAGTAAAATATTCACCTTTGAAAGAAAAATACTGCGAGCTCTTTTTGATGGGATTCAAATCAATAATGTATGGAGAAGAATACGTAACTGAGCTATAAAAAGTCTATAGAGAGCCAGATATTAAACATTTCCTAAAATTTAATTTGATAAAAAAGATGGCTCAAATATTTAAAATAGATGATATTTCCACATTAAAAAAGATATTTTACATAAAACTCTGGCAACAAGAAAAAAGATAAACCCAAAATGAAATGGATGGAGTCAGTGGAAACTTGACTTTCTAGCTATGAAAGGAAAGATATTACCGCTCAAGTATAAAAAATAAAACTCTGTGGAACAGAATTCAGAGGAAGACGTTGACCCCTCCCCTGGGCTGTCTAGCCAAATATGTTGATGATGATCAAAACTCGATTTAGCTTAATTGGGGCCCGGGAAAACTTCTTCAAGGGCGGCTTCCTCTGCTTTACAACAATAAACTTTCTATATGATTTGGTAAACGATTCTATTCAATTGACTACGTAAAATAAACTTTCTATACGTTCTGATATAGGAACAAGGGGCAACTGCCCCATTTGCCCCTCTCTTAATCACGCTCTGATGATGATAATACATACCTATAAACCCATTATATGTTCTGATAAATGATTTAATTTGTTAGCAGGATCTATAAAAGATACTTTCTTGTGTATTTTTCCATGAAACTTCATAAAGAACTTTTATTAATTTAAAGTGTGTATTAATACAGTGCATGATCTGATTACATATAATTTAAAAGTGATCACTATAAAATTATTGATTAAGATTTATACTGTTTCGGAATACTCAAAATAGATTTCTTATAAAATTTTGCTTTCTCACAATAGTATGATAACCTTAGAAAAGAGAAAAAAAAGCAAAATTGCCAGATTTGGTACAAAATCTTCCGTTTGGCGATGAAATTGACGGCATATTGTAAACTTATATATCGTTTTTAGAAAGTTTTTCGGCGCATTGTTTGAAGTTTTTATGGTGTCTTCCTGAAGGTAGACAAAATATGCATATATTCTCCTGCCAATCAAAGGAATTTAAATTAGACTGGACTTAAGAGCGAGATACACGATGCAGTACTTTGCTGTGAATATGGGACGATTATTGTACCCTGAAAGTTTCTCGTTGTAGAGTATTTCTATGCAAATGTTAAACTTTATGATGGGATTGACAATATTTCAAAAAATTTTGTGAAATTTTGAATAGTTGTGAAAAAATTGTGCTTGATTATAGCTTATTCCACTATTTTGTTCCATCTCTAATGACGAGCCCGTGGAACCAATAAGATACAACAATACATTATGAGAAATATTAAATGTTGGCAAGATGACAATGAAGGAGTAGAGATGAAAATTAAAAACTCATTTACAAAGAACATGTAGGATATGCATTCTATTACTGTCACCAGTGCACAACAATAATCTTAACATTAAGGATAATTTAATATATTACCACACGTTTTTTCACATTCTTCTTGAGTTTTAAAATTGTTACCATTGCCGCCACAACCACCATAAATAAAAATCATGCATTTCCCAAACGGAGCTTCATAGGCCCATCTTCTGAAAGCTGCTCGGCAAGAACCAGAGTGCGCTGTCAACTTACAAACATCTGCGATGCCATCAACTCTCTCTAAGTTAATTTAAAAGAAAGAAAAGCAATAGTATTATTGATTACATCAATAAATATCTGTTTTGATAAAATAAGATAAAACAAACATTTTTTTCTTGAACTTCCCATTTTTACTGCTGGAATATTGACTAGTTTGTTGACTCAAATAACTTTTCATGTAGGAAATCAAATTATATATTAAATGTTACATTCAATTAACTTGTTGCAAAAAAATGGAGTTTCATCAAATATATAAAAAATATTTTTTAATATAAAAGTACAGCTATTTATATTCCCAACGTTTTGCAACTTGATTTAAAAATGTCTTAAAATATTCTTCTGGATATTTTTATCATGAAACTTAGAGTATAATTTCGATATTTATTTAATTCGTTGCCAAATATTCTGTTAATAAATTGGAAACAAATGAAAATTTGGAAAGAAAAACTAGGTTAAGAAATAAAATATGCTTTTATTAAAAATGTTAAAATATGTTAAATGTAAAAATTTGAAAATAAATGTACCACTTGCTTTAGCAAATTCTTTTGATAGCTCATGTAAAAATTAACTATATTTGAATTTAAATCGAAAATGCTGTGTTGCTTTTTGTTAAATATATTTTAAAAGTCTACTTAAAGACTTTTAAACTTACAAATAATTGTAATTTCAATGTTTCATAAAAAAGTTTTTTACATTTGAAAATTTCATTATGACAGCATTTTCTGTGAAAAACTGCAATGGTATACGGTTATTTTAATTCTGATCTTTAATCTTTGTGATTTCGATATGTTAGTGGTTTAAAGTCCCCTTTAAATCATCAATGGTGTTAAATTAGGTTTTTAGATGTAAATAATTCCTGTGGAGAGATGTGTAAAGATGTAAGAGATCTAGGTTAAAATGAATGAAAAAAAATTTAAATATAAACGTTTTCTTTCGCAACAGAAACGAAATTGTGATTATTATTGTCCAGTATATTAAAGATCAGAGAGCTGGTAATTGCTTTCCGAATTGTAAGTATTTTTTATAATACAGAAAATTATAACAAGATTTTCTACTAAATTAATATCAAGAAAATTAAGAATTCTCAGGATATTTTGAAATTACTGAAATATATTTTAGTAAAAATATGATATATCTTTATGGCAGTTAAGTGATATTAGTGAATGAAATCTCATACATCCATACAGTTCTGATAACAATTATGAAACAATTTTAAATAAATATACACAAAAAATATAAAGTAAAATTTTAAACGCGTATTATTATAGTTAGTTATAAACGTGCTATTTTAAGAAAAACTTTTTCAAAAGTTTCGATATGATTAATTTTAAAATCATTATATCTAAACGATATATTTTGTAAACTTGAATTCGCAATTTGTAGATTGAAGTTGAAGTTTTATTTAATTTTTATTTAAAATTATTTCAGCCATTTAAATATTTATTTTAACTTGCTATGCTCACCAAAGAAAGATAAGTAGCGTAATATTATACCATTCAAATTATCCTAATTGTAATTTACTTGATGCATTTCTTTATCAAATTACATCAATTAAAGCGGAATAGGGCCAGCATGGATAGATTTTGATTTTTGTAGCTTTACTAAAAATTCCAAGTGATATCAGAGTAATGGTATTTACTATATTTTCATAAGTATACATTTCAAAATTTTATGTAATTTATTTATTTTGAATTCACTTAAAACGTTTTGTATCACCGATCGCATAATATTCCAAATGAATCCTAAATAATTTTCTACTAGCTCTTTAATCAAGTTATGCCATTATTCTAGATAAAGCAGCAAATTGACAACTTCAAACTCCTAAATTAACGAGATTTGATTCAGTGTTATTTTTATATTGTAATATAATTCTGAGTATTTGAGTACTATGGCACCAATCAGGTAAAGTTCTAAATATGTGTGCGCACAACGAATAGCTGGCGAGGCACATGTTGTCAGCAAGCGGTTAGCTTGTGGCCCGCGGGGACATCATTAAAATTTAGCAGCTGAAGGGTCAGAGGATATTTCTTTAACCGTTCAATTTGTTTGTTGAAAAATTATCTGAAGGTAATTTAAAAACTTATTATAGATTATTATTAATTTAATTTAATTTGTCCTCTAAATTTGTGAAAATTGTGTTTCTTAAATATGGATTTATTCGGGACATCAAAGGAAGAGTATTTTATTATCTCCCAGCCACTGTTGAGCAAAAGTAGATGGCTGATGCACATATACCTTCTGTATGCACATTGGTGAAATTGTGTCACGTGATGTGTGACTCTTGCATCACGTGAATACAGTCCACTATTAAGGAAAAGTCGTCCCTGAAGGTAGTTTAGTACTCTGCGGTAATAGATTTTGATAAATGACATGTTTATATCAGAATGCAAAAGTTTGAGTCGACAGCCCAACTTTCATTCGGTATTAAATATTAGGTCTATAGGAACGTGCTGTCGATGAAGATGTTGTTAAAACCATGTTAAAGCAAGAACTTTTTTCTGACAACATCAGAGATCGTATTAAGTTTAGTTCAGCTCATCAAACTATTTCGGACCATATGTGGATGATAGGATTGCTATGGAAGTATTCAAAATGAGTGGCCCATGAATTAAATCAGCAGAATTTTGATGATCGAGTCATCACATGCCTATCTCAACTGCTTAGGAACAAAATTGAGCCCTTCTTGAACCGGATGATAACTGGGAATGAAAAATGAATTACCTAGAGAAACATTGTAAAGAAAAGGGTTTGGCTAGTTGTTGTATGCACGATATATCGGCCTGATAACATCTTAAAACTAAAGCCAATAAACGAAAAAGATTCATCAGAAGGTTATAAACTTAAACGATATTTAATTTACATTATATACAAAAGTGATACACATAAGGCGCGATAGTGACGACAGCTTCGGTCGGAGTTAACAGTCCGACTGACAGTTCGTTATTTTTTCCCTGAATCACTGGTGCTGTAGCGCCATCTGGTGTCTCTGTTGGATTTGTCATTTCTTGTGAGATTCCTGGTATTATGCTGCCATCTGGTGGAATGTACTGGATTTAATGTTGTATGTGCGATCGCCACAGTACTCCCCCTAGTGCGATGCACGATTAAGAGGAGTATCGAAGATTAAATCGTACACGACGACCTGAACGAGTGATGACAGTTGGAGGTTGGTTGCTAGCGGGAACAGGACACGTCTCAGCCGTATTGTTCTGAACAGGACTTGGAGTGTGTGGAACATCTTGTTGCTCGTTAGAACTCTCGTTGAACGAAGGTGGGAGAAGAAATGCTGGTTTCAGCCTGTCAATGCTGATGGTGGTTTGGGAACCGTTGACGTCCAGCAGAAAAGTTTTCTCGTGACGAGTGATGACTTTAAAGGGTCCATCGTAAGGGCGTTGAAGAGGACGCTTGACAGCATCATGCCTCACAAAAACATGAGTGCATGAGGAGAGTTCTGACGGTACAAAAAAGGAAGGCGTGGAAGAGAGATGTCTCGATGCAGGGGTTGGTGACAGCTTTGACATCTGCTCTTTAAGATCTTGTAAGAATGAGTGGTCAGGAGTATCCGGTGATGGCCTAACCGATGCTGGGTTGAAAAAATCACCTGGAAGGCGAATGGTGGTTCCATAGACCATCTCTGCACAAGTCGATTGCAGGTCTGGTTTAAAAACAGAACGTAGACCGAGCATGACAGTCGGCAGGGCTTCGGTCCAACGCTGTGACTGTGACATATGAGCCATGAGCGATTGCTTAAGACTGCGGTGCCATCTCTCCACGATTCCGTTGGATGACGGATGGTACGGAGTCGTCCTGATGCGCTGAATTCCAAGTAACTTGGTGAGTGCTTTGAAGAGATTCGAATGGAATTGTCGCCCCTGGTCAGTAGTAACAAGTTCGGGAACACCAAAACGTGCTATCCAATGATTATAGAAGGCTCTGGCAGTCGTGTCAGCAGTGATATCTGCTATGGGAATTGCCTCTGGCCACCGGGTGAAGCGGTCTATGCATGTCAGAATATATCTTGAGCCTTCTGATGGTAATAGTGGTCCAACGATGTCGATGTGGACATGAGCAAAACGCTTGTCTGGCACAGGAATTTTTTGGATCGGGCTCTTTGTGTGACGCTGAACTTTGGACTTTTGGCAAGAGAGGCATGCCTTAGTCCAGGCAGTTATATCACTGAGCATAGATGGCCATACATATCGCTGTTGAATAAGTTTTTTCGTCGCCCGTATGCCAGGGTGTGACAAGTTGTGGAGTTGCTGAAAAACAGGTTGCCGGAAGGATGCAGGTAGATAAGGGCGAACAGTTCCTTGAGATGTGTCACAAAAGATTGAAGTTTGTGGGTCTAACTTCAAGGGTTGAAAGTTGAGACTGCTGGCACTAGGATTCGACAAAAGTGCCTGTAATTCTTGGTCATTCTCCTGTGCTGCTGCGATGGACGAGAAGTCAATGGCAGAAGGAATGGTAATGTCGTGTATGCGTGATAAGGTATCTGCCACGACGTTTTCCGATCCCTTGACATGTTTAATATCGGTGGAGAACTGTGCGATGAAGTCCAGTTGCCTGAGCTGTCTTGGAGAGGATGAGGAATTTGTAGTAAAGGCAAAGGTGAGAGGTTTGTGATCTGTCTGGATCTGGAACTGTCGTCCCTCCAAGGAATGTCGAAAATGTTTCACAGCTGCATAGACGGCTAGAAGTTCTCTATCGTATGTGCTGTATCGAGTTTCCGTAGAAGTGAGCTTCCTTGAGAAGAAGGCGAGGGGTCTGATGCCATGTGGAGTTTCAGCTTGCAGAGTGGCGCCAATGGCCATATCTGAAGCATCGGTTGCAAGAATGAGTTTGTCATTATCTGTGTGATAAGACAAGGTAGTGGCTTGAATCAGGTCCTCTTTGCAGCGTTCGAAAGCTGCGCTAGCTTCCTCGGACCACACAACTGGGCGATTGTCCTTCTTCTTGCTATCTTTTAGGAAATGAGTGAGAGGAGCTTGTCGGCGGGCGGCTGCTGGTAAGAATCTTCGGTAAAAATTAATCATGGCCAGGAAACGTCGAAGCTCAGCCACAGTTTGGGGTTTTGGGAAAGATGATATGGCTTCAACTTTTTCAGGAAGTGGGCGAACCCCGTCTTGGGTGATCAGACAACCTAAGAATTTGATTTCTGATTGGCCGAAGATGCACTTAGATGGGTTGAGTGTGAAACCGAAGTGTTGCAAGCGATTAAAGACTTCTTTCAAGTGAGAAATGTGTTCCTCTTCGTTTGTAGAACCGATCAGGATGTCATCAAGGTAGGCAATGCAGTAGTCTAAACCTTGAAGAGCATTGTTAATGCATCTCTGAAAGGTCTGCCCAGCGTTTCGGAGGCCAAATGGCATAAAAACAAACTCGAAGAGTCCAAAAGGTGTCGTCACCGCCGTCTTTGGTATGTCGTCAGGAAAAACAGGGATCTGGTTGTAGGCGCGTGTGAGATCGAGAGTGGTAAAAATTTTTCGCCCAGCTAACAGATGTGTGCAGTCCTGGATGTGTGGAACAGGATAGCGGTCCGGAACTGTGACAGCATTCAGTCGTCTGTAGTCACCGCAAGGTCTCCAGTCACCGCTTTTCTTTGGAACCATGTGCAAAGGACTTGCCCAAGGACTTTTGGATGGACGGATGATGCCTTGTTGTAGCATGAATTGGAATTCTTCCTTTGCCGAATTTAGGAGAGGGGTGCTGAGACGTCTGGGCTTGGAAAAAACTGGAGGGCCGGTGGTCTCAATATGGTGATATACCTCGTAACTGGGCCTATCACCATTGAGACCCGAGGTGTTTAGAAGAGCGGGATAAGCAGACAAAAGTTTGTGGTATTTTGAAGATTCAGTTATTAACATAACTTTCTGAAGTGGCTCCGTAGAAATTTTTCCTGTGACCGAGATGTTGGTTGTGGGGTCCAGAAGTTGCCTGCGCCGGACGTCGACAAGTAAGTTGAAGTGTCTCAAAAAGTCAACACCAATGATAGGATTTGAGACGTCAGCGACTATAAAAGGCCAGGAAAATGATCTTCGTAGGTTTAAGTTGAGAGTTAATAATTTCGTTCCGTAAGTTGGAATAGGAGTGTTGTTAGCTGCATATAAAGTCAGTTTTTCTCTTTGGGTATAAAAATTCTTAGGGCGAGGAATGACGGACACGTCAGCCCCAGTGTCAATAAGAAATTTCATGTTTAGAGCATTGTCGACCACATAAATTCGGGAAGTGCCGCGGTCAGCCATCGTGGCCACCTGTGACCGCGATGCTAGTTTTCCGGTTGACGGAAGGAGCAAGGTGGTGTACACTTTTTAGCTTTTGATCCAAAATTTGTATGGTAAAAACATAAATTATTGGAGGGCTCTTTGTATTGGCGGTTCCGTCCCCTGGATGGACTACGTCGCCTGCTGTTATTTCTATAGTGGCGCTGATTTTGCCTAGAACGTGCGTTTTGATGAACAATGGTTGAGAGTTCGCTCACTTGTTTAGTCAATTGCGATATTTGTGCTTCAAGGGTGCTCGTCGGAGGAGATGGTTGCAAGCTTGTGGAATTTATGGTTGAAGCATTAGTGAGGTCTGAAATTTTGTCCGCTACTGCGGCAAGTTGAGGGAGATCATCACTAAGTGCAGCGAGAATGCTTTGCGTGCTTGTAGGAAGTCTGGAAAGCCACAAGGATCGTAAAATAGCTTCTCCTGCCGTTGCGCCAGCAAGGGAACGCATACGGGTAAGCAATTGTGAGGGGCGTTGGTCGCCAAGTTCGAGACCTTGCAAAAGTCTGCGGAGTCTGGATTCTTCACTTTCTGAATGCAAGTCTATTAGACGAGCTTTAAGGTTTTTGTATTTATCCTTGGTCGGAGGCTGCAAGACAATGTCAGAGACAGTATTGAGCACGTCAGATTCAACCGCAGAAATTACATGGTTAAATTTGGTTGAATCTTCAGTAATGCCAGAAATTGAGAACTGTGCCTCGAGCTGTGCAAACCATAAGGTTGGATTTGCTTTCCAAAATGGTGGGGGTTTGACAGAAACACGAGACACACTAGCCTGTTTTTCGACCTCGTCGTCACTCATAGTGATACGAAATATAGGGATGAGCCACAAGAAATTATACAAGAAACAAATCAGAACACAAGAAAAAAATGAATTTCCCAGGGACAACCTTAACAACAATGATCAAAAGGTAATCAAAATGTAGGAAAGGAAATTAAGACTGCTACCAATAAGTACATATGATGCAATACAATTATGAATTAAAAAAAAGCAACAATTTTAAGCAATCAATAGAAAATGCGAATATGTAACTTGTAATATAACACAATGAAACAAAGGAATAGAAAAAAATAGCAAGGCATGAAAAATAACACAAATAAATAAAAATGGATAGCAAAATATGGAATGAAATAAATTAGCGTTTAACGATCCGATGGCAATAATGAAAAAATGAAAAGAATAGAACGAGCTTACTTAAGATGATTGAAGTACGCATGGAATTCAAACGGTAAGAAACACAAAAATATATATAAATAACGATGTCGGCAACGATGAAGCACAAAGCACCTTTAGTAGAGCACAAACACGTTCAGTAAAACAGTATTGTCCGCTAAAACGAAAGCAGTTTGGCACCAGCACGAGTATTTTCATCGGTGAAGGCGATCTGTCGTAATTCACAAATTCCTTGATTTTCAGTCGAAATAATGATGAATATTTCACATATGATGATATGGCAAGCCATTGAAAGATGATATTTTACCAGATTAGAAGGCAGCTACACGATCGAAACGGATAACTAATTGTCCGTGGAAGCGAATGCTTTTCGGTTCGAGAATAAATACACGTGTTCTATCTTCTAAGAGTCACCAATTTGGCTGATTGTTGTATGCACGATATATCGGCCTGATAACATCTTAAAACTAAAGCCAATAAACGAAAAAGATTCATCAGAAGGTTATAAACTTAAACGATATTTAATTTACATTATATACAAAAGTGATACATATAAGGCGCGATAGTGACGACAGCTTCGGTCGGAGTTAACAGTCCGACTGACAGTTCGTTATTTTTTCCCTGAATCACTGGTGCTGTAGCGCCATCTGGTGTCTCTGTTGGATTTGTCATTTCTTGTGAGATCCCTGGTATTATGCTGCCATCTGGTGGAATGTACTGGATTTAATGTTGTATGTGCGATCGCCACAAGGGTATACTGTGCGGAAAACTAAGTCTTTTCGTGTCTAAAACAAATTTGACTCTGAATAAGAGAATGTTGTGTAAATGGTAGGACATCTGAGGACCAATACATTATCAAAAATAAAAATTGAACGAAAAGCTGAATTCGGAAAAGTTTTGTCAACAACTAAATAAATTAAAGTTAGCAGTCCCCCCCCCAAAAAAAATATGCCGACGATGTACCAATAAAGAAGCCAAGAAATAAGTCCGTTAAATCTGCAGAACTAGGCAGGAAATTTCTGTCCCATACACCATATTCTCCGGATTTATCATCCTGCAATTATCACTTCATTTTGTCCTTGAAAAAGTTTTTGGGAGGCGAAAAATCAAAGAAGGAAGAAGATATCAATCAAGCACTGTTTGAATTTTTCGCATGAAGACATGAAACATTTTTCAAAAATGGGGTATAAAAATTGCTCTCACGCAGGCAAGAAGTCATTAGTAATAATGGCAAATATATACTTAATAATGTTTATTGATTTCTAGAAAAATTTGTATATTGTTTTATTCCAAAAATGGGTAGAACTTTCTAGTAGACCTAATAATAATAATATTAATGTATTGTTTTGGCAAAACAATATAAAAGATCATTTTAAAAATATGAATAATTTGGTAGTAATTTTTTTAAGAGTCTGTGGTAGCCTAGTGATTAGGGCATCGACCTACCGTCCGGAAGGATGGAGTTGGATTCCCAATGCCGTAAAAGACCCATTGAGTAGATGGAATAACGACTCGTTAAATCTGTGGAATCGAAAGTCCTGTGGTCGGTTGTTGAGCAATTACCATGGGTGTAATGGTATGGACAAAATTTCCTCCCTCTTTAGATCAATGTCAAAATTAGGTTAGTGGATCCTCTGGTGCTACCATCTATCAGAGGAGATGAGAACAAAATCGTAGTTTCACCTGCTTAAACGAAAAACGCACCCTACTGACTTAAATTTGCAAAGACAACGGCATAGCGAGCTTGGATTATCCAAGTATCATAAGTAACAACAACATTTTTTTATAGTTACTGAAGTTAAAATCATATTTTAGATAACTTGATTTTCACTATCTTCGTAATCAAATTAAAGTCTAAATTATCAACAAGTTAGAAAAATTGGACATGATTTTGGTTACCATACCTTCATGATTGCTTTTATGATAGAATTAAAAGGCTTATCGTTCTCATAGGATTTTTGCCGCACCAATTCCTCCAGATGTGACAATGACGAATCATACCTTGACTTCTCTTTATTCTTAACAATTTTTCTTGGAATGCATTACCGTATACTTTCGTTAACATATAATTCATTTTACGCCCATTCGACTCCGAGGCAAACAGAATCTTTACTTAGAAAAACGTAAACACCTTTTTTCCTTTGTAAGTTGAAAGTTATCAACATTTTTGTGTAATGTGTACAAAGAAAATTATTCTTATCATATTAAATGTTCAGAAATATAGAAGTCAAAAATACTTATGAGTACATTTCGCT
The DNA here is from genome assembly GCA_037975125.1 of Latrodectus hesperus. Classification (NCBI taxonomy): domain Eukaryota; kingdom Metazoa; phylum Arthropoda; class Arachnida; order Araneae; family Theridiidae; genus Latrodectus; species Latrodectus hesperus. The sequence continues at coordinate 58,901,991 of CM075853.1, forward strand.
TAACTACGTTCAACTTTATTTGTTTATTTATTTATTTTTTTTACAATCTTTGGTGATTAATCAATGGGGTTGTGGAAATCTGGTGTCAACCAGATATTTTACCCTCATTAACTTTATTCACTCATTAACTCATTCACTCATTAACTTTTTTATTCATTAACTTTTAAAGTTTTATTAATTCGTGGTATTTTTTTTATGGTTTTTAATTGAAAAAAATCAGAATTTTGACACTTAAATTTTAAATTTTTAAAATTTAAGAAATAAAGACTTATTTTAAGAAATATGAAATTATTCAAGTACTATAAGCATACTATAATATTATTAAAATAATTAATATTTGTAACAAAAATTATATAAATTTTAAAATTATTCTATTAAAATGCAAAATAAACTCATTTTTGTTGCATTTGCTGTATTTAATACAAAATTTAATTTTTCAAATAATTTTAAATATCTTTTTCTATTGTAAGTAGTACATTTTATTAAAAAATAGAATGATTTTTTTATTAGTTGCCTTTTTCGAATGAGAAATTAGAATTTTGATCTTATACACTATAAGAAATTTGAAGAGTGCTATCTATGAATATTAAATACAAACAATTTGATAAAAGAGTAAGAATAAGATAAAAGGTTAAAAATTTGCTTTCAAAATCATTTTAGATGATTTATTTATTTTCTCGCCTGCTTCCATTTTACAGCCTCATTTACTTCCCAAAGCTCAGATTAATTTTATGAATTTGAATATTACACAGAAGCTGAATAATATAAAATTACATATTATTTTACAAGGATATTTTATATTATTTTGCTTTTTGTTTTGGCATAAGGATACTTATTTTTTATTAAAATATCAATTTGTATATAAATTTTCTTATTTGATTAAAAATAATTTTACGTTAACAATTTAGTTTCTTCAACAAAAAATATTTTTAATTAATAAAACTTTGTTATTTAGTATTATATATATATATATATATATATATATATATATATATATATATATATATATATATATATATATATATATATATATATATATATATATATATATATATAGGAAAGCAGTGAATTTTAAATAAAAATATAATATAGATTGGCAGAAAAATTTCAAAAAAATTGGAAGGAAAATTTTTTGTTTTTACTTGCATGTATTTTATTTTTAATTTCATTTTGATTCAAATTTAGCAACAGCTTAATTTAAGCAGTTACTTAAATTGCTTCAGTTATTCATTTCATTCATTAAGATATTTTTGAATTTCTTGAGTACATATCATTTAATCATCAGAATAAATAAAATCGAATGCTCGCAATTGAAATTACAAGAATACTTTGATTTCAGCTTTAAATTATTGAATTTATTAAATTTATTTCATGAAACAAATTATGAAAACTGGACTGCGTTAAATCCCATTCAAATAGATCAACTTACCAAATCCAGTAAGAATTGTTATGAACAGAAGTAATACCGCAATTTTCATGGTTACCTTTATCATTATATTATAAATCTTTCTTGCGATACAATGATGGACTTACAAAAAGTGACACTGTGTTGAAAGACAGCTGAAAACTCTCAAAGTAATTCAATTTTATAGAATAGATTACCACTAGACTTTTATGATTATAATGCAACAGTATTTGAACAGGTTTTTAAACCTGTAGATCTTTCCTGATATTTGATTGAACTACATAAAAATAAACTAAAATAAATATAAGTATTCCAACGCAGTACCAACTCTACATCTCTTTCTTTAATGCCTATACAATAGCATTCTTAAAAAAGTAAAGTATAAGAAAATGAGGTAGGTACATTTTGCACTTTACTGTCACATAACACTATATTGAAGATAATGGATGTATTTTTATTATACTTTCTGAAATTGGATGAAAATAATTTGTTACTTCTTAATACTGATATCAATAACTACTTTTGGCAAATGATTTTTACTGGAAGAAAGAAGTCCAAATAAAACAAAACATTTTAAGTCATTTCAAGACTGAAAAATTGTATGGACAATTGGAGATCTCAATTAGAATCCAAATTAGGCATAAAATTATTTTAAACACAATTATTTATTTGAAAAACTGAAGATTTTTCTTAACAAGTTCAAGAGCATCTTCTAATTTTTCAGTTTCTTAGATATTATTCAGCGATATTTTTCAAATTTTCGGAAAATGTTATAACATTGATATAAGACATTTTTATTCTTATTTAAAGAGAAACTTTTATTGAAATAATGAAATTATTCGATCATATTTGCTCTGATCTACATACTTGTCTTCTCGTTTATGTATTCATATTTTTCTCAACTGTTGTTGTTGTTGTCGTGTGCCAGCTAGGCTGGCAACATGGGGTGTGCTGCTCTACTATTCCTACTGAACCATATTTTGGTGTGGAGTCCGATTTCTTCAGTACACACTTGCCATAGGTACCAGTTTATAGGGTAGGAAACCATTCTCACCTCATTCATACAAGGAAAGGACAAATACAAGATAAATAGAGAGAGAAAGTACATCCATGCCTGAACCGGGATTTGAACCCAGGACCTCCTTATCCGCAGTCAGGCACGCTGACCACTAGACAAGTTGAGTATATATACATATATATATATATATATATATATATATATATATATATATATATATATATATATATATATATATATATATATATATATATATATATATATATATATATATATATATATATATATATATTCATTCCTCAACTGTTATGATAATCTTATAATCAATTCTGGTTGATTAAAACATAAACAATATTTTCTTATTTATTGACATTTAAACTATTACTATTAGAATAATATTTCAAACCACAAATCCTTGAACTTTGAATTTCAACAATAGTGAGTCAATTTAGACTACAAATACGATTTTTTAAAATTTTAGTTTCGCCCGATGGAAATTGAGTTCAGAAATTTAACTAAGTTATTTATGTATATTTACATTTGCAATAAGAAAAATGGCCATTAATCTACTCTTTATACCTGCAATATTTGCAAACAAGCCTGTAATACTCCAGTGCCTATGAAAGACCTCCAATTTCATTTTTCAAGGTAGGATTTATTTGAGATTTGTATTTAAGTTTGCTTATATACAGATATTTCACTTTTGTTTTAATGTATAAACCGAAGGAAAACTCGAACGAGGTTAAAAATTCTTTTATTAGAAACACATTTAATTTGAAGAAGATCAAATGTATATAATAACAAATATCTATTGATTTCAACCATCTAAAATGCGTATAAGCGGAGAAATTTCAAATTTATTTTATTTCAAGAACTACAATTCCAATATATTGAGTTGCATTATGGAATAATTTTTAAACTTTTTATTGCGTTCTTCACTGGCCACCAAAAGTTAAGGAACAACATATTTTTTGAAGAATATCATAAAAAATTGACACGAACTATAAAATTTATGGTTTATATAAATAATAAAAACGAATTTTTTATGTAAATTTATACAAAAATTCTAGTTACCAGTTTTTCTTTTATAGAAAAGAACAGGTGTATGTGAGTGAGAGTAAATTATGCAAACATCAGGCTTTCTTAAATTACTCGTTTAACTTTTGTTAGTACATTAGTTGACAATAGTCCGTAAGGTTCCTCAATATCTGAGAGATGCCATTTGCCTGATTCATTATGGTGGCGAGCAATCGGATAGATGGAATGTGAATATCATAAGCTGATGCTGCTAGGTGCCTTAATGTGTCTCGCATTATGGTACATCACCTCTGTAATCAACACCAAACCGAAGTTTCGGTGTCCAGAATACATGGCCATGGCCGACCACGAGCTACAACACCTGCAAAAGACTATTTTATAGTTCTTTCGGTCCGAAGGAGAAGAAGCATTTCTGTGCCGTAACTTCTTGCAGAGCACTCTGTATCATCAGTGAGAAGAATATCAGCTGGTATAGTTCGAATGCGTCTTCATAATGCTGATCTCTATGCAAAGCTACCAATTATGTGTGCCACCTTCACCGAATGACAGAAAGGGTCCACTTATCTTGGGTAAGAGAATACATTTCCTGGACCAGACAGCTATTGGCCTCTGTATTTTTTACAGATGAGTCCGAGATTCCCAAGGGATACCGATTTAAGACGAGTGATGATCTGTAGAGAACAAAGCACTAGATACCCTTTATTCGACACTGCTAAAATACAAAAGTACCGCGGTGTTGGAATAATGGTTTGAGCAAGGATCTCACTTGGTATACCAACTGGCTTACGTGTGCTCAAGGGAAGAACTGTAATCGATGTAAGATATCGGGATGACATCCTTGATCCACATGTCCACCCATATGAAGGTGCAAATGGCAATGATTTCTTTCTGATAGATGATAACACACGACCTCATCGATTAGAAGTTGTTAAGGAAAATCCTGAGGGTCACGGTTTGGAGTGAATGGAATGACTAACTTGATCTCCAAGCCTGAATTCTATCATCATAAGGGACTAAGCATCTAAGGTTGGTAAACAGGTTGCTGCTTTCAAATCCTACTCCAAGGTTTGTAGAAAAACTGGAAAACAACTTACTTTGTTTTTGGTCTTCGCTTCCCATTTCGGTAGTCGACAACTTAATTGATAGCATGGAAAAATAATTCCTCCAATGCTTTCAAGCTAGGGGTAAGTATATCCCTTATTAAAACTTTTTTTCTCGTTGTGCAAAAACACAACAGCATATATAGAAACACATCATGACATTTTACCATGAATTTATTTTTTTCCACGAATGGATTATTTCAGCGCGATTTTTTTAAATCATTTTCGTGTTTTATATAAACTTCTATGTTGAAATCAATAAACACCGGTTCTGTGCACATATCATCCAAATTTGGTGTTTCTACATTCCTTCATTCACAAATTAGGCGCAAAAAACAGCTATGTTCCTTAATTTTTGGAGGCTACTGTATGACGCATGACGAAAGAACTCCACGTGCTGTGGTTTATTACCTTGCAGATTTCAAGATTGTATGAATCGTGAATAATAGGATTTTTTAATGATAGAATTTTGAATTATAATGAATATTTTTATCAATATAAGAAATCAAATACTTAAAATTTTGCTCGATAACATCATTTTGTAAATCAATGTCTATTTAAGTAAAACCTGTAAGTTAAAAGGTATTTTTATTAACGTTTACTGAAACTGTTCAAACAAAAATACTGAAAATTGCAATTATTTAATAATATCTATTTATAATCACGAAGTTTCATTTAATAAGTATTTGCAGCTGCTCTTCTCATTAAAAATTTGTTTTAAATATGGTTCACATTTTCTCTCTTTCTAGTGTAGGATTTGTTTCTTATATGATGAAGGTTTTAATTTTTTTCTACTTTGCCACACTGGTGGTTTGCTTAAATGGTATGTATAACCGACTTAAATAACATTTTAAAATATTGTTGCATTCGATGCATCAAATTTAATCACAAAGCTTTTAATATATGACAATAAATAAGGAAAAATATTTTTCCATTTTTTCTCTCATTTGAATATAGTTAAAAACTTTTAGCACTTGTTTATTTATTCCTGTATCTAATGAGCTGTTAATGACAATTAGTACATAATGCAAGGTTAAAAAAAACAAATTCTTCTAATTGAGAACAAGTATTTTAATCAACATATTCTATTTTCCTCAGGTAGTCTTCTATTTAGAAGCCGGAAATACGGAAACGTTGATTATGGGAATTCTTTTTGAAATAACCTCCTCGTAAAATTTATTATTTAAAATAGATTATATAACAAAAATTTAAATATTGAGTACTAAATTCTACTGGAAAGCATAGATTTAAACCATAAATAATTAATTTTATTATTGTATTTTAATAATTGTTATTTTTTTCGTTACTTGTGAGAGGAAAATTTTTAGAAGATATCGAATGAACGCAAAACATTGATGATATTTTAAACTTACTAAATAATCTCGAGAAAATAAAAGTAGATCTCCTATTAACTTTCTTTACTTAACAAGTGTTATAAAAAAATCTGAGTACAAAAAAGATTTTCTTAAACTAATCATCGATAGTGAGCTAAAAAATTTAAATTCATTCTTTAAAAAACATACTTTTATTATTTTTCTCATTAATATGTAAGTGAACACACAATTAAAAATTTTGTAAATTTTATAAAGCTCATTCCTTTGATATATATATATATATATATATATATATATATATATATATATATATGTATGTAATTTACAAAACTACATATATTTTTAAATACTTTTTTTACTAAAAATTTAACAATTTATTAAATAAAGGAAAAACTTTTAAAAAAATGGAAAAATTAAAAATATTGTAAATAAGACATATTTTTTGATATTTTGAAAACAAATAAAAATATTAAATTTTGTTTTACCGTATATATTAGTAAACTCTAATCATTTTTTTTATATCTAAAAGCTCGTTTTAAAATACCAACTGGACAGTGTAAGCTATTTATTTTTCAAATTTATTGTAGGGCATATAGTGCGCATAATGTACAAAAAAATTATTACAAAAATATTTTTAATATATTGTCATTAATATTTTTGTAAGTGTAAAATAAATAATTATTAATGTACATAAAATGTAAAAAATATTTAAGAAATCTAAATCTCAAAATCAACATGATTTTCAGCAAAGAATTGCATTTTCCATTGCTTTGTAATTAGTAGAAATGTGATATTTATTTTGCCTGTAACAATCTTTAAGGTGTTTGTCTGTAAGTTATGGCCTGTATTTTGATTTCATAGTAGTCATTGTCGAAAATAGCAATTCCCACAAGAACGTGTACTCCAAAATGTTTTGTATTTTATATTTTGCTTTTTTTCAAGAATGAGAATTTACTTTGCGATTATAAAGCAATGTCTTTCTGGTGATCTAATATTTCCATAAATTTTACAATTACTTGAACAAGAATATAGTTGGATCCGTTACAACTATTTGGTAAACAACAGTACTCACAAAATAAGAGCATTTTCTCTGTGTTATTAAACTGTTGAAAGAACCTTTCAAATTAGACATGAAAGATGGTAATTTATCTTGATGAGTCCATTTCACCCATGCTTATCATTTGTTTTATCAGGGTACAATAAATTTATTGACATTAATAATCATTGCTATTCCCGTATCAGTAAACATTTTAAGACTCGTTTTCACTTTTATTGTGTTATACATTCGTGTAGAATTAATATGTAAGTGAGCATTTATTTTCCTATATTCCATTTACTATAATTTTTTTTATCATGAATCATCTTTTTCCTTACTTTATCCGATTTAACTTCAAGAGAATTAATATCGAATCTCCTTCTTATCTTTATGATTCCTGTATTCCAAGCTAATTACTTCCCATTTAGTGACCAGGTTTCTTTGATAAGCATTTTTATGGAGAATTGTAAAGTTTGGAAAATATGTAGGCTAAACTTTGCTTGCAATATGTAATCCTATTGAAATATACATATTGAAATCTTTCTGTTAGCCGACTATAGGGGATTCCCTATGGTAAGAAAAATGAAAAGAAATCTTAAGAGCTAAGCGCTCTTAGGTCAATATATAAAAATTTGTACTACTGGGTGTGTGCAATAGGATAAACAATTGTACTGAGCACCAATAAGATGATGCATAAGATTGCAGTTTAGAAGTCTGCTTTTCCAGGGCGTCTCCTAGATTTATGCTGACTATCACAATACTGGAGGCAAAAGCGTGATTCGTTTGAAAAGGCTACATCATGAATATAGTTGATCTCTCTCTTAGATGTAAAATCATCTTTGTTGTCGTGTCATCCATTGCATTACTACAAATGAAAACAGATATGTTTTCTAATCAAAGGTAACTACACAGTTTTGGGGTATTCCATTATGCTGCAAATGATGTATAATAGTTTGAATGGTTATAAATCCCTCTGCTGCAGACTGTATTCATTGTGATATGATTGTAGATATAAGAGAATTCCATCAAAATATCATGAGCATAATATTCATATCATCATATTGTGGCGCGAAAAGATAATTGTAATCACCTTTTTACATCCACCGGCTTCTTATTTAATCTTTATTGTTTGGTTACGAATTAGAAATTGGTCACAGTATCAAAACTATGACCGATTTCTCAATTTTATTCTAATTTTAACTGTTCTATGCCAGATCTTCCTTGATCAACTTATCAATTAGAAGCACATTCATTTTATTATATGATGTATACTGTAACAGTGCATTTAAAAATCAAATGTAAAACCTTTCACACTTTTAAAAGTGATTTTTTCATTACAGTTTTGCAAATAGCGATTGCAAACATTGCATACTCTCCCACTGTGTATGCAAAATCCATGTGATTTGTATTTTTAATGATACATTTTCCATGTTTATACCTGTGCACATACGCATTCATAATTGCTTGATTATTTTAAATAATTTAAAAATACTTTTTTTATATTTCAACAGCTGAATGCAGCGAGGAAGATGATGTATGTGACTTACCTCTTGTAACGGGTCCTTGTAAAGCAGCATTTAAAAGATGGGGGTTCGATCCTTATGAAGGAATCTGCAAAGTGTTCACATATGGTGGATGTAAAGGAAATGCAAATAATTTTAAAACAAAGGAAGAGTGTGAAGATATTTGTGGTAAAATATTCTACCTAGCTCAATTTTAACTGTCTTCATTTATTTTTTATTCACTGCTCTGATTTTAGCACTAGAAAATTGTTATATATTTCATTATATTTACAATCAATATTTTCTGGTTGTGTTATAATTAGTGTAAGTCAATAAAACTTCTGATAACAAACAAATTTTTAAGAAAGACAAGTTTTTACTTGAAAAATAAATTTATTTTTCATTAAAATTTAAATGTTTAATATAAAATGATTTCAGGATTATGAAATAGTTTCATTTTGCATGCAATAGAATTTGTATAAACTAATTTTTGTATGTAAAGTATGTTTTGATATTACAAAATGTAAAGTATGCTCGAGTGAGAAGCCTTATTATAAGAGAATATATAAGCCACTTTTTTATACATAATTTTTAAATCAAAAATAAAAATTATTTAGAGAATTCATGATTCTAAAAATTATTAGAGGAGGACTTCTTAAAAGTTAAATGAGGTTAAGTTAATCCAAAACATGGAGTTGAGAAAATCTTAGAACATAAAAACAAATTCCGTATTAATATAGATACTTAAAAAGTTTATTGAATAATTGGCAATATAGATATATCGTTTTGAATCTAATGAACTGCAGTTTTCAAAGTAACCATAGGGATATACGTGAATAAAGAATCAGCTTAACTATTGATGGACTAGTTTGGTATTTAATGCATTTTCCTCTTAAACATCTTAACCTTGCTCAATAGATATCGCAATTTTTTTCAGAAAAATAAATATCTATTATTTTTCATTAATGAGAGAAATCGAAAAGTAAATTGACTATAACTTTTTCGTATTTTATTTTAATTTCTTCGAAGTCATAAGTTAATCAAACTACAAAAATAATCCATTTCAAACTTTAATACAGCAGTTAATAAACGTTTTAATCAAATATGTTTATTAATTCTAATTTTTCTGGCAACAAAATATCTTAATAATATACATAACTAATATATAGCTTTAGTCATACTATATGGTGTGCAACCAAAGATATGCACGAAAATTGTTAATTAAAAAAATATGGAGAGTAAAATTACAGATTTGAAAGTAGAAGCTCTGAGACAATTCAATTTTTCCAAACTTAATCCAACGAAATACTGCAATATTTAGTTGCATATCTTTTTTCTTAAGGACTGGAGCACATAGCCTTTTCATTATTTTGAAAATGTGTTTGGGATTTTTATTGGAATATACTTCAAAATAGTGAATTATCAAATTCCTGAGGCATCTTTTTACGATCATAAGATAAAATGTTATTTTCTAAAGTGAGTTTAGAATAAATCCATAATCTTATCAATGTGTGTGAAAGAGATGATGCCCCATTCTGATAGAAATTTCCTACTACTAATTACTATTACTAATCCGTTCTTCAAGTTTATTTTTAAACTGTGTACCAAGCATCCACTCTTGGTCTGTTGAGCTATCATTTCCAAACAATTTGAATTGGGATTCATCGCAACAAAGAATCTTCTAATAATTTTTTGTTTCCCATATTTCTCGTTCCTTAACGAACTTCAATCAGATCTTCATTTTCTTTGCCTAAATGGAAGCTTTCTATTCAGAGATTATAGGATATAATCCAGTAATATTCAGATGATATCTCATAGTCGTCTTACTTACTATAATTCTATGCGGTCTATGATATCTTCATTCACTATTACCCTAAACTTAGTTCTAAAACGATGAAAAGTTAGTTTGCAGCCAAGAAAATTAATGTCTTGGACTACCAAAGTCAGTTTCAGTTGAACACTTCTGGGAACATCGAAAGAAAAGTCGGGACATGGAAGCATTCTTCTTGTGCTGAACTTCTTCAGGATCTTCAGTCCTAATGAGCAAATATCCTCGAGCCTAATCTAGAAAATTTATGAATTCCATCCTCCAAAAATGTGCTATAGTTCTGAAAGAAAACCAATATACAATTGGTTGTTAAATATTCTGCATTTATTTTCTATAAAGTAAAAGTTCAGAAAAACTAAATCGTCTCAAGACTTATGTTTTGACTTTCCAATTGGTAATTTTTGAACCATCAATTTTCACAGACATTATTAATTGAGCAACATGTAAGATTCATAAAGTTATAAATTATTCTTTCACAAAATTAAAAAAAAGTTTGCTTTCAAGTAGAATTAAGAGAATAAAAATATCATTTCAAATCATTTGTGATCTACTGTTCAGGAAAATTATGAAGAGAGCACTTGTAATAAGTATTGTCATTGCATCCAAATAAAGGTAATAATTGGTGAGGAATTATTTAAAAAGTTTTATTCATATTCTACGACAAAAAAAATTTGATGTGTTTTCTTGGAAAAGAGAAAGTAAAGATTTTCTGTATCTTAAGCAAATTCATCAAATAATAGATATTCTTGATTACTATGTCAAGCAAGAAGATACTTTAGTTACATTATTTTTGCATAAAAATGAGGCTTTAATGATGAAATCTGATTTGAAGTTTTTATGACATCTATTAATCTTGAGTACGTATCGGAATAATATTTTAATTGCTTCGCTGAAATTATTTGAAAATTTTACAGATATCTAATATTAGGAACATGAATGTAAAAATTCTTTTCACTTTACAAACATTGTGAACTTTATAAATGTTGTTTGGTTTTGAATAATGTATTAAATTTGTATAAGATAACAATAAATATAAATTTTAAGAGATAAATATTGAAATTGTTAAATAAAGGAATTTCATATTCAATATGAAACATTTTTTTAATTCGTGTATATATTTATTTATTTTATCAAAACTGTGTTTCTTTAATACATCAATTCTTTAAAATCTGAAGTATGCAACATATTTTTGTAATAAATTAAAATTTATATTTTAAAGCTCTTCATCAATTTAAAATTGTTTCAATATATTCGTTACGTCTAAAGTCACTTCCGGATTCCTGAAAAATAAATGAATCAGGAAATGATGTGGATCTTTTTCGCTCTGTTTTGCATCACATTGTAATATTTTCATCGATATAAAAAACGTCCTTCTTTTATCACATTAGCCGTAAGGGAGTTAAAAGGTCAATGAATCTCTTCGCTTTTAATATATTTTCAAGGCAATGAAAATCATTTTAATGACAGAAATATCACTAAAAACATACATTTTTCGTTAAATGTATTTTACAAAATATTTCTTAAATAAGACTAACTAGGATATAACTCTGCAATCCATTTTTGTTTGTGAGAACTTATATTAAATTAGCTTAATTATAGAAACTATGGTTTTTAAGGCAAGTCCAAGTCATTGCAAACATCCACACTCGATATTGTAAATCAAATCCACGAGAGTAAATTGTGTTGTTACTTATGACACTTAAAACTCGCTATGCCTATGCTAAGCGAATTTTAAGTAAATAGGGAGCGTCTTTCGTTTTAAGAAGAGTACCACGATTAAAGGTGAACGTACGTCTTTGCTCTTTTTTATATTCTCCGATAGATGTCACCACTAGAGGATCCTCTCTCTCATCTTGACATTGATCTAAATGGGAAGGATATTTTCTCCAGACCATTCCACCCATGATAACTGCTCAATGACCGACCACAGGACTTTAGATTCCACTGATTTAACGAGCACATACATCGCATGTACTCGGTGGGTCTTTGGCGGCTTTGGGAATCGAACCCTGCCATTCCGGATGGAAGACCGATACCTTAACAACTAGGCTATCACGGTCCGAGTGAATTGTAGACTATATAAATGACATCGCAATCATCCAAATGACATTTTATGTTATAAAAGAGAAAAGTGAACATGTTTGTAACATTATCATACCACTAACAAAACTAAGAGATTTTTGTGAATAAAAGCTGTAAGAAAGGGTTCATCGGGACCTGTGAAAAAACTGAGATTTTCGGAGTGGGTGAATCCTATTTCTATGGCAACCACTATTGAACATCGGGAGGTAAATGTTGCGTTTCTGCATTTTGCATGCACATCTGTCCAGGTGAGTGCATGGGAATACTTCTTTAACTTCTTCCAACAACTTTTCCTTCTTGAATGCATTTATTTATTTAGTCTTTCTAGAAGACAGCACCTGGAGGAACAATCCCTAAAATGCATAATCAACGATTAAATGCTGGTGAAATGGGATGCTCTGCTAAAGAGAAATATTTGTGCACAGGAGAAATACGAAGCATTGTCACATTCGTTTTGTTTTCTTATTAAAAGCACATTTTGTTCTTCCCTTAAGATTGAAGTTTTCTAAGATATTTGTGCATTGATATATATATATATATATATATATATATATATATATATATATATATATATATATATATATATATATATATATATATATATATATATATATACATAATATTTTTCAAAAAATATATCTGATACTTTAAGTATATTTTTAAAATTTTGATGTGTGGTATGGTTAGTCAATAAGAAAATTGAAAATTAGGAAGAAGATAAGGATGCTAATTATAAAATACACTACTGGCCATTAAAATTGCTACACCAGAAAGAATGCAAATAACAGAACGATATTTATTGGACACATACATTATAGTGGAAAGAACAAGTGATTAGATTTACATGAAATTAGGATGCATAGATCTTGAGAAATCAGTACCCAGAGCATGTACCTAGGCAATCAGTACCTAGGCATGGAATCAAACAGAGATTGTATGGCATGTACGGGGATCTCAGTCCATGCAGCTTCAACACTTTGCCACAGTTCATCGACAGTAGTGGATGGTGAGTGATGGCGTGCCAATCGCTCGGCAACCATTGACCACACGTTCTCAATTGGTGACACATCAGGAGAACGTGCTGGCCAGGGTAACAGTCGAACCTGTTCTGCATCCAGGAAGTTCAGAACAGTACGGGCAACATACGGACGTGCATTATCCTGTTGAAACAAAGCATTAGGGAGACCTCGAAGATAGGGCAGAGCCATGGGCCTTAACACATCGGAAATGTAACGGTTGCTGTTCAAAGTGCCGGTAATGCAAACAAGAGGTGATCGAGACGTGTATCCAATGGCACCCCATACCATCACTCCAGCAGATGGGCCAGTATGGCGATGTCCAATGCAAGCTGGCAATGCGCGTTCTCCACGATGCCTCCAAACACGGATGCGGCCATCATGGTCCTGTATACAGAACCGAGATTCATCTGTAAAGATGACGTGATTGCCATTCCCGCGTCCAGGTTCGTCGCTGATCACACCATTGAAGGCGCTCCTGTCTGTGACGCAGCGTCTATGGTAGCCGAAACCATGGTCGCCGTGCAGACAATCCATGCTACTGCAAAGCTGCTGCAAACGTCGCTTAACTGTTCGAGCAGAAACTTGTTGCCTTGCAAATGACTCCATTTCTCGACTCAGGGTTCGTGACGTGGCTGTACGATCCCTTGTGACCATGCGGATAAGATGTCTGTCTTCTCTGCTGTTAGTGATGGGGGGTCGCTGAGATCCTGCATGACGTTCCGTATGATTGTCCTGAACCCATCGATTCCATATTCTGCTAACAGTCATGGGGTCTCGACCGACGTGAGCAGCAATATTGCGGTACGATAAACCGCAATCCCGGTAGGCTATAATCCTTCCTCGATCAAAGTCAGACACGTGCTGATAGGCATTTCTTCTTCTTACACGAGGCATTACAATAACTTTCTTTGCCGAAAACAACGTTGAAACGGAAATTGAGTATGAGAAAACTGCTGTCAAATCTCTGGTTTTATACACATTGTAGATGTCGCTACTGTCGCCTGCTTTGTATGAATGCGCTGAAAATCTAATCATTTGCATATCACAGCAAGTTCTACCTGTCATGCAAATTTCACGTGTGTGGTGTGTCGCTTTCCTGGTGTAGCAATTTTAATGGTCAGTAGTGTATTTCGGTTTAAAAAGATGCTACATCTTATATTACACAGGAATAAAAACCCAAAAAATATCAAAATAAATAATTAGGAAGCTAAACATGTTTTTAAAAATAAAAGTATTTACTTCCATAGTGGTTTATGTAAAATGCAAATTATAACATATTAAAATAAAAAAATTAAATTAAAGCTTATTAAAACTAAAAATCAAAATAATTAATGACCGATAGTTTTCTAATGCTTCTGCACAGGAGAAGACAATGTGGATATGTGCACTCTGCCAGCGGAAAGAGGACCGTGTACAGGTGCCTTTCTGAGGTGGGCGTATGACTCCGATAAAAACAAATGTAGGAAATTCTCTTATGGTGGATGCGATGGAAATGAAAACAATTTTGAAAGCAAAAAGGACTGCCAAAATGCGTGTGGTAAGTCAATATTTTTTAAATACCTGAGTCTGTAATATTAGTGATTGAGTTATTTTTTTCAATGAGTATATTTAAAATTATTCAACAAAGTTGATTGAAGAAACCGTAATGGAACTGTACAAATATTTATTGGGAAAAGATACAAAACAAGAGCTTTCTTTAAATTTTTTGGGAGAAATTTAACTTTTATTCCATCAAAATTACTTTTATCTTAGCAAGATTTACTTCGAAAGTATTACAATTGCCGTGTAAATATAAGACTACACATTTTTTTTCAAAATATGGTATAATTAAGCAAAAATGTAGCTGATATGATTCTGTACTAAAAGAAGTTTGGGTACTTTTTAAATTTGTAAAATAATGTAGAATCGGAGAACACGAGACGAGTAATTTAAAATACAAACAATATATATATATATATATATATATATATATATATATATATATATATATATATATATATATATATATATATATATATATATATATATATATATATATATATTCCATTAAAACTGAAAGGAAAAAGATAATTTTTCATTATGCTCGTGAATATGAGCGTATAGAAAAGAAAAACATTTCCTGTAATAAAACCCATAATTATTTAATTTATGTACTACATTAATTTATTTAAAATAAATTAATTTAAAGAGGTTACAGTATGAATAAATATGTATTTAAATTATATATACGTTTATATTAAGCTTATATTAAATATTCATTTTAAAATAAATAATGGTTTATAATTCATACGATAGAACTGAATGAGTTTCTGTAACATTGTGGGAATTTTTAAAAATGATTTGATTACTTAGAGAAATTATAATTTTAGGTGAGTATTCCCATAAACAAAAGTGTGACGTTAATTTATTAAGTTTGTTTTCTAAAATCTATTGATTTAAATCTTAAAAAATAGGAAATCGGCAAAGAGAATCTTAAATATTTACTGGTACACACAATAAATGGATTTTAATTTGTGCCTTTTCTTTTAGTAAAACCAGTTGAAGTCGATTGTTATGCAGATCCAGATAGTGGACCATGTTACGGAAATTTTAAAAGATATTATTATGACTCATTCGATGGTTTCTGTCGGTCCTTCACATACGGAGGATGTAAAGGAAACACAAACAACTTTAAAACTAATGAAGAATGCATGTCTGTATGTGGAGGTGGGTATACGCAATTACATCTTTAAATTACACTGTATCAAAAATTCATGTTCATGTTTTCACAGGTGATAATATTTAGATTAATTTATTAAGTCAAATTTTTAAACACGTTGTTATCTGTGGTTATAATTGGTAGTGGAATTTTAGAAGCATTGAAACATAATTAAATGTCCGTTATGCAGAAGAGTACTTTTCAACAAACACTACTTTTCTCATTTCAGTTAGTTATTACACACAATTTCATTATTTAAATGAAGGATAAAATAATTTGATATGGCCAGTATAAACGAAGTTTAAGTTACTTTTGTAACCTGTTCTTTACATTTATGTTATACCATCAATATAACTGATAAGGCAGGAAATATGTATATAGCAAAAATAATTTTTTTAAAACGATGTAAAGAATTACAATTTTCATGGGATTTAAATCTAAGAACGTCTCATCTAAATTCTATTTATCATCCAGAATAATGTCCCTTTGTGTATAGAAACCAATAAACAAGTTTAGAATCATGAAAATCGTGATTTATTTCCATTCACTCTCTGTCACGTCACATCGATCAAAAATTTAAATAAATTCTAGAAGTTTACGTATTTTTATTTAAGCATAAATAATTATACTAGTAATACTTAATTTAATGAACAAGGCTAAAAAATATATTTATTAATCGACTAAGTATGTTAATTGATTGACAAATATTTTAATATTTTCGAATTGTAAGGTTAGATCAACTTTTTCAAACTCTACAACTTAATTTCATTAATTATAATTAATAATATAAAGCTAATTACAAGTAGAGTAGTTATCAAGTTTGCAGTTAATTTTAGTTAAATTTAAATTTAATTCAAATCAGTACAACAAAGTTAAAATAATTTTATAATTTCAATTTCCACAATGTAGATTTATAAGTAAACTAAAATATCATAACATAGAAATTAAAGAATATTTGATAGATAGATAATCATAAATACAAATACAATGCACTTCTATTTTAGTTAAAAGCAAAATGACCACGCACAATCTTAACTATAGAATCTGTTACCATAATTATATCTATATACATATATATATATATATATATATATATATATACATAGATATATATATATATATATATATATATATATATATATATATATATATATATTTGCGATTTCCTTTGTGTTACAAAAAATTGTGATTCTTGAACTCAAATAATTAAATTTTCTTTTAATTTAGGATATGACTAAGATCTTACAGAAAAGATGAAAAAATGATCTTCCAGTATTGTGTTTTCACAATTATAACAAAAGAATAAAAAAATTGAGTTTATGTTTTTATGTTATTAATTTATATGATGGTATGATAAATTAGAACGTTTATCAAATATTACAGTAATGAGCAATAATAAACATTAATATTTCTTACACTATTTTAACACACTATTAATTTTATATAAACTTGTATATATTAAATTTGCGAAAATTAAGTTGAGAATAAAAATAAAATACTATTCAAAAATTGTATGTAAATCAACTGAAAATTTTGGAATGTTGTTGAATGGGTTTTTTGCTCATTTCTCATTAGAAAATACATAAAAAATTCTAATTTTCAAACGAGGTTTGCTTTGAAGAGAAAACGCTTAGATTATAATTAATATTTTCAAATTTAATAAATTTTTATATAAACCAAGAAACTCAGAGGATAGTATTATTTTGACAGAAGTGCGAATATAATAAGTTTATTTGTGACTAGAAGTTTTATATTGCATGACATTCTCCATTTAATTAACAAAATAATTGTTAAAGTGTTTACTTTATTCTCTGCAAAATGTTCTATTATTATTTCAAACTCTCCAGTCTATTTATGACACAATTGTGACGAACATCGATTTACACGAAAGGTAACTTATCATACCTTCATTTTCCTATAAAATAAATCAAACAATTTGAAAACACACAAATAAAATTATGCCATTAAATAAAATCTCTAGCTTTGCTGTCGAAGCTGCAGAATATTTAAAGACAAAGATTACTTTTTCTGCGGCAATGAAATTAAAGCTATTTCTAACTAACAGAAATTATATTTAAACTAGTACAGTTATGTTGTTATTTATGACATTTTAACAAGCTAAGCTTGGTAAAGAAGGGTGCGCCTTTCGCCCAGAGCCACCTGGAAGGTAAAGGTACGTATTCGTTCTAAGACTTCTCCGATAGATGGCACCACCAAAGTATTTAATTTCTCAATTTTGACTCTTGATCTGGAGGGGATTATAAGATATCTAAGTGTTGTCACTTTATTATCCTCTATAGAAATTCTTGGTAATTGTTCTCTGAAATGTGGGAAATCAAAATGTTTATTGAAAAATTGGAAGTAAATTTACTGTCTACGAAATCTCTGAAAATTTTGAGATGCTTTAAGCATCTCGAAAATTTGATTTGTGTAGGAATTTCCAATTTATTTAAGAATTCATCCTAAAATTTTAATTATGTAGGAAATTCCAAAGAATATTCTAGAATTACTCCAATACTACTATTATTAGATTACTTTTTAAAAAAAGAATTGAAAAAACCTGTAAGCCAATAACAATAAAGTTTATTTTTTATTTAAAAATGTGATCTGAAATTTTTTCACTGTAAAATAGTTACATTTCTACAAGTGTCTTAAAATAATAATATTAAATTTTAGGCAGATTGAATTATTTCCGGATATCAAAAAATTATCCAGATTTAATAATTAGAATAGCATACATTTTATTTATATAAAAAAATTTCCTTAAAGAACATTTTCATATATTGTGCCTGATATTTAACGTTTACATTTTCGTTTGAAACTTAATATAATCAATACAAGCAATATATACGATCAGAGTGATATCCAAGATAAATATTGATTGGCTTTTAAACTAAGCGTTTAATTCGCAAGTTTTAAATCTTTCACATCGAGTTTCGTTATTAAGTATTTTGGAATCCTCTTTTAACTCTAAGTTCCGGTTTCATTAGTTTATTTGGATGAAAATATGAAACCGGGACAGTAAAGGATTGTTGAGTAACAGAGTAAGCAAGCACGCTCTCACGCACAATTGCAATGTTTGTGAATCTTTTGAACTTTATTTGAAGTTTCATTATGATTAATTTTTTGCACTTATTTATAATTCAATCAAATCATTCCAACCCCCGATGACAGGAAGAAAAAAAATCTCACTTCAAAGATTTAAGTGAATTATGAGTTTGTTTTACTACGATGAAAAGAAGTAATGCAATTAGAGCTTATAAAAAAATTCAAGAAAATTAAATAGCAATAAATGCAAGTGATTAAGATCTTAGCTCGAAAGAAGTAACGAAAACATTCACAAAAGAAATGGTCTCGTGTAAACTTGCCGACTCCTTAAGGCAAAAAGGATGCATTTTGTATAGTAGGAGCATGTAAAATGTGTATTGAAATCCAGACACATATCTAACATTTTACTTTAAAAAAAACAAATATTAACCTCTGAAATGGACAAAGAGTGTAGAATTTCTTACTTCCTATGTTCTATAAATTTAACCTAAATTTTTGGTACGCATTGTAACAGAAACTAACATGTTTGTAACTTTTATTGCCAAAAGTAAACAGTAAATTTCTAAGATCAAAAATTGCAAATGCTCATTATTGCAATGCAAAACAGATTACATCGGCAGTATTAAAAGGTAGAGTGAAGGCCTTAGTAGAGAAGCTGCAAACAATAGGCATCGGATGAGAGTTTAAAATGAATTTAGATAATTATTGGTAATTGTGTTGTACTAAACTACTGCCCATTTTAAGGCGAAAGTTATTCGACTCCTGGACTCACATTTTAAAAATGTACTTCATAAATTTTTCTGTGTAATTAATTTTGATTTTTAATTATTTCTACCATTGATAAAAAAAAACTTGTTTCATAGTTCATTGCTTTTTAAGACTATCAAGGATAATTTTCAAATATATGTCTGCTCTCAAATAGTCCGACAAAAATTGAGGTATACTTACATCCATTGACAGTACTTATTGCAACCTTTTAGCAGTGGAATACCAAACTAATCCTGAGGAGATTAGGATGTCGCACAATAGGAAATATACGAATAGAACTCGCTTCGTATTTCAAACTTCAAGAGTTTTATTTCTATCATTATATTGTGCAATTAATGCAAAACAGTGACACATCTGTACTTGTATCAAGAACGCAAATTTCCTGTAAATTAGATTTATGTTATTAAATTTTCTGCCCTTTAAACTGTTTTTCGATAGTTCCCCTGCTATAGAGCTCTTTCTTAAACTTATAATTAAGATTTACAAATTTTTTAAAATCATTTGAATCCCCCTCCTTTAAAAAAAACTATGTATTTACTATTAGTTAAAAATTTACTTTTAGCATTTATACGATGAAAATTACGAGACAAAATTCCATCATTTAGGTTTTGCTTAACTTTTTTTAACAAAAATTCTATTATTTGCCTACATAATATATTCAATAATTCTTTGTAGTTTAACATTTACCTGTGACTTTAACTGTGTTTGGAGATTTCGTACTTCTTATCATGAGACTTTGGCAACACAAGGCACAAAACGATCGCTTCATTGCACTATTCTTTCGTCCAAGTGTCTTAAAAACATTCATAACTAATCAAAAGACCACTGTTAAGACTTGATAAGTGTTAAAAGACACTAACGGCACAATCCAAAGAAATTAAAAACGTGTCGAGATTAAAAAACGACCTACAGAGGATGTGCCAACAGCGAGTTCTATTTTCGATTTGCATATATTATTTTGTATGGATGTTACAAAGCAAATGAGAGAAGGGGAAATGTTGCACTGTGCAGAAACTAATTTTTAGACGGAACCTGCTCCATCCCAAACTCTGGTATGAGCATTTGTAGAATGTAGTTATATAAATGTAAGCCACTTACAATATACCTTATTTACAATATTTATTGTTCATATTTATTTAAAACTTTAAACGTATGGCTGAAGAATAAAGGGAAATAAAGTTTCGATTCAATTTCCTATAATCTAATGTTGTCATAGAAACTTCTCTTCAGTTAAGAGAATTAAAATGAAGAGATTTGGGATTCTCAGTTCAATAAGTTTTTAGAGTGGTACATACAGTAACACTGAGAATTTTATCGAAAGGTACCCGAATCCTAGGTTATTAAATTATAAGTAATCAAGTAGAGAGCACCTTGGGACACTAGGTACGAAGATTTTAGCTCATTGGAATATCTTAACAATGCAGTACGACTTTTGAAGACCAATATCAGCAGCATATTTAATTTGGTCTAGGAATGATGAGGAAAGGTTTTAATTCAAGAACAAGTGCTTGTATGAAGTTATAAAAATCTTAAAATGTAACTAAAATTCCGCAATCGATTTTCAAATTCTGTGTGTTACTCAAACATTTAAGTTTTTCAATTTTAAGACTTGTTAAATGCTCAAACAATATTAGATAATGAAATTGAACTTTCAGCTCAATCATTTCCATTAATGCTTAGATAGAATGCAATTAAAGTTAACTTGTAGAGTTATCTAGAAACTAGTTCTAATAAAGGAATTAATTTGAATTGCTCATGTTAGTTAACTAAATATGGATATATTTTTAAACAAGAATGTTAATTTAACAGTAAAATTTAAGGAAACATCTTATCAGAGCTCTGAAACTTAATTGTTAAGGAACTATTAAAACGTACAAGAACTTCACAAGTATTGAAATATGTTTGGAGTAAAACCACACTTATAAGAATAAAAAATTCCGCTTTTAATTAAAAATTTAACAGCTCAATCTTAATTAGCAGAAATCGTACAAATATTTAATGTCAGAGGAAATATCAAGAATTCTAAATTTTTAGACTACCTTTGAATCTAATGAGTCAAAACAAACGTTGCAATTAAAATTAATGATGAATTTTATTAGAAGTCACATTACAAGAACACGCACATTTGATTTTTAAGATTATATACACTAAAAATGTTATACATATAGTCTACATGATTTTTTAATGATGAAAGATCCTAAGCTAGTCATAAAGATCTTCCATCGGAGCCACCGTATGATGTGAAAGGCTTGTAAGCGCAGTAGTTAAGATAAAGGAAGCCATCTTTATCTCGTGCTTCATCATAAACTTCCCCCATGTTTTTGCTGAAAAGAAAAAAGCATAACGATTAGAAAATGAATGTATTAACGTTCCTTAGAAAATGTTAATGATATTTGATAAGCATAATCAATTTTATTTCAATTTAAGATAAATTATCTAATGGTTTATAAAACTATGCATATTTCAAAACAATTCTTAAAATTCTCTGTAATGCAAGATTTTTTTCGTTACACTCAATTGCGTTTTCCTTCGAATAAAAGATTTAACGTTTCTTCAGCTTTCTATAGACTCAAGGGAACAAACTTAAGCATAAATGCTGGTCTGTTTCATTAGTAAAGCTACGTAAAAACAGAATTAATATTACAACTCAAAACTTATAATGGGCTTTAGAAATTAAGTTACTCTGCAAACTAAACTTTTTTAAAACGTTAATAATATCACAGGAGGCACTGAAAGCATCGTTTTTAATTTTAAATGAAAATTAGAATAGTTAAAATTTAATAATTAAAAATGAAGAATATTGAGTGACTCTTTAATTTAAGCGCTTTTTCAAATTAGAATAACTCCACGTTTAGTTTTAAAGATGGCAAAAGTACATATTTAACTATAAGTCTTGCTAAAAAAGTTATAAGACAGATGCACTACAATTTATTGAATACTTTCAATTTGAAAATTCCGTGTATTTAGCATTTAAAAGTTAATTTTATATTTCACTTTCTCTAGAATTTAAATTAAGATTTTAACGACTCAGTTTAGCATTATACTGCATGATTAATTTTGTCCATATTCAGAAGAGTCGATTCGAATTATTTCGGACGAAATGGATTCTGAACCAAAGAAAATATTCATACCCGAAGTTAGAATTAAATTCATGAGTTTAAGCAGAGGAAAGTTGTAGCTAATTTAACAGCTCATTTTTTAAACTCAAATCTGAGTAACTTTTTACATGCTGTTTTGATTAATGTAGCAGAAGATTAAAGTAACTTTAGAAAATTTATTCACTTTAAAAGAAAAACTAGTAAGATTAGATAGTAATTAGGCACTTATCAATGTCAAAAAGATTAGAAATATATATTAACCAAAATTTCTTTAAAAAGGTAAATTTCAAAAGTTTTAGTGAAGATTCTGCTATTTAAATAGCATCAAATGAGGAATCTAGTGAAGTCTTCACACTTTATAAGCTTGTTTTTATCAACTCCGGAGTTATGAGTAAACAGATAAAATAAGTAAATTCTCCCAATAATGGAACAAAGTCATTAAAAACTTGCAAAACTGCAGATACTATCGTTAACAGGTCAAGATTAAGCTTGAATCATTGTGAATTACGGGCCAATATATCAAGATAGTCATGTGACTTTTGCAAATATGCATAAGTCAAATGCCTAAGATTAAACACAAGAGCATTTGTGAAAATCCAAGCTACAGACACATTTATACCATAAGAACTTATTCTTGTCCAAGTCAGTTCAAAAGACTTCGAAACAGTTGATTCACCTCTTAACATAAAATGGTTTCCGATACAAAATTAGGAAAATTCAATCAATGTTAGAAAATAGTCAAATATCAATGTATTTCTGCAAAGTCACCTTAGCTAACAACTAAGGTGATAAAAAGTTAAAACTCTTATTTCTATAAGAAATTTCTTTTTATGGAAATTTCAACCACACATATCCCTATGTTAACGATTATACACCTTTTCATTTATATTTAATGTGAAAAGGGTCTAAGTTTTACCTTAGATTATATGAAATACTTGTGAACCAAACTACAAATATTTGTCATTTTATATATAAAAAAATAATTGAGGTCGTTAATTACCTCAAGACAAGAATAAATCTACAGGAAAATCTTACCTCGAAAGCACCAGTTCATTACCAGCAATGAAGAAAACAGAGGTATCAGGCAAAAGAAACATGTTCCTTTGCACCATTCGTGTGAACTCCGTCACACTGAGATCCCTTGGGATCAAGTACTTTTCCTTTTGTGCAGTGGGTGTTTCAGCATTCGGAAGCTTCTCTAGTACAACCTGCGAATTTAGAGAAGTTTACATTCAGAATAAAGACTTATTGATCTAGGATATTTATACTAAGATATTAATAGGCTAGATTCCTAAAAGTAGTATGAATACAAGATACAAATTTTAACAGAAATTTTGCTATTTTCACTTTAAGAGAATCTGAAAGCAAATTACTTCTACATACATAACTAAATCACACATTTCTGCAGAGCCTTTAAAGTCTTAAATAGATTATACTGTAATTAAGCTATCTTAATTATCAGACTTCAGGTAATCTTATTTTTGCAATTAGTTTTGTGCTAAAATCCAAATATTTAAGTTCTTAAACTAAAATAAAGTTCAATGGAATATCAGATAAGCCTACGAAATGAAGACTTAAAAAGTTTACTTTGAATGATACTTACAGGTACACTAGTAGGGTACAACTTAAATATTTCTCTACTTTCTTCCCTCCTGCTTTCTGTAAAGAAAAAAGTTCCATTTTAAATAAAATTTGCTAGTTTTCTTTAACATAAATGTGACAAGAGACTAACGATTTTTATAAATCAAGTAATAAAGACTTAATTGAGACACTGGGGAAAAACCAATAGACAGTTTTAAGTAAAAACTTTAATAAGATTGAAACCAGTAAGTGTTCAAATAAGCTGGTAGAGTGTTCGATAAATCGTAAATTCCCACGTCAAAATTTGTGTACGTTTTACCAAACTTAACTTTCATCATCTTGTTGAAGTAACGATTTTCCAGAACATTCTAATAACAATTGAGCATTCTTTAGTTAAGAAAAACTAAACCAAGTTCTTTATAATTAAAAATGTTCTAGTTATATACTAAAGTTTATTTTTTGAATATTCAGTTATGCAATGAAATTTGACTTAAACTTCAAAGAACAGTTTAAAAATAAAGTCACATTCAACCCTTGTATTTCAATTATACATAGGAATCAATATTTTAATTCTTATTTTTAAAATAGTGTTAAAAACTAACAATTAAGCTATTTTTAAATGTCATGTGCGAGAGATTTTGACTATTTAAGTTAATAACCTATGTCCAAGTCTCCCTGCATAACCGAGACTGAAAAGATTATCGCTGTATACTCACTTTCCCCACTCTCGGTAACTTGATTCAACAGAAATTTCAGTTTAAATTTATCATAGACAGTTGAAAACTTCTACTTGTTCAAAAACCTAGAATGTAAACTTCTATAATGATTCCACTACCTAGCTAAATTGATGGCTCTTATCAGGCTGCTTCTATATTTTATATTTAGATACAGGAACTAAACAGAAGACCAACCCTGTCACTTGGTTCACCAACTATTTCACTTTGAGAACATTGCGATCATGATTTCTTCAACGTGTGCCAATTTCCTTTAGTGAATGCGGAAGATCTACAGTTAAGGGGGAATTCGAATTCACCACCTCCGCCAGGACTCTTTAGCCAACCAGGCCACAGCAGCAGCAAACTATACTCGAGGTAAAAGTCTCTGAATTGAAGATCAGAACACAATGTTCTGAGTCAGCAATTCAGCCTATGTTTTTGAGGAGCTGCTTAATAAAAATGCGATATTAACACAATTTCCGTAAGTAAATTCGTTGAAAGTTAGTTTTAAATATCCTTGTTGTATGATAAACGATATTTTAAATGAAACACTGGAATTTCTAAATAAATTAAAAGATGACAAGTTACAATTTTAAAAGTCCACTGCACCCTTAAATAAGGTTACTTCATAAAGTTTTCAATGAATACTAACTTAGAAATAAAGTTGAACCTCCCCAGTTAATTCAGTCTCATTGTGTAATATAAGATTATATATAGAAAGACTTAATCCAGCATAGAGAAACAAGGATACATATTAAATATTTCCAACCACCCGATCATCTCTAGTTATGTTTCACTTTTATTATATATTAGCTTTAGCTTATTTATGTGAAACTTCACATCTTGACAGTGTTTCTAGTATTTTGTATTACAACTAACATAAATATACTATAATTAGAATCTTTTATTATAGATTTAAGAGATGTCAGAAAATTCACAGACAAAACATTTAATCGTATAGCATTTTATTTATTTTGAATTTAAAACTTCAAGAGTATTAAGATCACTTTTGCATTCAAATTATGCAGGATAGATTTCTATACAAGGATTTATTGAATTTTTAGTTTATTCAAGTTGTTAAAACAGAACGATAGTTAACTGTATGCATTTTTTCTTGTCAAGACAATGCTTTGATTTGTCACAAGGTCATTTTTTAACACTATGGTTAATTTAAAAAAATCAACAACAAAAGAAATATTTTGGAGTAACAAGGAAGACACCTAAGCATCTATACATACAGAATAGGTTTCAGATATTCAGAGTAAAGAAATATTTAAATATCGATACGAAAACATAAATGAGAAATCTCAATTGTAATGAGTTTAATTTAAAAAGCTTTGTATTTTAAATAACAGGAACATTAGAGTTGCCGGTTGTGTTCTGAGAAACATTTTAAATTACATTCGAAGTCTTAGACAAAAGACAAGTCTCTATAAACGCATTTTCTGCGAGTTACATACCTGTGGGGGGAATATGACTTAGCATAACTATGTGTAGGGCTAATATATATATATATATATGAATAACCATTCAACAACTCGTATATTTTGAAAAACCTTCCTTAGTACATCTTTACAGCGCCTTTAAAGATATTAAATGGACACACGATAAAAAGTTTTAAGAATGGAAGTAACCGCTATTAAACTGGAACATTTCATGTAGATTTTTAGGAAACTTAATCCTGTTACAATGAGTTAAGAGAAAATTTGTCGCGAAATATGTAAACCTCAGATACATAAAATTTAGCTTAAAAATTCTGATGAAAACTTATAGTGAAATGATATTTTGTAAAGTTTGCTGCTCTCTACAACTTTCATTTGATTTTCTGCAAGTTTTAAATTTAAATAAAGACAACTACGAAAATATTTGCATGCTGTTGTAGTAATTAAGTTCAACAACCATTTTGAGGTGCTACAAAATATCAAATTGCTTGAAAATTAAGAGTTTTAAAAAACTTCGAAAGCATAATCTACTGCTTCTACAAGTGAGAATTTTTTTTAATTACACAATTATATTTTAATATAGTGAAATTAAGTATAGATGTTAATTAAATTAGTCCAAAGAGTAAACTAATTTACATCAAGATATTTGTAGATTAAAAAAGTTCTCAGTTTAACCTCGAATGATCCATTGATAACAAATTAATTGTTCTCTAATCTCAGCAACAACATCCAATAAACTAACGCCAGAAAAATAACGATTTCTTAGATAAGTCGTTAAAACAATGAGACGGAACGTTGATTCTCGATATTGCAATCTAACTTTAAATCTTACCTATACTTCAAAGAGATTCTGAGGAACATTCTTAAATCTATATATAGTTTTAGGGTTTGACGAATAATTATTGAGACTATAAGTACAGTAAATATATATAATCTAATTTATTACATTTAAAGTTCAAATTAAAAGAAAAATTGCAACAAAGAATTACATAGTATATGGAACTCATATTTTAAGTTAAAACAATGACATGATATAGTTAATACACGATTTTATACAAGCATTTTAATAAATATTAGAGTATAACTTTTTATTTATGTTATATATTTCGATGACTATTATACGTTGTACACATGA
This sequence comes from Latrodectus hesperus, assembly GCA_037975125.1. Lineage (NCBI taxonomy): Eukaryota > Metazoa > Arthropoda > Arachnida > Araneae > Theridiidae > Latrodectus > Latrodectus hesperus. The sequence goes on from CM075853.1 coordinate 58,929,839, forward strand.
TATCAATTAACATGAATTAAAAGTTAAGTAGAAAATTAGTTATTTCTTAGTGAATGCAAATTGAAATAAAAAAAAAATAACTTACGGAATGATTTACGCTTCTTATACTTCCATTCAGTTTTAGCCTGTGACATATAAGTTATATCACTGCAGATTGAATCTGACCGTTCACTCGAGGACGTCGAGGAGGTCCTAGAGTAGTGGTTGCTTACATCCAAAGTGTAACTTTTCTCGGCAAGATGGACTCGCCTTGAAGTATTATAGCACGAAACGTACGACAGCTTTGTAAGGAGTTGTTAACACTCAAAGAGTAAAGTCTACCTCCTTTCCTCACCAGGAACCTTTGCGCGAAAGAATGAGCGATAACATATCTGCCTCTGTATTTATACTCTGTGGTTAGTCAACAAAATCAGTGAGAATAATCTAATCAGTTCATTTCATTGCAGATCGCTGACGCAGACGATTGTTAAAAAGGTGGATTTTGATTACATCTGTACACTTCTTTGGCTCTCCTTTTAGTCCTTCAACTGATTTTTTTTAAAAAGTTTAATTTTAGGAATTCTGTAAGTTAAATATATTATTTTTGATTGTATTATTTGTGTTATATAAAAAAATAGAGAGAATTTTAATAAATTTTAACTAGGAAATTTAGATATACATTGGCATCCTGCGCTACATACTTGTATATATTTCATAAATATACGACAAAGAAATTCGAACATAGTTACATGGATTACAAGATAGTGTTGCAAGAATTAAATTTTTGTCATTGGAATGAACAGAACACGACAATTTATAAATATATGCTTTGTAAAACGCTGAAATTTATGTAATAAAAACATGATTTTAAAATATATTAGTTGTATTATGAAATAACGCAAAACGAGTCATTTTTAATAGAATGATACATTTAATAAAGCTCTATTTGTCATTCATGCTATCAAGCTAATATATTCATAAAAAGGAATCGAAGTTTTAATTGTTCGATTAACTTAACGCTAGTTTATTCTTTTCTCTTCAAATTTGCGAGTTTTCAGTGCTATATGTTTGTTAATAAGTTTATACAAAGCACCTCATATTATCACACGAATGTAAATTTTTCAGTTTCATTTTGTGCTGCAATGATGTTTATTTACTTGCTGTCAGGGTTTCCATAATTTATATGATTTTGATTCAAACTCATTTCGAGATCTAAATGATAGTCCATCTTAAAATTATTCAGACCATGATATTTAAACCATAGTAATGCGAGAATGCTCAGATAAATTGAATTGCTTTATATATAATTTAACAGCAGAGCTACATAATAGTCTATTTATATAGGTTACTATCCAAGAAAAAAACCATAAGAGAGACATATTTTTAATAGATCATAGAAAAACGAATATTATCAACATCCATTTCTTTTTCTTTTGAAGTAAGAACATGGCACTAAAAGTGGAAAACTCAGACCATTATACCGCATTGAGTGCAGGATATACGTCAGTATGGTTTAATTATATAAAAAAAAGTTTTAATGTTTGTCTCCTGATAAAATATGTGGGAAACTAGCGACTACCAATAACAGCTGTGTTTGCTTTCTAGTTTTATGGACATTCGGCGATGTCTGTATAATTATGCCACTTAAAGGATTGCTGCCGTAATCACCAAAAGTTAACTTACTTCATTTTGCATACTTTATAACAATCAAAATTCTAAAACCAAAATACTAAAGCATAAATATGCTAGTCAAAATTTTAAAAGATTTTAAACAATTCATGTAGATTTTGAAGTATAAATATTCATAACAAAAGAGAATATTTCTTCTGAAAATATAATTAAATAAAAACGCAAACTTTTTTTAAGAAAACAATAATGTCATGCGAGCATTTGTCGACAAAAAAATATTTTTATTTTCGAAAAGGAATTTAAAGTTCCTTTTTTAAGCACTTCCTTTCTTAATGAAATCTATTCAGTATCGAGAAAAATTCGCTTAATAGCAATTATATTTAATTTCCTATTTATTCAAACTTCAAGTGTAAACGGCTTAGAAAACTACTTTGGCACTGGAGAAATATGTTATAGATTAAGCTCTGATATACTTTATGATTCATGTGTAAAGTATACATGAATTAAAGCATCAAACTCTGTAGAAACAAATTTATATATTTAAAATAATTAAGTATAAATTCTTTCAATTAATGGAAATAATTTAACTAATAATTAGTGCATAATTACAAGAGACTATCATCGTGACAGGCTGTTTGATAAAACTGATATGTGAACTTTATTGAAAATAGTCCCTAATTTTAAGTACAAATATTCAAAAAAATTCTGCACCAAAATGTTCTAAAGTTTTGAAAAAATGTTTTTAATATTATTGCTCTAAAAAATAAAATAGAAAATTAATTTAAATACATATTACATAAAGTAAATATATTTTTTTCAATAAGAAACGAAAACTATAAACTACAATATATATGAATAATTCGAGAAAATCTTCAATGAAAAAATATCTGCAAAAATTTATTGTAATTTAATTATAATGACAGTAGAACTCCAACTATCCAAGTCGCATTCAGAATTTCAGAAAAATAAATTAGTCTGAAGAAGAAAAGGAATATGAGAAAAAGGATAAAGCTCAAGAAAAGGGAGAAGAGGAAAATGAGAGAGAAAAAGAGATGTGTCACTTCTTATACTAAGAATTCAAAAATATTCTTTTGAAAATTCCTGGATGTTCAGAAGTTACTGCTTAAAACGCAGGGGAATGGCTTATGAGTGAGACTATATTTCAAACTGCAAAAGATAGTAAATTTATTTAAAGTGTTGATTACGAAGATGACCTTAAAGTTCAATAACCAAGTTAAAGCAAGCACGAGATCATCACTAGTTACAGATAACAAATTAAGTAAAATACAACAGTTAATTCATTATTTCCTTAATGTAAGCAATTATTCAATTAAATTCTTAGTTGAAATTTTTTACTTAAAAATTTCAATCACTTTATATAATTAATTTCCTTAAATTAATAGCTTGCCTTCTTTTGAAAAAAAATTTATTTTTTCCCTCTAAATTATAAAATTTATCACATTATATTGACTAAAAAAATTACTTCATTTTCAAATATTTGATATTTTAAAGCTAGTCTAAAATTATATTCGTATAAAATTTTACAGTACTATAATCATTATTCTAAAATAAAAAGATTTGTTTTTAAATTATAAAATACAGTTTTTTGCAACGAAGCAAGTACTGCTCAATATGATAACACTACATAAGCAACTCATTATCATTTTGATGATAAAAGATTTTTTAATTTATTTATTTCCTTAATTTATTTTTTAATTTAAATTAACCATATATATATGGTCTTCATGCATTAAAATTTCTTTCTTTACTTTCTCAAAAATGTTAATGCTTGTCAGAAACTATAAAATTAAATATTACATAACAAATTATGTTTTACTTAGAAATTATATGAAAATAAATATTAAATTTAGAAATTATAAAACTTTTCATATATATTACATTTTTGTTTTCAAAATTGAATGAAAAATGTAATTATAGCTTACAATATGTAAAGAGCTGTTTGACATATCATTAAATCACTGTGCATAAAGTTATACAATTTTGTTATAGTAAAGTATCTAAGAATTTCTACTTGATTATCTTGTTAATATTGTTGTAAAATTTGCTTACTTTTTTAGGACAATCTACTAAATATTAATTTATTAGAAAAATAAGGAAAATTTTCTATTTTAATTCACGTATGTTTATGTTTTTTTTCATTCAAAGAAATTTCAATGAATATTTTAAATTCTAAATAATTTTTCATTTTTCTGAATGCAAGACTTCTTTATTCTTTTCTTAGGTAATATTTAGAAGAATAATGACTTAAAACTAAGAAGAGCTTTTAATATTAATAATTTTTCATTATTTTATTAGAGAAATATAATAATGACTTATGAATTTCTAATGTGATAAATTAGCATTTCTTAAATAAAGATACATAAATTTCTTATATGTATCACACATTATTTAATGTGTGCAAGTTTATATCACATTAGAAAATTATAAGTCATTATTATATTTTCATGTAAATTTATTTTATATGCTTTTATTTAAGTAATAAATTTATTTTATATCATGTTTACTTTTGATACTGATCTTGGAGTGTAGACGAAAGATAAATTAGTGCTTAATCTGATATTGATTTATTGAGTGCCTAGAGTACGTGACAAGACTCAAGTTAAGAAATTTTGTTGAAGGAATGGTGAAAAATCTGGAAACCACGGATCTTTTAGGGTTGATGAGGAAACGTGTTTTCCCTTAGAAGAGAAAAAAGAATGTTCCGTAGGATTTTGTTTTGTTTGTTTGTCTTTCAGCAATCATTTTTTTCACACGAGCACTTATCAGATCTCTGTTCTGTGGGGGGGGGGAGCCCAGGAATGTTTCTTTCTTTCATATGATATTCCTATATAGCAGCAACAACAGAAATATCTTCAAGTCTTTTCTATAGTCAACATATAATTATACTAAACTATATCACTGACACAGTATTGTATCAATTTTCTATCAAACAGATTATTGTGACATCACTGAAATGGTTTTCCATGGTGAACATACCTGTATAGTAATAAATAAAGACTATCACACCAGCCTGCCTCTTTTGGCCAATTGTAAAGAAATTGTTCTTGCTCATAATGAGAAATCCAGTACAACTTGTGCATCCTGAAAAAGGGTAGACAATTGTAGGTGGTTGATTTTAGTCGCATATCTTCAACTATGTTGATACAGGAATTCTAATGTCTGTCTGTGTGGCGTAAGCGTGAAGAGAAGGATATATGAGCTCGATTGGTGACCTTGTTAAGTGTGATCGTGGTTCACAATTACGTCGCACATGGTGATAGGTGAATATTCCAAATCCGTTAATTTTAAGGTACAGTTTAGAGTTCACCTGATCAGTTATGTCTGCATGTTCATCTACGTGAATGCGCCTGAACATAATCTAGATTTCTTTTCTAGTAAGATGCTTTTCCAAATATTTTTGCAATTGACTCATATTAGCTTGATTTAAATATGATGCAAAGGACAAGCGTCCCTTTTCAGTTTACTAACTATTCACATGATTAAATGTACAATTCGAATCAGGAAAATGTATAACATATGAAAGAGTATGAATGTATCAAATATATATGAATCATGCACTGTATGCTTCTTACGACTTCCTGTTCATACTACTTCCTCCTCCTATATTGCTTTTCTCTTTTAATTATTATACATTCATTATAATGACACTAATTAGAATAATGGTCATAAATTTATTTAGTGAAATCTAAAACAATGTTCTAGAATTTATAATTTTGCAAAAGGATTAATGTTATTATAGCAAACTTTTTATAAGTTTTACATAAAACTGTATTAAGTTTTTCCAGAATTTTTGCTTGAAAACGAAACTTTTAAACTTATAAAGAGTTTCCAATCCATATTTAATAAATATCAGTTCATTATAACTAGAAAAACATCCATTTTGGGGCTAATTAAAGCAAGCATGATTACCCCTGATTAAATATAGTTTATTTGTCTTAAAAAATTAATGTGGTATATTTTCAGGCTTATGAGCTACTATTCTTCAGATAGAGATTAAATATTATATACTTAATCGATTATCCAGAATTGATAAACAAAGAGAGAAAGTTAGAAAGTCGTTACTTTGTGCAGCTTAAATAACTGATTATGGTGAATTTCTTCCCTGACGAAATAAGAATATTTTCTTCAATGGAAAACTCATTCAGAAAACATGACTTATTATTTTTTTCACTTAAAAAGTTTCATTGTATAAGAAACATATATGAGGAAATTTCAGTAGAATTATGAGGATTACAATTAACAGATGAAATTACGAGAAAGTAACAGTAACATTAGTGACAACTTATGTTGGAATTTTTATTAATTATTGTTTTTGCTTCATTATTTTCAATAATAAGTGAAATTCTTAATGAGAATACTTAAACTTACTGTGCTTGATTATAATAATTTTTACATTGTTAGGCGTATTGCTGCTGAGTATTTCTCTCAGTAAAATTAAGATTTTCTCAATTATAATATTAGCCTTTTATTCGAGCATAAGTATCTCATTGCAGTAAAAGTTAATACCAAACTTATGTAGGGAAATGTTTTACTCTAAATATTGCTGCATTTTTCAAATATTAAATTAGACTTTTATTTTTATTGTTTCTATAGATTATAATAATATGTATTCTTAAGATTATCACTCAAAATAGGTAATTATAATAAGAATTAACTTATAAAATACTCTCGAAGTATTTTAACGAATTTTGAAAGAAGCAAACAAATTATGATAATATTGATATTTTACAACTTTTTATTTAAATAATGTTACATAAAAAATTGTAATGTATTTGTAATGTCGAAATGTTTGCTCTTCAAAGGAAATTTTCTTAGATAATTACAGAAAATCATGTATCGCAAATGAAAGAAAACCGGAAATATCTCAAATATTTATCTCAACAAAGCTTTGGCACAAATGATATGATGAACCATACATCGTTCACGTGTTCAATGCGAAAGTTGTATATAATTTTCTAATCTTTCCATCTAAAGATAGAAATAATATTCAATCACAAACAAATAATTTATATTTAGCTAAAATGTTTGCATTCATGAAAACAATGTTTTCCTTAATTGCATTTCATCTTCGATTTGATAAAGTAGGAAAAATTAGCAACCAATTAAAAAAAATAAAAGAAAATTCGTTCTTTCTTTACTTCTAATAACACTTTACGACTGCAATATAAATATTTTGGGGAATAATTATTTTCGTTTCTGAATTTTAAAGTAAATATTAACAGCGCGTGTAGCTACAGTACTTCAGCAAAAGATTTTATGCTTATGAGGTTTATTTTAATTACGAGAACTCTTCAGTTAATACTGAATGTAAATCTCATACAAGAGTTTTAATATTAAGAAAAATTAGCGAGAAACAATATTATTATGTTTGTAAACTTTAAGTACAGTAAAGAATATTTATAATTACTATATGTTTACTTCCTTATACAATCCACAAAAAATAATATTGTATACATTGCATATTTTTATGTATTTTGAGCAGTCACATCTGGCCAAATGAATAAGGTAGATTTTACACTCGTTCTATTACACTACAGCCATAAATTTACAATTTTTTATTGCACTAAAGCCACAAATTTATCAATCCTTATATTTTTTCTAATTTTTTAAAAATAAGATTAACAGAATTTTATAAAAAGAAAAAATAAGATAAACAGATATTGAAGATAATTTTAGTTTGTTATAAACAAATTATTTTAGTCAACTTTTTTTATGTGTTTAATAACGTTATCCATACTCCTCACAATCGTGCTTTTAAGATTTACTGATGTGTATAAAAATGCGTCTTATATATTAGACACAGTTTTTATCGATCTGCATTGCATACAGATCAATAAAGCTCTATATCGAAAATATATAATTCAAAATTTTTGCTTAGTAATTCCTTATTTAACTTTATTTTCATTGAATACCAATTTTTGAGAAAGGAATTTGGTAAAATATGTATGTTTTTCTTTTCCACTAAAATTAATAAACTTCATAATTAACAGTAAACAAAATATGTATTACGTATGACAAAGTAAATCTAAATGCAATAAAACAAGTATTTATTGAAATTTCATTTATTTTGGTTTTCTTCTACTACGTTTAAACAGAAACCAATTTTGCGTGAAAAGTTAAAAGATATGTCCCGAAAACCTTTTACGAGTATCTGATATTTTACATAAAAGTTGTTGAAATATATTAATCATAAGACTAACCGTTATATCTAAGGGTTTTGGGGCATAGAATTTCACTTTAAGTGCTGAGACTTTATATTATAAAGTCATGCCCATTAAATGTTGGAAATTTAAATGTTTCAAGCATCAACAAATTCTTTGTGCCATTAATTTAAAACATTAATATACTTTCTGATGGGCTTAAAGAAGAATAAACTAATATGTTCATATTTTTAGTTTTTTGTTATATTAAATTCTTTACTTACACACAAATCCCTATGAATTAAATTTTATATTGTTCTAAAGTAAAACTCCTTTATGTACACGTATGATGTCTTTTTCACCCAAAAAACGAAATATAAAATTTTATATTTTATTTCAAAAGAGCACTATCATTCATATATTCTTGTAACAATTTGATTCATATAATCATGATATAATTCGGTTTCATATAATCATGGTATAATTCTGTAATTAACATTATGCTTTTACTTTTTTTAGTGATATTTTAAGATGGCAATATAAGATCACTTAGATCACCCGGTTGATTATTACAACAGTCTCAAGTTTTTAGTTTTAATTAAATTTTTGTTAATTTGGATGAAATTATATATTTTCGAAAACTTTTTTTCATGAAATATTCATTTTTTCTGAAAAACCATTTTGAAATTGCAGTGTTTAAACCTCAAGCGTATTGTTCACAGTTTTAGTCTTTATCGCATACCAATTCTTATGCAGAATGGGAACACAGTTTAAGGAATGCACTTCATTATCTTAAAGAAAAATTGTTTAAAACCCTTAATTCATGATACGTGCTATGATAATGCATGATATGATAAATAATAATCATTTGTCTTTTTTTAAGAAAATTGTAACAATTTCATAAAAAAAAGATTAAAAATTTTTGTATTTTCGGTGTATGAAAAATAAAGATATCTATAAAACTGACAACAAATTTCACCGATGGAAAATATTTCAGTACATTATTCTCACAGTTATTTTTCAGTTATTAATATTGTCAAACTCATAAAATATATCTCAGGACTCACAATAGGATTCAACAAAAACATACAAAATTTCATTTTTGATTTTTATTATATTTGCAATGTGATTGGTTGATTGCGAAAAGTGACGTAAGCAAAATTAAAGGATTGACTTATCTGAAAAGAACAAAGTATATAAGTGGATAGTTCAGTGAAATAATTTTTGATAGAAAAGAGAAATGTAAAATATTGGAAGAAATTTAAAAAAAATAATGTACTTAAGAATTTCAATAAATTTTCGAGCAAAATTCGAACGTGTGTATCAGGTTAAAAAAGGCTTCAAACGAAACTTATTTTATATTGTTTTGTAAAAAAATCTTTTGTTAGAAATATGGTACAATAAGTTGTAAACAATTTTAAAATTTTATATTAGGCAAATTGCATAGCATTATTATGCATTCAAACATCTATCGCCAAAATTGTCTCAGATGTTTTGGAAATTGTTTACTCATTATTTTCAAATTGTTTTACTAAAATTCATTGGATCAAACGAATTAAATGGCAATGCCCGTATTGAAATGTACCGATTTCAACCTTTGGAAGATAAGATACCCCCTCTTAAGAATGATTAAGTTGTTGGAAAACATCTTTGAAGTGAGTTGAGAAAATCAAAACTCCATCTGTGCCCGCTTTACTCCAATTTGGACACTGACATATCCATGTTCTTGAAGATAACGTTTATTTGTATCAGCGCTTAGAATTGAGTTTATCATGTGCAATGCTTGACTATCGATACTTGCGAATAAATGTGGTAAAAAATATTTACAAAGCTCTTAAAAATAAAAGCTTGTAAAAGATTATCTTTAAAAATAAGTACATAACCTTTGTATTTTAAGTGAAAATACCCATAATATTTATAATTAAAATTTTCAAATGAGAAAACAATTAAAATTATTTTTCTTTAATTAATAAAAATAATTTCGCTTTTATACTATTTACTAACTTTTTTTAAAAAAAAAATATTTGATTAGAGATCCTTAAGATCCGAAACCAAATATAACAAATTTAAATTTTTCAAAAGCCCAATACTGAATGGGTATTTCTTAATGAAGTTTGCTTGTTGTAATTGTTCCTGTAAGTGTTAAAGATTATTAGACTAAAAGTAGTAATTTTGATAAATTTTTAATGTATTTAATCATTACTCTTTTGTTATAATTTTTTCCTCTTTCTAATTTTGCTTATTTTATTTTTAATCATAAAGTAGTTGTTTCTTTCGTTCCAATTGAGCTCTTGACTACGTCAATTTATTAAAATTCTCATTGATTTAAAATATCCATGACGTCAGATAACATTTCATCTACGTCATATCGTATAGAGACGGCTTCGTAAATCCGACTTGCCGACGAATTTGCTCCCTGGCTTCAAATCGCATTCTTCGAGCGGCAGCAAACAAGGCGAAGTTCACCATCGAAGGCCAGAGAATACTGTCAAAATTCATTTCATTAATAAAATGGTTTCTTATATAAGGACCAAAGCATCGGTTTGAGAAGCCGCTTACATTGATTCAAGCCATTAACATATTACGTTGACAATGGGACAGAAGAAAAAGCAAAATGAAAAAGACATGACAAAACATCCACTTTATAATTAGTTTAAATTGGCAAGGACGATTTAAATTTTTAAAAAAATTTTGAGTTAATGGAATTCTAAATTTATAATTATAATATTTGTAAGCAATTTCTTTTAAATCTTAAAACTAATGCTTTGTTTACGCCAAAAAGTTTTCTTTTTTATTTATATTTTAGGGCATTACAAGTGAAAAAGATATATTTAGAATAAAATAATCAAAACTCAAGTTTATTCATGCAACTTATAGTAAGCAAATATTCGTTCAATATATTCAAAGTCTATGTGTAATTCACTCCGACTTATAATAATTTCATTCCCAATAATTTACTGTATATGGAGTGCAAATTAAAGCTTGTTTCCACTAATTAAATTAAATGCACCTCTCTAGAGGAATGGTTAACAGCATGGTCTTTAGGCTCATCAGCTCACTTTCGTGAATAGAGACTTTTAGTGGTTGGGTATTCTTGTTAAGATGTTAGTTCTGACTGAATTATCTCACTTGAATAAAAAAGGAATCATACAATTCAAAGAAAAAATCCTCTTTAAATTTGGAACGTCGAAAAATTTTAACTTTAAAAGTAGTGTTAAGATAAAGAGTAGTTACATTTTAATTCCATGAATTCACTCTCATGCATTTACTTAATTAATCCATCGCCTCGTTTATATTTCAATCTCAAGTGTTAGCAAAGCTATCTTGAAATTTGTGTGAAATAGGGAAAAATCATCAATTAAAAATTTTTTCATGGAAAGAGTCAACATAAATGATAACCAGGATTCCCACCTGAAAAATATGGTTTTATATTTTATCAATCTAATTAATATTAAATTTAAACACACATGGTTAGTTAATATAAATTTAAATTAATTATGTTATGCTTTTAAATTGTACAACTCCTCTAAGCATAATTAAAAATCACCTTTGATTATTTAATGCAAGTTATTTTCTTTCATATTTTTTGTTATTATTTTTATATAATAAATTATTTTCTTTTATATTTAAGAGAGATTGTGAAAAATAGAATTGATAAAGGAATTTTCAGTTTTGTATATTACTATAGCGAATAATGAACAGTAATTTAAATTAAGTGTAGTTTTATTTTATTTTTATTAGAGAGTATGTATGTGTGAAATAATACTTTTATTTAAAAATACATTAAACTATGAGAATTTTAATCAAATAATGCATTTAGGCTTCCTTGAAATTACATATTCTAGCCTTGTTATATATCATTATTTCCGATACAGATGAGCAAGAATATTTTTCAAGAATCAAGCTTTGTTTTCTTCTCCATTTTTATATAATAATTAGTTAAAATATAATTATTCGTTAAAATATATTATATGGTAATAGCTATTTAAAATATAATAATTTATTATTGCTCTACAAAAGCAGTCTTAGTGTCTTGAAGCATTAACCTTGCATTGTCACTTCACTGGCTATAAGATCATAGGTTTAAGATATCATAGATTTAATACTAAAATATAATCTTAGCACATTAGTTCCAAGAACAGAACGGGTGAAAACACGTATTTGCTTAGTTACGATTCATAGACATTATATAATGTGACGAAGAATCGTTCAGATTATCATTTATACATTTGAATTATTTAGAGGAACGAAGACAAAATCCTCATTCATTCGATAAATAAATAATATTTTTCTTCCATTCTGTCTTTATTTTAATCTTCAAACTATTATTTTAGGGGAATATGTGTTTTTTAAATTAATGTTGAAAACATTGTGTATGTTACATGTTATGCTCTTCACAAGATTGTTGAATGATTTGAAATGTTTATTTTTGCATGAAATATATTCCTGTAGAAAAATACTTCTTCAAAATGATGTTTCTTTTAGAAAGATGAGTAATATATGTATATATTAGAAATTTCCAGCCCTTTTTTAAACTTTGATCCCTGAATTATACATATTTATTGCTACCTATATTTTCATAACAAAAACAAATTAAAACATAAAACAGATAAAGCTTTTGTGCTATGTTTTAATCATTTATATGCTTTAGAAAGTGTGAACAATTAAATATGTCCAAAAAACAATTAGCTTTTTATTTAGTAATTGATTGCTTGTATCCATTTCAACTAAAATTTAAAAAATTTCGATTTAACCAAGCTTTGTTTAATTTACTACTTTTAGTTTAAATCCAATAGGCATTTTATGAAATCTTCTAAAGCTTTTTTTAAATTTCATCTCATGCACATAATTACTTGCAGTATATTCAAGAATTTGAAATTCACAAAAGGATAAAATTACGTAATATAATTTTCTGTTTCTCAGTCACTCATCAAATATTTGATTTCTGTCTAAATCACTAAGCTTTCACTTTACTTTATTTCCTCATAAAATAAAGATTTAGAAAAAACAAAATTTACATTTGGATTAAGATGTAATCGTAAGCAAATTTACAATCCATTTTTATTTCCTTTTTAAAATATCTGTTATTTGATCGGTCCCTTTTAATTTATCCAATCATCTGAATGCACTTTATTTCCTGTATGAATTGAATATTTACTCCAGAATAGGCAAGAACATAATGAGCTGAAAACTGACTCATTGGAGGATATATAACTTGTCATAAAATATGTACCCTCAAATAAGCATTAATGTTTCGTCATTTTCTACAGACTAAGATGCAAATAGTTTATTTTATATTTCCTTTATCAATGGGATTTCATTTTTGTATTTATTTTAAAGGCGAAAAAAGTTTTAAATGTCTCAGCTCTAGTTTCATTCCAAAATTCTATCGCAATTTTAGTACCACTCATCAATCGTTCACATATTTCAATTCACGTGACTATTTTTGTTTACACATATTTTATTGTTAATCTGATATTTTACTAAAGGACTGTTTGATAGGTAGCGTTATTTATTATTTTAAGCCTTCTTCACTTCCAGGGATTCTGTCACCCATTTTTCCTTCAAGTTGCAATCTACATATCTGTTTATAAATTAATGATATTTATGAATTTTATTCAACAAAAATTTAATTTTTAAACATTAATTTCCTATAAAAAAATATTTTCATAAAAGGGAAATTTACTTCTTTTAGCCTACTACTATAAAAATTTTATTAGCGATTTGATAGCTTAATTTTTCGTCAGTCCCCCAAAAAATTCATTTAAGTATCTTTTGAAAAAAGATTCTTCAAACAATATTCTCTAGTTTTTAAATTGTGAGATTTTCTCATTTCAGTCATTTCATATCCAAAGTAAAACTTACCAATACTTATGTGAAAAAGGTATGTAACTGAAAAGTAATTCCAACTACCTATTCCTGCTTCTTCTTCTTAGAATTGGGTTTGTATGTCATTGGGCACCTCTGCTTTTATTAGCATTTTGTACCATTAACTCCAAACCCAATGTTTCCTAGTTCCAGTTGCTCGGGTCTCCCACTTTATTAATAAAGTCCGATAACCCTTTAATGGAGTCTAGGTGTAACTCTCTAGTATGGATGATGCCTAAAGAGGTTAATCTAGGGAGGGCAAGAGCCTCGCATTCATAAATGATATGCTCTGCCATTTCCTCTTGCGTATGACATTTCCAGCAGATAGGGTCTTGCTGAAATAGTCCTATCTGGTCAGAGAGTCAGTCATACTACGCATAGCTTCCTGACTTTCACCAGAAGATGGTTTGGAGGTCATTTCTACCTCAAGTGAAGGATTCATTACTGCCCCTTTACAAGACAGCCTCTGAGTTCACTTGTCTTTTTCAGCAAGGTCAACTTCAGAGGCATCACTTGTAGATGCAGAAAGGCTTGTTATTTCTTGTGTCTTTTCAGCCACAAGATAACAATTTATAAGCTCAGGTAATATAAGTCCACCCAGCATTGCCTGAGATACTGGTCACGGCAAATTACTCTAGAAGTTTGCCAGGCAACTAGAGGCTCCGTTAAGACACCAATACCGCGGTGCCAATTAGCCCTAGGCACGGAACGCATAACACCAGGGTTTACGGGAGCTGGTTCGCGGCCTCTGATTCTATATTCAAGGCTATCCTGTCATTCCTACAGGACGTTCGGTGATCCACCGCCTACCGACGCGCCTGGTAGCTGCTCAGGCCCCAGGACCTATTCCTGCAGTTTGGTTGATGAAAGCAGGAAAGGTATTTTTTAACTCATTGCCCTGCAATTAAATGTTCATAATATAGATTATTAGTAAAAAAATGAAGCCTTTTTTGCAAATATCCGAAAATTTAAGTTTCTGTCTTTTTGATGAAAAAAAAAAGAAACAATTTCAGATATATGTAGATTTTAGAAAAATTGAAACATTTTATATAATATTTAAGCAGATGTGCAGTTATCATTACTTGCGTCAATGCATTTATACCCATTAGCTTATTCTTCTAAGCAATCAAATTTAGGACCAAACCGATAAAATATCGATAATAATGCATTTTAATGATAACGATAAGTATTATTTTTTATTTCCCCCATGAAAGATATTGAAAAACAAAAGGTACTTTCCGTGATTAGATTATAATTGAATTCTTTTTGTTATTATCTACTTTTATAGAAATGATCACGTGTAAGCTTTCGTTTATTCTTGATTAATAAATCCCAAAATATCTTAAATATAAGATAATTTTTGCATCGCTTATATATACATTTTCTGGACCAATGTTAAAATGCAGAATCACATTCAAGCCCTTAATCAAATCTGAGGATCCAGGTTATAGTTATTTACACTTTTTTATGACCTCAACCTCATTGATAAAAATTTTAAATAGCCACTTTCACACACACACACAAAATACATGTGTTTCAATGTGGATAAGAAACAAATTTCTTTTGTTTCAGCATTGAAGTCTGTACAGTGTCACTGACGTATTTTGATTGATTACTGATAACTAAGATAGTTAAGCAATGTTAACGACTGTTTTCCGTTACCTTTAGCACGTATATTTATTTTTGTTTTTCTTATTTATCTTGTCAGTTAAGATTGTGAGTCAAGCTCAGCTGGTTTTGGCAATCTTTCATAAATACATATTTTGTATTGTGCAGTCAACAATCTTAAATAATCGAACTTTTTTAGAAGAATTTTACAATAAATTTGTTTGGATTGAGAAAAAAAATTTTTTTGAAAATAAATTAATTGATTCAAATACAATATTTTAAGAAATATGTATAAAAAAAAGATGAAATTTTTATATTAATTAGGATAAACTTTAGTCAAACATGTAATTATTCTTTATAAAGAAATATACCTAATAATTAATCAGAGTTTGACTAGATTGATCGCAGAATAAATTCAGATTAACTCGGGACTGCTCTAAATTATTTTTAAAATTTGAATTTGCTTAAAAATAATTCAATTTCAGTTACCTTTCATCTTCTAAATGGAAAAAAATATAATAATAAATAATGATGTGAAGTAGATAAATGAAATAGAGTGCGAAGTTTCTTCTAAAAAAGTTTCCAAAACATGAAGTTCACAAAAGTTCTTCAATGTAACGTTTATTATAATAATCGTAATCAGTATATACTGTTCACTTCAGTGGTGAAATTATTTTGGTATACTTTAATATTATATTACGTTACAACACTCAATTATTTGCAGTTAGTTTCATTGATTTTAGTTAATGATAAATTTTGACGTCATGTAGCTTAATGTCCTAAGTCTGTTGTAAGGCATTATAATGACTACTGCGTATACTGTTTCCGGGGAAGACTTTCCTTAGCTAATGAATTGCGTTTATGGTTTGCAAGGCAGGAAACCCGGAAAATTTCAAAGCCCCCACGTCGTCAGATGCGCGTGTACAAGGTAGAAACGCAACATCCATTTCTCATTGAACAACAGTGACTGGGATCGAATTCGGGACCTTTCGCTCAGAACAGCGCTGTCTGACCACTAGGTGATGGTAAGTTGAATTAATGATAGACAGAAATTTTAGGATTTGTAGGCTATAATTAATAAATGCATTTTATAAATTCTCTATAGATATAGGGGTATATAAATATTTCTTTCCAACGGCGGGTACTTGGGTGACGAACCCTATGCCACAACAAGGCCAGTAACTGCTACTCATTTGTCGTTACCCTGTGAACTAAGTCATAGAGGCGAGTAGCGTTGCCCACGCCATACCACCACAAACCCGTTTATAAGTGGGCCACATTTATAGATCATCACAGAAGAAAGGACAGAGAAACACAGAGAGAACAGAGAAAGTAACATTCAT
This sequence comes from Latrodectus hesperus, assembly GCA_037975125.1. NCBI lineage: Eukaryota > Metazoa > Arthropoda > Arachnida > Araneae > Theridiidae > Latrodectus > Latrodectus hesperus. Next base: position 58,946,427 of record CM075853.1, read on the forward strand.
GCTCGAACCGGGATTCGAACCCGGGAAACACAGCTCAGGAGTCAGGCATCGGTCGGCGGGAATATAAATATGTAAAAGCGTTTATTATTTGATAAAGGTCAAAATAAAAGATAAAATGATTTTCTTTAAAGAAGAATAATATTCAAATATGAATTGCATTTAATATTAAAGCACAAAAACCATTAAAATAGAATAGCTTATATAAATAACAGAAAATCAATTTTTTAAAATTGAGTTTCTTTACTAATAACTTTTGTTATCATAATTAAGGCAAAAATAATTTGGTCTAATTGTGATTTTTAATGATTATTTAATTTGAAATTATTTTATTTCCATTTCCATGTAGTATATTTATGGTTAGACACTAATTTCCTACCTGGCTACATGCATGTAATTGTTAATTTTTTTTTGATTATTGGAGCAATTAAAATCAAATTTGACTAAACAGATGTAAGAGTAATTATTTTTAAAATAATAATATTTAAAAAAAATAAAAATGCACCCAGAATAGTAAAATAAGAAATCACAGAGCTTGTCCGATTAATTACATCTGTTGAAAGCAAATGCAGGATTAACAGCCATTTTTTAAAATAAATTTCAAAAAGTGCTTTGTTAAGGATAGCGATATTTTAAATAGAAAAGTTCGATTATAATCTAAATAAAAATTTTAAATAAAATTTTTCCTATGCTCTAATTATTTTGATTTAAAGAAAACAAATAATCCTCACCGCCTAACTTATATAGTTGTCAGCCTGCCTGACTGTGGATAGGGAGGTCATGGGTTCGAATCCCGGTGCGGGCATGGATGTACTTTCTCTCTCTATCTATCTTGTCTTTGTTCTTTCCTTGTATGAATGGTTGCCTACCTATAAACTGTTACCTATGACACGTGTGAACTGAGGAAGTCGGACTCCACACCTAAATATGGTTCAGTTGGAGAAGTGGAGCAGCGCACCCCATATTGCCAGTCTAGCTGGCTGACGACAACAACAACAAATATCCTCCAAAAACGAATTGAAAATTTATTATTATTAATTATTTTTAACTTATTTATTTTGAAGTTTTAATTATAACATGTGTAATGTCAAAATTTTTCGCAATGTGTTGTTATTTCAAGAACATAAAAAAGACTCTTTGAATGAAAATTATACATATAGTATATATGTATGAATGATCATATATATGTAAGTATACGCAGTAATTACACCCACAAGTTATTATTATTGATTTATTTCATTATTTTAGCACAAAGATGATTAATTGATACCGAAAAACAAAAATGCTTGTTAAAACAATAAAAATGAGGAATTAATATTAGATATATTTATATAAGATATATTTCTCAAGACTGTCAGAGTAGGTACTGACATTTCTATGCTTCTCTCGTTATAGATTCAAGTATTTCTACTGAGAAAAAAATAAAAATTTCCTCATTATTAATTTTTAAAGTTATTCTAAATTAATCATTAAGGCAAAATAATTTTCTTTTCCCGTGGGAAACTTTTTATTACCATAATTAATAATATAGAAATCATAAAAATAAGTGGATTTTTAGTTTAAGAAATATCTGATTAAAAAACAAAAAAGGAATTAGTAGGACATAATCCTCCCATTGGTGAACCTTGAGACTTTTTTTGTCGCCAAACAATTCTAACGCTGTAGTCACTTAAAAAAAGACCATATATATGACACAAAAATGATTTAACACGAGAAAAAACCAAACCTGGAACAAGAAAATCCAAAAAGCAAAGAAAATTCAAATTAGCAACACCAAATGGAAAATTGGAAACACTATAATCAAAACCAAGGACAGCAGATTTGGCGAAAAATCTCTATGAGGGGAGATATATCATGCTTATATAAAAAAAAAGACTTCAAAAATTTCTAAATTATCTGAAAGATTTCAAAATTCTCAAGGACTTCCAAAATTCCCTGAAATATTTCAAATTCACAAGAAAATAAACCGAGTTTATTCCCGGAAACAAACCTAGTTTCTTCCTCCTTTACAAGACTACTCCTAAATATTCACCAACACAAACATACTTGCAGAAACTAAATATACAACATTTATCTTCCGTTATTCAACAGCGTCTGAGGCTGTAAACCTGGAATTTTTCATTTCGAAGAGCTTAGCTTTACCGGGGAATCCTGAAAGATAAGTGATAGGCTTTTTCAATATTGCGTCACATCCGTTATGGTGTGAGTGCTTTAATATTCTTCGTATTTTCTCACTTGCGATGTATTCTTACAATCTATGAAAATTCCTGTTAGATAACAATATTATCTTTAAAAAAATTTAAACATTTATAATAAACATCACTTGTTAGTTTATACCTTACGTGGGGCTAGATTAGTGGAACTGTCGATGGATATTCAATAAAATATTCCTATATCAACCTCATATATGATCTATTATTGATTGTAGAATCTGTTAAATATGGTTGATCACAAAATGTAGTGAGTGTAAAGAACGTTGACACAAAGAGTACAATTTAATTACTGAGGTTGAAGAGCACAAATTTCCTTTTCTCTGTGATACCTTCAGTGTAATAAAATTTGACTAGTATTTGCTAAAAATAAGAATTTATCTGGGGGGGAAATAATTTATTGCTAGTAAAAGAAAAATCCTTAAAATCTAAAATTTTATATTTACTATCATATATTTTAATTTTGTAAAGAAATAAACACCGGCATTTATTAATTTTTTTTTCATTTCATTTATTGTATAATTTTATGCGTTACTTTTCATAAAAAATGCATACATTACAAATAGTGAAATATTCTTGGAACTTCTTTTCTCTTAATATATAAAAGAATATAATGTATAAAAAACCACTAATTAGTTTACAATTAAAAGTGCAAATCATGTAAGATTTATATTTATTTTAATGCTAAACATTATCAGCTGTAATAATTTTTCTTTGTTATTAATACAAAATGTACTGAGTGCTTCAGGAGAATAATTATCGGAAACATTTTATTGAGAAAAGGGCAGACAAGAGATGGGGACTAAAATAACTGACAGAAATAAAAACGATAATGCTTTGTTTTTCATAAAAATTTTATTTATTGTATAAATCAATAAATACATATATTTATTGATTATTCATCCTGTAAATTTATCTGTCATATTTTATCATTGTAAAACTCAATCTGTTTGTGGATAAAGCGTACTAAAAATGTAAACATATTGATATCGTTAACAATTGTATCTATCACTACAATATCATATCAGAAGAGAGAATAATGACATAATGGAAACAAAATAATTTTGAAAAATATAATTGAAAAAAATATATGTAATTCTTCTATAAAATAGAATCATTAAAAATGTAATGCATAATCTAAAAAAATTAACTTAAATTCTACAATAGTCTTATCAAATGATTCAAATTTTGACCAAAAATTGCAAGCTTTTCTGAATAAATGAATGGATTTAATTTCTACGAAAATCCATATTCCTTCTTTATAGAATATCTAATTTTGCTCAAAAAGAAATCTTAAAATTCTGATGAATTTAATAGAGGATTTAGAGTACCTATCATCAAAAATAGAATTCTCTCAGAATAGATAGAATAAATTAGAAAAATAATAAAATTATAAGGAGCAAAATACTTTTCTAATTGATAAGAAAAATACTAATCAAAAATTGTATGAATGTAGTTAATAATATAATAAAAGCATGTGTTTAAAATTTTCCTGAATCCATTAATTATATTTTTTGCGATATTTCTAAGCCGAAGTTTTGAATGTCTGATATCGTTTTCATTACACATTAAATGTACTTTATATTTTGAACAATTTAAAAAAATTAAGTATTAAAATAATTAAAATTTAATTTTAAGCAATTTAATAAATTTGAATCAAATTTCCATGTTAACCTACATTCTTTTGAAATATCTCATGTATTGAAAATTATATCTATCTAAGACAAAATAATTTTAATACAATGAGATATATTTTAAAAGAGACAATGTTAGCAGGCAAATTATTTTTAATACACATCATTATAATTTAAAAAACAAAAATATTTTTTTCTTTATTTATATTATAATTAGAAATTTTATTTCCAATAACTTCATTTTTTAATAAAAAAAATTGCTTAGTAAAAATTTTTACTGAATAATAATTCTACATATATTGTCAAAATGATGTAAAAATAATCTTCTCTTAGGGTTTTTTAAGCTGTTTGTAATTTCATAACCTAGAAAACATTTCATAATCTCTCCTATCATTGTGAAACAGTTTCTCAGTATTTGTGTTCGTATTGTTAAAATGAATGCAATTCAAAAATATCGAAATGATTAGATTTCTTATCAGTAAACTTAGCCTGATTCTTTGAATAGGAATCTTATGAGGATTTTGATTATGCTGCTTAAATTGAAAAGGAAATTCCTTACAAACTTGGTTCATAGTTGGAACATTGAAGTGTTTCATTTGTGTGATCATCCCAAAAAAATATCTCTAAGAACATTTTTATAAAATACGTCTAATAGAGTGACAAAAAAAATCTGTTTCTAGTTTCACATTTGCAAATTAGTTGAGAAGCAAAAACTTTACGGTCAATTTTTCTAGCTATTTCTAGCTACATTTGAGTTCTCTATTTCCGAATACATATAAAACTATTCTCAGTCTTTATAAGTTCTAAGAATCTGTAATAACAAAAACAAATATTTAAGATAGCAGATATAAAATACAAATAGTTCTTGTTTTAAATAAAAGTATAATGCAAAAATTGTAAGCATTTTACATTAACTTTTTTATTATTTTATTATTATTTCATGTAATATTATTTTATTATTAACTTCATATTATTTTATTTTCGAATTCTTCTATTGGCAGTTTTAATTTACCTTTCACTAATTTTCTCCATTGACTTTTTCTCCTTCATCAATATATTAACACGATATATTAATGAAACAAATGGATGCATTTCAAGATTTGCTTTCTCACAAGTGATTAATTGGTAAGAATAATAAATGATTCCGATGCGTTTTTTATTTATTTATTCGTAACTATACTGGATTTATTTCAATGTTGAAGTGAATTCAATCGATCCCATCCATCCCCAAACTGACTGATTATTGCAAGCATAGCATAGCATCGATGAGTTTCTGCAACTTTTGTCAATTGGTTATTTCTTCGATGAAGATTATTAATCCTGTACAGATTTTATTTAAAATAATGAAAACACCTGGCTGAAAACAACGACTTCTATGTGTGATATAACATGACTAAATTAAGTATGTAACTACCAGTTTTTTGTATTATGTAATTGTTCCTTGCAGTCTTAAGGATGTATGTGAGTGTATTGTACATTACTGTTTCCTCAGTTTCGTACCAGCGAAAGTTAAATGCGATATTTTTCAGAATTCCAAAAGGTGCAAAGAGTGGAAACTTATCTGGTTGGTATATCGATAACCACAGGGGCATCAATGCTTTTGGGACTAATCTATAGAAACCGTGTTATAGGTTTTATAGCAAATAACGATGATGGAAAAACAGCATCTGCGTGACAAAACTGGGAAAGGAAAATTAAACTCGGTGAAAAAGACAAGCAAACATTAAAGAAGATTTGACCTCCAGAAGTAAGACTAAGGAGGCAAAAGTGACTACTAGGGTGAATGTATATTTATTGAACTTATCATCGACCATTACATTTGGAAATTGCATTAGCAAAATATTTGAACAAAATATTTCAAAATCCCTTGTGGCAGATCTAAATTGAAAATGCTGAGCACAGTTGTGCAAGGACCATGAAAAGAGGATTGTGGATCAATGGAAGAATGTCTTATTTTTCAATGAGTCCAGTTTTCCACAATTCTTCACCATGGGATGGATTTATGTGTTCTGATCAGAAGTCTATAGTTCACTCTGTCCCTTCCAAGGATGGAGCAGGGGAGTGGTTCCGTAATGTTTGTTGTTGATTCATCAGCATACTTCCCTATCATAGCCTTGAGTTGGACTCTATTAGTTTGTGGAAGCAGCCGGGTGGAAGTCTACTTAATTTAGAAGCAAAGATCAAGAAGTAATATTTGATTGTAGTGTTATAAAGAAAGAAAAAAAACCGGATTCATTTCCGGAAATAAACCCTTTTTTTTTTTTTAATGAAATCTATTTATGTAAGTGCTTATATGTTAATTCAATTCTCTGTTTGATTACTTAAGGACTGTTCCCATTATAAAAGTAATCTTCAATTCTATCTGATAATTTGAAGGTTTTTGGAACATATTTTAAATATTTTGTAATTTTAATTATTTAATCAAACACAAAGGTTACTATATTTACAAAGCTGTTATTTCTTAGAAATTGAAGTGGTAATTATATATTTAAAACATTTGCTAAATTAAAAATATATTTCTAACAATGCTATTATAAAGTTACTTAATCTCTTAAATTAGTGAAGGAAATTTTTTTACATTTTTCTGATTAATTTATGCTGTTTTTTACAAATGAGATTTACATTCAATCAGTTTTATGTATTAATCAGATTGATAAGTATTAAATATTCATGAAAATTTTCTTCTGGAATTTTACTATTATTTTGTCTGAGGTTATTGATCTTAAAATGTTAATCGTTATTGTTAATTATTTTAAATTTACTTAATTTTATTTTCAGATGCTGTGCGGTGAACTCCACAGTATTCAAAGGCAACCGATGGTGAAATGAACACAGTGATAATGAACTGGTTACGTCATGCAAAAGCAAGATTTATCAATGAAAGAATCAAACATTTCAGTTAATTAATATTTCTGTATAATGTAAATAATTAGAATTGTGTGCATTAAAAAAATTCTATCTGTTATTTTTTTGTGGAATTAATTAATATTTACACTCTTTTGCTGGAATGTTTTCTTAAACAAATTTTAACTTTTACGAAGAAAAATAATTCAGCTTTTAAACAAGGAAATAAGTAATTTTTAGAATTTTTTGTCATATTAATTTGAAATTTTCAATTCAGTGGAAAATTTAAGTTAAAAGAGATAAACTTTTTTTATCTTGTACAAAAAAAGACAGTGTTAAAATTATATGTAATTAGTTAAAATATTAGGCTGAGAAATAAATAATTCTTATAAATTTCTCTTACTACAAAATTGATTAAAAAAAACTATATAAGAATAATAAAATTTGCCTGATTTTTTAAAATAAAAAAAATTACACTCTACAAATAAAAATATCCTAGACTATTTTATTGTTACTCTCTAAGTTATAATAGTAAAAGTAATTTCAACTTTTACAAAGAAAAAAAATCGTTTTATTTTAAACAATAAGAAACTAAATTTTCAAAAGGTTAACTATAAAATAATGAGCATAAAAATATATAATGTTAATTTATCAATTGTGAGAATTTTATCACATTAAACTTGAACAGTAAATCTGTCAAAAATCTAGGATATTTGACTGAAAATTTTTAAAAATGTGATGCAAAAGCAATTTTATAAATAACAAGCTAATTAAAAACAATTTTCTCATTGTCCAGTGGACAAAAATATATGAGCCACTAAGATAGATGAGGGATTATTTCAATATCTTCGCATATCTAGAATACATCCATAAAACTACCTAGTATAGAGCAGTGCGTATGAATACATCCAAATTTCCTCCATGAACCATCCAATGGCAACGTCTCGTAGACGTATAGTGGACGTAAAATAGGTTGATATTTGACGTGCCATGGATCTAAACTGGACCAAAAAGAGACGTCTACTGGATTAGAGCACATCCCGCTGATGATGTCATATCGACGTCTACTGGACGAAATTGTGTTGTATGGGGTGTTTCCTTAAATAAATAAAAGTTTACTTATTTTATGATTTTTACAACTAATTACAGTAATAGAAAGTTTTCCAGGAAAAGAAAATAATTTTGAGATTAATGACCAGTTCAGAATAACTTCAAAAATTAATGTTCAGAAAATATTTTTTTCTTTCTTTCTCTGTAAGAATTTATAACGACAAAAGTATTGAAAAGTCAATATTTATTCTGACAGTCCTGAAAAATATATCTTGATATTTTTTATTAAATATTAATTCGTTATTTTTATTATTTTAACAAATATTTTTGTTTTTCTCACACGAAACTAATTAACTTCTTTTTATTAGAGACAGAAAAGACATTTTTTTTCATATTTTCGTAGTTCATTTTACTTCCATTCATTTATCTGAGACAAAACATCCATTAAATGAAAGATGATTGGTTGAGTTTATTCCCTCAAAATTTCCAATATTCCCAAAATTTCCCGGTTTATTACCGAAATTTCCGAGTAATTTCCAGTGGTTCAACATTCCCAGGATTTTTACATCTCTACTTGATTGGCTACCCCCATAAGTATCATTTTACTTGGAGGACATTGCTATCACTACCTTTTTAACATACTCTAGTCACCTTTGGTGAGCAATACAGATATTCATATAAACCGGGGCTCGAACTCATTACTTTCCGATAATGAAAGCCAGGCCCTAACCACTATAGGCCACTGCCTCCCAGTTCCGTAATAGTGTGAGGACTTGTCCCATGGCTTAAAGTACGTTCCCTTGTTGATTTATAAGGATAGGCTATTAGCACTGACTTTGTGACTCTTTTGGCAAACCAATTGCATTCTGAGGTGCAAATATTGTTTCCAACAAGAGACTATTATCAAGATTATTCCCCGATTCACTGTAATTGAACTGTCTAGTCTAGGTTTCGGAAATATGAATGCTCAGTTCCACTCCTTACTTGTCCTGAATAATCACTGGATTTAAACTTTATAGAACATCGATGCCTGTTTTGGAATCCGTTATTCTCGCGTTATCTTCCTTGTGTGTCTCTCTAGAATTCAGAGCAATTGCTGCACAACGAATAATACATCTCACTTACTATTTTATACAACTTTCGTAAGTCTATTTCAAGAAGGATTTAAGTGGTTTCACTTCCGATAGTGCTTTCAAGCGACATTAGGTGCAAATCATATCTTTTGGTATGTCTTCCATTACTTTTGCATGTATCGAATGGCATTGAGCCAATTACTGTTGTGAATAAACGCATTACTTTTCCTTTTCTAACGGAAACTCTTGCAGTTGAGAAACAATGGATTTTTTTATACCGGTGAAAAGAACGCAACGTGCATATGATCCAGATTGTCATTGCAATACTTGTGTAGGAAACAGTATCGAACATTTGAAAACAGAGGTTAGGAGAAGGCTTTATCCCCCTTTATGATAAATTTATCCATTCACTTTGGTAATTGAGATAAACTGGGCTGTTGCGATTTCTGCGCAAAACGACGTTATTTTGAAACATGTTTATATCTTCATGTGTTATATAAGAACATTATAAATCAGGGTTGTACACAGAAGCAAAGATTTAAGTCTGCCATTTCTACTGTTTTTTTTATAAAGCTGCGTAATAAACACTATTGGCTACCTAAAATGGAATACCCTCAGGAAGTATGCAATTCATGTGAAATTTACACCGTACATTTGCCGCAATGAAAAATGCAAATCATTATCATTGTAATACATATACCCATCAAGGTCTACACAACTATAAAGCCATTGGCAAGTATTTTATAAAGGGAGAAGATAATGTCGATTTGAAGTACGGAAATTGTTTTTATTCGAGCATTTTTTGCGTATGGTGTGCTAGTAGAAGATATCGAGTGTCTGTCGAGAAAGTTCATGAGTTAGACTGAGGAAAAACAGAAGCCCATAATGATTGTGGATTATCCTTCATCGGTGATTTGTTGAACGAAACCAAGCAACTATGATGCAGAAGAGTAATTACTGGATGCAAGAGGAAGCAGCGGATCACACTCACTTTGTTGCATTACTACATGTAATGTGTGATAGGCATATGTGCATGGGAGAGAGGGATCACTCAACCACATCATGAACTATAGCACAACAAATTCGGCCTATTACGCGTCATTCGGTACATGCTAGTACATTTCGACGTGGTTTGCAACTGAGTGGAATGTTCGCAATTTGTTCATTGCTTCGTTTACTCTTGATTCGAATTCATAGACGTTTGCATCGCTAATGGTACGTTAACAAGGAAGATGGGTGGAATATACTGTCATTAACAAACCTCGCTTCTGTCTTCGTTAACACCACGATGGTTGAATTTTAGTCTGGAGACATGGTTGTGAGAAATTAATAAACTGTTGCATTAAGTATCACCCCACTGATCTTGCACTCAGTGTCATGGTTTCATGTGGCACCGGATTCACTCCCTCGTCCTTACACTACAATTACCAGTACTCTGATTAGTCAACGCTACATTTCTGAGGTGTTGGAGAGCAGTTTTCCCAAACCTTCAGTTCTTGTCATCATCAAAATTCACCACACATTCAATGCTCAAGAATTCTTTATCCGACAATGCTTCCTTAGAGTGCTTCTTCATTCCATCTATTATCAATTGATCAATGTTTGCAGAACAATTGATCAAGAATACATTACTCCCTTCTTCATCAAATCAACTTTTCCAAAATTTAGAATCTACGTAGACTGCTATATTCCAAGGATGTCTTTATAAAATTTTTTTGGTTCTATTCCAAGATGTTTGGCAGCGCTTATATCTCACAATGGCGGTTGGTTAAGGCGTCATTCTCATTATCAGAAGGTAGTGAGTTCGAACCCCGGCTAAAAAGAAATTCCGTCGTGTTTGCTATAAGTGGCTGGGTCATGTTAAAAAAAGGCTTGGTTGCAATACCCTCCAAGTGAAATACCTCTGGAGGCAGGCCAAGTATTGGGGTTCTGCTTGGTCTTGTTTCAAAACTACGAAGATTTCACCAGGCTGCCTCTGTCTAATTGGTAGAGTCCAACTCAGAGTTGGATACAGGAAAGCATGCTGGTTTAATAACACCCATTGATTTTGTATTTGTAGTGGCCTGATTAGTTAGGACATCGTTCTCAGTATTGAAAAGTAGTGAGTTTGAATCCCGATTTAACCGAATATCCATCGTGTTCACTAAAGGCGGTTAGGTCACGTTAAATATGTCTTGTTCAAAATGTCCAAAAAGTGAATCTTAGTGGATAATGCGAGAAAACAAATGATTTGAGTCTTTTCCGTTAGATCACACGTCTTACAAATTTGAATAAAATAGATTATATTTTCACATATTGTCAAAAATGAATACTAAGATGTTGATTAATTTTCATGTTTTTTTAAGAATAGATTATTTTGTTATCATTCACAACGAAATTGATTAGAAATTCATGTCACTTTCACATCTGAAATTAAAAATGCCATTTATCAAATGTTAACTATAAAATTTCCTTTAAATATTAGCATTTTCTTAAGAGAGAGAAGCATGCTTAATAAATTTAATTCATTAGGGAAATCAAAATCATCAATTTTCGAAAAATCATCACGGAATGAATTAACTCCAAATGTACTAAAGTTTTAATTTCTACTTTAATGTTCAAGGAAATAAATATTATACACTTACAAGAAATACAAGAACATTCACAAAATATATCACATAATCACAACCACCTAATACATTAAAATGAAGCAAAAATATTAAACAAATGAGAATTTCAGTTCATAAATAATGACAAATAAATGCTACCACTAGAAAACACTTAGAATTTCTTACTATCAATATAGATTTAAATGAAATGTTGTAACCAAACTATATACTATTGTTCATTTTTTAGAAAGTTATACTTGGTGGAAGAAATCTCATTCATTTCTAAAAAAGATTTTAAATTTAGTTTTTCAAAAAGTTAACATCACAAATTATTTCATATATTTTTATCTTTTACATATTTGATTTATTTGGCAATATTTTATTAATATCATTATATTTTTAGTAATTTCCAGTATGACAATTGTAATCTTAAAAGGACAGTTTGTGAAAAAGGTATTAAAAGTATAAATCACTACAATATAATGATTTATATTTTTAGGAGTGAAATTCTACAAAAAAGTTGAACAGGAGCAATGTTTTAAAAGAAAATTTATCATAAAAATAATGTATGAAAATCAAATCCAAAGCTTATTGAAGTTCAATTTATAGTTTATTTTTCAGTTTACTTTCAGTATCAAATGGCTTTATTAGTTTACAATAAAAGTAAAATTCATAAACTTAATAGCTATATTCAAAATGTAATGTATAAATTCCAACATTTCAAAAAACCAGTTATGCATCTAAAGGTTTTGTCTGTTAGCCAATCATTAGTCATTTATTGCACTAAAAGCAAAGACCTAAAGTTCAAAGTGAAATCTGTATTACTGAGAACATCCAAGCCCAAATGAAAATCAAGCCAACGAACTGTTTAACCGAAGTCTAGAGCATTAGTCATTCAATAGACAGATTAGCATGCATTTTGAGCAAAATGATGGTAGAGTGGCCTACAGATTACTTAAATTTTATTCTGTACAATGTTTATATACAGTGCAATAAAACATCCTACCTGAGCAATCCCAAACCTCTTCCTATTCAAGTTTACTTAGCGATTCGTGGTTTCCAATGAAAAATGTTTTCGATTTGAACACAGCTATAGTATTGAATTATTAGAAATGGATATTGAACTTCTATGTTCTGCATGCACATGGTGTTTGAGTTTTCTAGATTTCCTTCCTTGTAATACAAGAATATGACTCAAAATATGTGAAGTTTCCAGAGAAGATAAATACACAACAAAAGTTTAAAGAAGCCTTATATTAGCTTCTAATTGTTAGTACGTCTAATATGCAACGTTAAAAACCCTTCATATATATATATGCATGAGTAAAAATGTAGTGCATAAATATAATCTTTTAAGAATATTCAAAAAGGTTAAATTTTAATACAGGTTTGAGAAAATTTATATAAATTTGATATAATAAACAAATGAAATATAAAATGCACACTAAATTATGCATTTTAATTAGTAAGACAAATTAAAGGAAGATTACATTAATTTCTGTGCTTAAGTAACAAAACGATAATAGTTTTTTATTACGAAAATAATAATTGTTCTTCTCAAGATTTAAATAATGGTCTTAAAATTTAAAACATCATAAAATGAAGATTAAGCATATAAATTCAAAAATCATATTTCATGGATAAAGCAACTATTTATGGAAACAAATTCATTAACAATACAATTATAAATATTTACATAATAAATTATGAATAAAAGATGTGTGTGAATTAATATTTATTTACAAAATTCCCATTTGTTTTAAAAGAAAGATCAATAGATTTAACTTTATAACATGTATACATTTTCAAAATTCAATATGTAAAGTACTTGTAATTTATAGAAGATTATGAGATCCATAATATTTTTCTTTCTATATTCATTAAAAAATTATTGCCCTTTGTTTAACGATTTGTAACTGCTGAATTATCATTTAACTGAATTAGTGCAATTTCTGTAGCCATAACCATATTTGTCTAAGTAATCTAAATTGTTAAAATATAATTAAGAATTGAATAAAGGCTTCCAACAAGAAGCACTGAAATATTTTATACTTCTAATGATGAAAAAGTTATTACCCAATTATTCTTTAATGACAATAGTAAATAACTACTTTCTGTCTACCTTTTACAACCAATAATTTAGATTTCTTTTATTTCAAATGCTCTAAATTATGAATATTTTAAAATTTATTTTTAGTCATAAAAATCTATAATTTTCTAATAAAATTTACACAAAACAACTATGTACATTTCTTAAAATAACAAACAATCTCATGTAACAATAATTTTAATCAAATTATATATTTTGTGATAATAAAAGTTATAATATATGATTGAGCAATTTTAATGAGTATGATTCAAATCACCTTTTTTTCAAAACAACAATAAAACAAAAAAATAGGAAAAAAAAGAAAATGCAGATTAAAATCAAATATATTCTCATTTATAATGTTTTAAAGGGTATTTCTTTTTAATAAATTTAATAAAAATGCAAATTTTTAATTATATTTTTATTAATTTAACTATTTACTCGTCTTCCCATTCTTTTACATGAAAAATTTAATAAATAATATCAATCAGTTTTAAAAAGAATGACAGCATTTTTTATAAGAAATAATCAGATATTCATGTAATATTTTCATCAATTTATGTGATCTGTATTTTCAAGGATTTAATAATTCACAAACATTTGAAATCTTAATAATAGCAAATGAAAGGTATGGTTTTTAAGCTTTTTAACTTTAGTATTCTGATTAAATCAGACCTTTTTTAAGGTTTTCTTTTGGAAAGGAAATAAATTTTCTATTCAATTGGCTGGAAACACATTTTAATACAAAGCATAATGGACTTAGTAAAGATGAAAAGATATTTTACAATTACTTACTTTTTCACGCACAACTGCTACTGAAAGAATATTTTCCACTTTTACATGTGCTCTATCAAAGTTTATAATTAAACAAGAAAGCAAAAGCATATATTTTTAAAAGATAAAATATAACATCTGAATCTCCATTTCAATATTTTGATTTCGTACTAGTATGTTATTTTTGTTCCAAATGAATAATTTTAGGAAGAGGCCATTTTTTTGTTCATTTTGTCATAAATCCAATAAGTATATTTCTATTATTGCTTTCTGTATTTATTTAGATTTTAGCTATGAAATTTATTTAATTAGTTTGTATATATATATTTTCAAATGATGAATATGGAATCATATTTACAGTTTAATTTACCCATATTATATACTGGCATTATTATATTAGAAATTTTTTTCTCATAATTTAAATACATTCATTTATAATATTAAATTTGTAAGCAATTTTTAAAAATCTGATTTATATTTTTTAAAAATGACATAAGATTTTTTAAGAAAAATTAAGACCTTTTATTCACCCTGTTAATATACAGGAGTTAAAACAGATAGCATGTATTAAAAGGTGTTAATTTTTTCATAACCATAATTAATGTAGTAAAACACTTTTTAAATAATACTTTTAAAGATTTAAATGATGAAAGATTATGAATTTAACAAATTAAGATATGGTTGAATAAAAGAAAATGAATGTTGTTTTGCTTTGAACAAATGCATCTTAATAAGAAGTAAGTAATTTTCCATGTTATTTCTAATGACGTGAATATGGCTCATTGTCTATAAAAAGTACTCACGGTAAGCAATGCCTGATGTAAATGTGATGAAAACATTTATAATAATGCATAAAGAAACAATCTTTGCAGTTAAACTAAGCAATAGTATAAGCAATTCCAACTTTTCATGGTTAATTTAATGCTTACAGATAAAATTTATTTAATTTTATATTAAAGTTAACACAATTTAAAATCACATGCATAATGGGATTTTAAGTTAAACACGTAATTTTGAAGTTAACAATGAATACAAATATTGAAAGAAATATTTACAATGCATTAAAAGAAATATTTACAATGCTACAAAAATCTGAAATTATCTCATAATGCTGTACACTTAAGCAACAATTAACAACAATATATACATGTTGCTACATTACATAATTTACAAATAACTAAGCTTTTACAGCTTCATATTCAAACTGAACAAAATGTGGAAAGAAAATAAATAAAACTTGTGGATACATAATGAAATAAATAACAATGTCTTTAGGTAATTATTCATACAGATCTTCTAATATTTCCTTAATTCAATCAATAGGAACTTTACTTTGCAGCCTCATAATTTATTCCATGGATTTAGTTCCAAATGTTCTATAATTTATAGTTTAATAAACCATTAAATACAGAAATTCTATTAGAATAATTAGAATTTAGAGGAAAAAAATTATAATTATTTATAACTTCCAAATTCAAGAGGTAGAACTAATATCAAAGGGTGCTGATAAAGGAGGGTCAAAAGTAGTACTTAAATCAGAAGGTGCAGGTGAAACATCTGGTTGTGCAGGACTAACATCATCAAACCCAGTACTTAAACTGAATGGTGAAGGACCTGTAGAACGCATATCAGCATTCAAAAGATCCATGTCATCAGTTGGTGAAATAGTTCCTGAACCTTGTTTTTCATCAGATGGAAAATCTTCTATTTTAATATCACATGTTCCTTCATTGTTTGAAACAGCAGGTCTACCTCTTTTTCTAGTAGGTAAATCTGTTCGCATATCTAACATTGTAGCCTTCATTTTCTGAATCATGTTCTCCGGAACAGTAAAGCCAACAATCTCATCTATCACAAGTGCAGGATTATTTCGATATTCTTCAGATTCAGCCAATTCTTTAATATCTTCAACTAAAAGCATATAAGCTTTACCACCAGTTGCTGGCATAAGGTTGTGATCATATAACCATTGTTTATCTTCTTGGTCACCAGAATACTTAAAAATATCTGGATGTTTTATATAAAGCCTACCTCTTGTAGCACCAAGTCCTAAAGCTTTATTTGCTTTGGCCCCCATTATAAAATGTGTTTCGGTAGTTAAGCGATTTGGGTCCCATTTGGGTCCTTCTCGTTTAACCTGCTCAAGCTTAAATTTCATTGGTGTTGAACGACCAGATGAAATATTTGGGGGTCTGCCTTTTCGCTTCTTAGGTTTCACAGGAATGAAACTAGCCTCTGAGTCTGTATCAGATTCTTTACGTTTTTTTACACACGATTTTTGAGAATTATTTGAATTAGAAGTAGTTTTTGTTTCACTAGAAGAGCTGTTTTCTGGATCAGCCAATTCAGCTGGGCTAGTGCCCCTATTTGAAGTAGTTTGATACATTTTTTTGGCCTCTTCAAGGATTTGTCGACAAACAGTTTGGATATGTTGATCAGACACAGAATTTTCTCCATTATTACTTTTAATGTTTTCAATTCCAGGTTTAAAAAATTTTTCCATGTACTTCTGAATGATGTCATCGATTTCTTTGTTAATAAATTTTTGCATGTTTTGTCTTAAAATATCGAGTGATTTAGCAGTACCTGTAATAAATCCCAATCTTGCTCTCTGCATAGCAACCGCTTGAGATCTGTACGCTGTTCTATAACTAGTAGTACTAGTTGGAAAATTACTCAAGTTATACGAGCGCATATTAAAGGTATTTTCCCACTTAACAAGTCCTAAAGAGTGAAAAGCATCAGAAATATCTGAGGGTATTTTATCACTTTTAAAGAAAATATTAGATCCTCTACTTCCAGAGCCAAGCAATCGTAGCTGCTGACTATCATTTCTGG
This sequence comes from Latrodectus hesperus, assembly GCA_037975125.1. Classification (NCBI taxonomy): domain Eukaryota; kingdom Metazoa; phylum Arthropoda; class Arachnida; order Araneae; family Theridiidae; genus Latrodectus; species Latrodectus hesperus. The sequence continues at coordinate 58,963,524 of CM075853.1, forward strand.
ATGAAATCGGAGCAGTAAGTTCAAATTTTGGCGAATGCCAGCTAAACACTGTTTGCTTGTTATTTCTAATACTTTGACGACCAGGAGGAGAATAAACTCTGATTTCGGGAACGTTAGAAGACATTTCTTTTAAGAAATAAATTTAATAATATCAGCCCAGAAATTCTTGATAAATGTTTGTGCTTAAAAGTATAAAATCTTTTGAAACACCAACATAAATGAAAACAATAACAACAAACTTCACTTTTAATTATTTATTTACGTTTTTCAGCGATCTTATAATGAAAGTAGAAGTACATAATCAGAAAAATAAGCACATTTTACGTAAAGTTACGGAAAGAAATCTTTGGATAAAAATTTTAATTTAATACTTTAACTTAATTACTAAACTGTAATCGAATTTTTTAAGAGAAATGATTATAAATTTCAGGCCAGTTTTAATTTTTGAAATAACTGTCAGTGAATTTGACAGTGAATCTTCAATTTTGGAAACTAAAGCAAGCGCGATATGCAAACTGTAAACAATGTAAAAATGAAAATAAATATTTCGGAAATATATTACATTCTTATTTATTGTTTTATTAAAGTTGTGCTCTAATTTTATTTTCCAAAAAAATTATCAACATAAGCCAAACTTGTTAAAAACTTTAGCATTTAAATTTCATTTCCTATCAAAATTTTCATTTCGTAAGATCAACAAGTAGCAAAAAGCTTTAGAGGTTCATAAATACTATTTTAACATATGTATGTAACAGATATTCAATAAATTTTATTTTATGTATGTATATATTTTTTATTTCTTTTAATTTATTAGCAATTTGTGTTTCACAAATATATTTTTACAAGATATTTAGAATTACCGCAGTTATTTAATTACAAGCGAAACTTTTTGTTTCATAGGTTGATGTGCTATCTTAAGTAATTCTAACAAAATCATTTTATCACTTTCCTTTTAATTTTATGATTTTCACTTTGTTGATTTATTATATTACACAGGTAAATTAAATAATTTTAATGACTCAATAATATTCAAGTACAGTATTTTGACAAAGTTTTCAAGTCAATAAAATCGTTAATAGAGTATTGCTGAAAAATTTTATTTATAAAACGTTAATCAGAGATTATTCATAAGCTCAAACAAAACTTGATTGTCATTAAATATTAGGTGAATAATGTTTGAGTTTTTCTAATAAATATATAATGATATCTATTGTGGTATTTATGAATATTTTATATATAAATTATGTCACAGGTATACATATTTACTATTATTAATAGCAAATACTAATCCAAAGTATGCTAGTATTTTATGTATTCCAATATCATACCTAGCATTTCTGCTTCTATAGATAATAAATTTTAGACTGCCTTACCAGTTTCTAAAAATTTTAAATCAAAAAAATTATCAATGATTGCATATGTTTTTGTTTTTTAGTGTTAAATAAGAAAATAAACCAATCAAATGCAAAACTTTTCATTTTTGTATTTCCAAATACTTTTTCCTTAATTTGAACTATATAAGTTTTAATTAGGTATGGTTAATTGAATCTGAAAGTTATTTATTTCCAACATTTCTTGTTTTAGATCATGTATTTATTATGCTCTTATAATTATTCTAACTTAAGTTAATCTGTGAAAACAAATATTTAATATATTTTATTGGTATTAAATTAAAAGTCTCCAAGCTATTGTGCTTATATCAATATTTACCTTAACAGATGCTTAAGAACTATATATGCATAAATATTATCAAAAATTTAAATATAAATATAATAGTATTTCTACATATTAATATGAAATTAAATACTAAATATAAAAGAAAAAATATAGTAACTGAGCTGATTATATAATATTAGTTATTTCCATGTATTAAAAAAGTATTTTATTAAAATTCCTTATCAAAACTCTTTTCTATGTAAAATTGAATCTGAAACTTTTAATACATAAAAATAAAAATTATCACAATTTTTCAAAATATAAAAAACAAAGGTTTTTATTAGATTGATTATTGTTTCTCATCAGTTGAATCAGGGGAAAAATATTGTGTATAATATTCATTTTCCTGATTCAGCTGATGGGAAACTATAATTAAATCTAAAAAATATTCCCTAAATTGAAAATAGATTATTCCTTAAAATCTATTTTTAATTTAGAGAATATTTAAAAAAAAAATTAAGTAAACTTTTATGTGTACTGAAGCACATTTTGCTATAAACTGCTAAATTGCGTTTTTAGAATAGGATAAAAATTAAGACTTCAGAAGTTTCCTTGTTCAATTTATTTGCTAATAACTACTATTAAGATCTTTGACATGTTTAAAATTAATCCTCTTATTTTTGTATGACACTGCAGCATTTAAAACTTGCTTAAGGAAAATTTATATTTCTCAGAGAGAAATTTATATGCCCTCAATTATTATGAACCTTTAAAAAGATCTCTATAAGACAAAAAATATTTGTGTATTAAAAGTTTTGTATAGCTGAATAAAAGCTATTTTGTAAATGCTAGATGAAAAAAGAGAAAAATATATATAAAGTGGAAATTGTAATGAAGTTAAAGAAATTAGAAGAAAAATATATATTTATGATAAATAAGCAGAATTTATTGAAGCTTATATATATCTGAAGTTATTATAGAAGCTTATTTTAAAAAAATTGATTAAGTTATTGCTTTTTACATCAAGTAATTGATTTCATATTGTTTATTTGAATAAATTCATCATTCAGTTTATATTTAATGCTAACCTTTTCATGGTAATATTTATAAATCTTTTATTTTTTTATATTTTACTATTTCTTGTTATTTGTTATGACAAAGCTGCCTATAATTCGGCATGTCAAGTTTTGAACTTTTTGGCGACAAAGTATTGTTGCCAATATGATGCAATTATGGTGTAATGTCACATGAAAATGTCTTAATTGTAATGTAATAAATGCATTCTTGAAAAAGTATCTAAATAATAAATTTAAAGGAAGCATAAGTATGTATTTTTGAACTTTTAAGATTTTAAATAAAGGAAATCTAAGAACATTAATTTCATAACTGAATTCAAATAAAAAAAAATATAGGAACAATTTTAAAAATGTAAACATGAATTTTTAAAAAATCAGAACTCAATTCTAATTAAAATATAGTAATACTCCTAAAAAAATAAATATAAAATACAATTTAAATTTTACTTAAATAATTTTAAAAAAGAACATATAGGAACACTGTTTTTGCAAATATAAACACAAATTATAGAATACAATTATATTTTATTTTAATGAGATAAATAACAAAAATGCCATACATGAACTAAAAAAAAAGAATATGTTGATACAATTTTAAACAGTAACTTTAAACTCATCCCAATTAATTTTTCCTATCGATTTCCTAAAAACATCAAAAGGGTCCAATTACTACAAAAGGGGTTATTTAAAATAATGAAAATGAACAATGCAACCTGGAATTATAGTACTATTTCCATCTCCACACATTACTGTTTAAACCAATGTAAGAATGTCAGTTGATTTGTAACTTTATATTTCAAAAAAACATTGTTTTCTCATTGAGAGTATGTTTAATATATTATTGCAGGAATACACAACAATTAAATTATTAATGGCAAAGAATTAAAATTATTCATTGTTGTAAATATTATATATTTTAAATGATAGAAATATACATATTCATATAGTTACTTGTGTAAACATATACTAAATCACAGAATAATTTGCTTAAAAATTATTATAATTAAGAAATAATTCAATTAATTTGCAAAAATCATTTGAAACATGAAATGTAGTATGCTTAAAAGTTTTTCTTAATGAATTTCAAAACATTCCGTGTTAAATTGTTGATATTCTTATTGTTTATAAAAACAATAAGAAACTAAAAAAATTTTTAAATAAAATGTAACTTATATAATTTTCTTTTAATTTTTGTGGTGCATGCTATATTTTAACAAGAATGTCATAGTATTTATTTTAAAAAAAGTCTTCAGTGACAATTTCAAAACCAAAAGTAAATCATATTTTATTCAGTTGTGCATATGTTTTAAGATGCTAATAAAGAGTTTATCATATATTTCCATAAAAAGTTTTAAAATATTATATTTTCACTGTTTAGGGTTTTACATTTAATATTTAACTATGGATTCAATTATCAATATGTCCTTTAATCACAGGTCAGTAATTGATACTTCTTAGCAAGTAGCTTATTAACTGAAGCCTGATGTGTGTGACACATAAGCATTTACACTGTAGTTCCAAAAACACTCTTAATCTATATAGTAACTGTGCTTACATGTCATGGGGTAAAAAACTCAGAAAATTTCTAAATATTCATACATATATGTATACCAAAATGTACCATCCATTTCTTATTATTTAACAGTAGTGTGTAACAAACCTGAGATCTTCCACTCCAAAAATGTCATGCAAGTTCATAATTTGAAATATTTTTGAAGAAATGGGATTTATCATAACAAATGCAATATTTTGAAAACTACTAAAATTATTATAATCATTTGGTGTGGTGGCATTTAAAATGGTGGAAGGAGGATTTAAAATATTGTTACAATTAAAGATGATTTGATTGCACTCTATATGAACAACTTGTTTCTTTAATTTTTAATAGATTATAAAGTTCCTCCCTAAAATGTCAGGAAAGGCTTTTAAATTTTTCTTCATTTTCTTCTGTTAAAACAAGATATTATGTAAAAAAAATTATTTTTCTATTATTCTTTCATTTAATTCCTCCTTAGATTTCATAGTTAATTGATATTCTTTTTTGAGTATCAACATATAGCATTACAGCCTTCTGGTACTTGAGAAAGTGATTCTCCACTCCCTTGCTGTATTGGTGGTTGCTGCAAAAGCCAAATGGTAGAAGAATTAATCTTGGTTGATTTTCCTTATCTAATCATTGTACCAAAAAACTATACGAATGTTATACACCCATGCCACACTTTTGCTACTTTAAAGTCCGAAAGGCTCTTTATAGAGATGAAATATAATTCTTTAATATCAAGAGTACCAAAAGTAGTTAATTGGTTATGGGCATCACATTCATATACAATATGACACACTATTTTCTCACTCTTATTGTACTGAATGGCTGAGGCCAGCAACATGCCAGTGCAAATAAATAATCAATACAGCATGAAATAATTGCAAGAATTTATGTGGAACATACAGTTGATGGGTCACTGCATCAAAATTTGCCTTTAGCTATGCCAGCAAAAGACCAACTTCAAATTACACATGTGTACTTAATGCCATCAGCAATCTTCTGGTTATTATAATCAATTGTGATTATTTCATGTATTAACTTTTTATTCACTCTGATAATTCTATTTACATGTCCTTGGTCTGAGATCCAGTGCCAACTATCAGTCACTTTTTTTGCTTGTGTAATGTTATGTTTGAAATTAAGGATTCAGTGTATCTCTTGATACTGGATCTCAGAATGTGAGATTCCTGAATGATTTCCAAAGTAGAATGTCTATTTGTCAATTAGTGTTTGGACCACTGGAAAATCATAACTATCAAATTAGTCACATTTTCTAATTGTCATGAGTTGATGGAAATATTGGGTAGCATCACAGACCCCACAAAGCTATGGATCACAGTTATTAATGAAGCTGTGCAAACTGTTGGTGACTCCATAATGAAATGAGTAGTTTTTAGATGGAATGGAATAAGGTTTTGTGGTCTAACTGAACCATTCATTGAGTGGATATGGTTATATTCAGCTACTGGGAGACCATTTGCAGCCATTAATAGTTTTCATATAACTAAATTATGATAGATGTTTTTATGGGCGACTATGTACCATGTCATCAGGCACTTTGTGGTTTGAGTGTATGTTAGATAAAACCTGGTGGTGTTGTGGTAGCATTTTGTGTTTCCTACATACATGTGCAAAGTTACATTTTCTGGCTGTACAAGATTGAATCAGCCTTTCATCATTTCAGTGGGTCAATAAAACTGAATACCAAGCATACTTAGAAACTAAATGCTAGAGTTTCACATTAATCAGACTATTTAAGTAGGGTATATGTTTCATACCCCAGGCCCTTCACTCAAGAAAACAGATATGGGCACTGTAGACCTTGAACCTCCCTTTTTTTAATATGCATTAAAGACAGCTCATATTATGCCACTGTGTTAAGTTTCTAATGAATATTAGATACTCTTTATTATATATAAATCTAATGTATATTTCAGTGCATATTATAATATCTTTATAAAAATTGAGAAGAGAAAGGTACCAGCTCTTATCTATCAAGATTGTCCTTTGATATTTTTAAATTTTGGAGACATTTTTTGATTATGAAACATAATCAATTCATGCTGTTTGAGAGTCTTTGATATTATGTTTTATACATTAATAAATATATTAAGATATCTTGTTTTTATAATAATATTAATAAAAATTCATTTAAAATAAAGATTATGATTTGATTTATTAATTTTGCATGAATAACCAGTATAGTGATTGTTTTTTTTTCCCCTTAATAAAACATTTTTACTTTCCTAACATTAATTAAACATAATATTTTAACTGAACATTAATACTTTCAGAATAATACGAAAAATACTATAGGTGTTTTATATTGAGTTTTTATATAACATTACACTATGGAAGATGGGTTCACCATTGATTCGGAAAGCCTTCAATTCGATATTCCAATCAGCAGAGTTCATGGGGATGAAGATGAAGAAGAGGCTGCTGAAGCCTTAATTCGAGAGAAACAGGTTTGTATGTGACCAGCACTTTATTTTACATTAATTAAACTTATTCAATGGATTTCTAAATTTTTATTTTTTATTAGGTTTTATTATTAGTTTCTTATATTTAATTATTTAAATTTCTGTAATATGATCAAAGAAAATAAAGGTACCAAATGTGCTTATATTATTTAGAATAAAATTTTTAAAATATAAACATATTTGGAAATTCTTAATCTAAATACATCGCAATAGCTATTTATTTTGCAATGAAATAAAATTTTAGTATCGATTACTAATCCAAAATATTTAAAATTCAAACCCATGTGGTAAATCTCTTTCAATGAACACTAGTTGATGCTCTAAAATTATCTTAGGAATATAACTGCTTGTCAAAAAGAAGAAACTTAGAGGTGCTGCAATCATGATCTAATATAAGATTAATTCTGATTGCTTTTGGGGAGATTTATTAATCTTAATTATTTTCTCATTGTGTTATGGAGTAATAAATGTTTGTGTTTGTAATTAGTGTGTCTCATTTTAAAATGATGGAAAAGAATAAAACAAGCAGTGCTGAAAACAGGTTGGAATTGGAAAAATGAAGCAATATGTTCACAAACAAAAAAGAAGGCTTGGATGCAAGAGAGGTGGATTTATATCCTATTTTTATCCACCATATCTTCAAGAGGTGAAATGCAGTGTCAGATTATAGCATTGAAATTCCTGGCTATTGTAAATTTCTAACTGGATATTAATTGATTGTGATTCTGTGCTAGTGGTTGGAATTTGAGTTTGTCATTGACTATATCCTGAGAACAACATTAAAAAAGCTAAAAATTTGGAATTAGATGGGAATTAGGTTGTGGGGACTGGAGGAGCTTGTTCATGCAGACAACATTTTATTGCTATCCTTAAGACTTGAAAATTGCAAAACAAGTCTTGAAAAAAATGTGAAAAGTAGGTATTATGAATGAGAAAAAAAAAACAGAAATCATAAGAATCAGTTATCGTAATCCAAATCCAATTTATGTAAATGGCAGAAAAGTGGAGGTAACAAGTTTTTTAATTACTTAGGTACATTTGTTTACTAAAGATTTCACAAATGATGACATTAGATGAATAAAGCACTCTGCTTTTAGAACTGTACATAAAGTTTGGTGAGCAAAAAATATTAAAGACAAGTTAGAAATGAAAATATATAATTTAACAGTAAAATTTGTATATTAATATTGTGCTGAATGTTGAAAATTAACTAATCCTGAGAAGGAAATTAATTGATCCCACAAGAATATTGCTATATGGGTATCTGATAGACAAGCAAGAGAGGCTGACTTAAAATAACTTTTAGGCAGATGTTCATAAATTTAAAAAAAACAAGTTTTCAAAAGATCCAGCTGGGATCTGGCCAGTGAAGCAGTACTGTAATAGAAAGAACTTGTGGCCTCTTATCTACAAGAGTGTAATTAGCTACAGCAAGGAAGTTGATTGCAGTTTTCTTACAAGCTCATTAGTATTAATATTAAGTTTTTAGGGGCTGATTTTGAAAGTTAAAATTTTGTAATAATTTGTCGCCAAATCTTAAATGCTGGTATAACTATAAATGTTCCAAATAATGTGGTTTACTATGATAGAATGTATATTTTTTTATTTTATAATGTAACCTAAATGATTGTATGAAATTTCTTTGAGCACAAAATTTGTTTGGAGCTTTAGTAACTCTATAGAGTAAAATTTTTGCTGTTTATTATTATTATTATTGTTAAAATTTATTTCCTTGAATATTTCAGTCTTTGAAGTTTATTTTGTTTTTAAAATGAATCAAATTGAAAACCCTGAGTTTAAGTATCAGTGTGAAAGAAATGAATAGAGATGGTTAGTGAGATAATTTGAATTTTGTATTTTTTTAATTTTGCAAGTGATGATTAAGAGAGTATTTTTACTTGATACTATCTTAATAATGTTATTCGATTTAAATTCCTATTGCTTGTAATAATTTATGTAATTAATTATGTAGAAATATGAACATATTGATTTAGGTTTACCAGGAATTATAATGTTTGTTAATTAGAAACTCAAGCTTCCATAAAAATGTGTTATTTTCGTCATTGATTTAACTCTGTTGCCCAGTTTTCTCTAAGGTAAATTGCATTTTACACTGATGTATTTTTCAAATGAGCATCACTGCCTGGTTAAATAAAGTCTATGAGTTTGAGTTTTTTTTTTTCTCCTTCAAAAGTATGTTATTTCTACTATTGATATAACTTAATTGTTTGGTTTTCTCTAGGATAGATTTTATTTACACTGATGCTATATAAGGTGAATGTTACTGCCTGATTAAATAAAATCAGAGTTTTCATAAAAATGTATGTAATTGATTTAGCTTTATTCTCCAGTTCTCTTTAGGGTAGCTTATGTAAACACTGATGTTTTTTTTAATGTTAGCACGCATTGCCCAGTTAATTAAAATTCAGTTTTTCATAAAAATATATGTTATATATGTCATTGATTTAACTTTATTTCTTTGTTGTCTCTTATATTAAATAGCACTTATACTGATGTTTTTTAAATTTAGGCACCTCTGCCTGGTTCATTAATAACTAAGGTTTCGTAAAAATGTGTTATTTACATTATTGATTTAGTTTTTATTGCCTTGATGTTTTCTGCTCTAGATTGCATGATATTTGCTAGTTATTTTTGTAATACTTTTGTAGTATAAGTAATTATAATGAAATATTTAAAATTTTGATATTTGAAGTCTTAAAGAGAGCAAGATTGCAGTGTTTATAGTTCAAGTTTGAGGGCAATTAGAGTTTTGAAAATTACATATTGAGTGAGGTGCCGTAAATTAGTCTGGCAAGATAACTGTGCAGTGCTTATCATGAATATTTTAAATCATGCCAAATCTCTGCTAGCTCATAGGATTTTACCATAACTTGTTATTTAAAGCTATAAGTTGAATATTTGTTTTTTTAGAAAATTTCATTTGAATTAGAATTATTTAATATCAGTGATCATTTTGAAGTTCATGATACTAATATTAAACTCAAAATAAAAGTTAGAAAACTGAAACTTCTTTTCTTGCAAGTTCATAATGTAAAATATATATATATATTTAAATATATATATTTTTTAAATTAGGAGTTTGATAGAAAGGATTTCCAACAAAACTGATTGACTCCATAAAATATATTGAGGAAAATGATAAAATAGTTATACTTTTATAATTAACATTATGTTATTTATACATGATTTTTGTGGTAATTCGTGTTATAAAAAATTTTTCTGAATATAGTTAAACATTATATACAGTTTTCATAGTAAATTTTAGTAAAATTCAGAAAGTGAGCTGATTGATTTGACAAGTGAAGCATCCAAATTTCAGTCAAATTAGACTGTGCAAAAATATACCAAGGTAACTAGCCAAATCCCCTACCAATTTGTTTGTTTAATTTAGTTTCCTATCTTCATCTTTTGTCTTAAAAAATTAATTTGTCCAGTTACAAAAATCTTATTGTACCTATTAATATATAAGTATTTTTATATGTGCCTGTGATTAATTTAGAATATATCATCAGTGATAGTAATAGAAAAACATCATTGTCAATCATGAAATAAATAGTATTTGTAACAATAAATTCAAAGTTAAAGTTTGAATTTATACATCAATGTGTAAATTTTTTTATGACTGACATATCTGTAAATTATCAGGTATGTGTGTCAATAATTTTCTATTAATAAAGTTAAAGTTTTTTTTAATGAATTTATATTCTACACATGTTAATAATTATTTTGTATTTTAGTACTATTTTATCATACTTATTAAAATTTATTAGAAATGTTTTTTTTTTCTTGTTCATTTTCTTCCAAAAATTTTTTTGTAAAATTTTTGCTCTCTGAATTTTATCTTCTATTTTAGATACAAGAAGATTTACAACATGGGTTTGATGATTTGGATGATGATGATGATGATGATGAATGTACTTCTTCAAGTGATGAATCAGACTCTCATCTGTAAACAATTTACTTTATTTAATCAATTTATCTAAACATTTTTAGAGAAGCTTATATCAATAATAAATGTAACTAAAATGTACATTTAAATTGTCATATGTTATTGTAAATAAAATATTCTATAATGAAATATCTGTCCAAAAAGAATAATATAAAAGCTAAAAAGAGTGAGATGCTTAGTTTATTTTCTAATTTATGACTCCAGCAAAAGGTAATGAAATATAATATGCCTGAAAGGCTTTGACATCTCACTTTCTTTTATTGTCATCAATACTCACAACCTAAAAGCTTGAAAATTGAAATATTTTTATTTTTAGAAAAATAATCTGTATTTATTTTGTAGAAATTCTTTTTTATGACCTAGTTTAAAATATTTTTATTCACCTATTCGTTTTTTATTTTCTTGGTATAACGAAAGGAAAGTAACCTTATACTATGTGAATTTCATCACATATATAAAGGAAATGCTGATTCTGTTTGCCCATTGAATTTTCGTCCTCGTTTGAATTGGAAATGATTGCACAGAATGGAATGAAACATCAAAATGTTAGTGTTAAGCTGCTTTAAAATAAAAGCTTTATTTCATTTTGAAACTTTTATAATAGTTCTGGTAATTAATTTAAATTATAATTAATGACTGATTTAAACTGCTTGTAAAGTTTCTTATGCTGAAATATAATAAATTTATCATTCCACTCTTCAAATCTTCTTACTTTGTGGATTGAAACATGATTCTTTTCCTCTTTTTAAAATTATCTTCCATACATAAGCACTTAGAATGGATAGAAAATATTTATGAAGTCGGATCACTCTTTTTCCTGCATCCCCACATATTGTTTTTTACTAAATAAATAAATAACAATGACTATACTATTTTTTTTCAATTTTTTTGAAAGATTATGTGTTTATTTATTGTGTGAGGTATATTTTTATTTTCTTTACTCTAAATGCTACCTATGGGAAATATATTGGAATATGTCTAAAAATAATACTGACTTCAATATTATTTCTTATGGGAATTTTCAAATTTACAGATTCTCATTTGTTTTTCCTTTTACTGATCTATACTTCAAACCAACTTTTGATTTGCAAAACATCATTTTGAATAAAGCTTACTAAATAGTAAATAATGTTGTTATTTTCACAAATCACAATTTTTTTCGTAAAATTGTTTATTCTATTTTCTACTGGAAGCTACAATCTACAAAAGCTGCCAGGTATATTTTGTTAATATACAGTATGCAGTCACATTGTAAAAATAAAGTATGTGGCATACAAAGATTTATCTATACTTTCTAAAAGCTATAATCATGTTCTCATTTTTTATCATTATAAGATTCCTACATATATAGAGAGAAAGTTTGGGTATTGTTCCTTTTAAATAAATTAGATAGTATTTGCTGATTTATTTGTTAATTTGATCTTATCCTGAGTTTTATAATTTAGCTTAGAGAATTATATTGTTTAAAGAAACATATTAACCTTTAAGTTTCAATGTTTTTTTTTAGCTCCTTAATATTGTTAATAGAAGATAAAGAAGCACTAATAATAATTTATTATGGTTTGGATTATTGTTTCTCAAATATACAAATTTAATATAAAGTCAGGCCATGTTTAAATCAATCATTTCCATTCTAAAATTATTATAATGTATTTCATTTAGTACCTTCAAAAACTGATGTTGTGTTAAACCTAGAAAATGTCTAAGGCTCTTAAATCAGTTCTTTATGTCCATTTATGTGTTCTATTATGTTCTTTTATCTAAAAGAAGGGAATGCCTTCCAGCTTAATGTTGAACTTTTTTTTAATTTGAGTAATACTCAATTATGGGAATTTTTTTCTTGTAATTATCACTTTAGTCTAAGTGTTACCAATTACTTCTGTCTCTTAATAAATTTTAAAATTTATATTTTTAAAGTCTTCAAATTTGCCTTATACTTTTTCTAATATCATTAATGTACTTTACATTTTTAACATTGTTTTCTATCAAAGTTCGCTAAACTTCTTATTGATATTGCAATATTTTTCTTGTTTAACAATATAATGTTTTTTTTACTTTTAAAGTATAATGTATAACACAGTATAATGTAAATAGCATTACACAACATGAAAATTCTAATCATAGTTTTTCAGAATATAAACTGAATATTTCTCTTCAGTTTTTTTTCTTTTTTTTTCTCATTTTTAAGAATTTATCTCAGACTACTTTATTATTTTTCCTTTTATTCACAATTTTAGCGTGAAAATACTATTTCCTTTAGTTTCCTTCCAATAAAAATGAAAATGAATCCTAAATAATAAATAAAAAATTTAAATTGATAGACAAAAAGTTAAAGAATGTTTTTGATCACTATATAATTGCTTAATTTTGTGTATAGGAATATTTTTATTATATTATTTAAATGAGAAACTATTTAGGTTAATTCTGTTTAAGAAGCTTTTCATTACTTATTTTATCCAATCTATTTTGTATATACTTAAAGTTATATCACTTATCAAAATAGTTTAATATAAATTTTCTTATTTTTTTCAGCTCCTACAAAAATTCTGAACAACATAATGACTCAATTGATGCCTCATTTGTAAGTGATATTTTTAAAAAAAACTCAATGAATAACTATTATAAATTAGTTTTGATTTTTGTACATTTGTTATTGAAATTTACAATTTAGAAAAATAAATCAAAATTTAAAAGAAATTTGAATGCTTAAAATTTTTTATCTGATAAAATATTTTAAAATGATAATAAATAATAAAAAATGAAATATTATAAATATATATTAATATTTTAATAGAAAATATTGTGCTTTAAAATAATATTTTAGTTGTGAAATAATGTTTTTGATTATTTTAAATATTGATTAAATGTCAAATTTATTACTTATTAATAATCAAAATATTGCATTAAGACAAATGTTTGTTGAAAGCCTGTTAAAAGTTAGCTCTTTTAATTAAAATGGCATAAAAATTAAATAATTTATCATTAAATTGAATATAAGTGTTTAAAACTTATCACAGTGATAAATAGAATTTTTAATTTTAATTTAAAATTATTTTATTGTTCAGTTATATTACTACATTTACTTATGATAATTTATTATGTATATTTTTCCAAATAGATTGCTTTACTTTTTAAAATGTTTCTTTAAAATTAAAGTGTATAAAATTGCAAAATTCCCAACTTAGTAAAAAAATTAATGTATTATAACTGAAAATAATTATTGGAAATTTGTTGTTTATGGGTTATTTTACAGTTTATAATGTATTTCTTTATATTCTGGATTTTTTGTGTATATTACTAGAAATACTTATTTAAACTTTTTTGTAGGAACATTCTAGTTTATCCCCAAGTTATAGCCAAATGAATGGCAATGATTACACCCAAAACTATGCAAGCAATAATTTTGCTGATCATCCAAAATCACAAGAAATTTCTGAAATATATAGGGATACATCAGTTATAGGACATGAGTATGGAAAATTCAACTCAGAAATAGATAGATACAAATATCACTCTGAAAATGTGTCAAATGCTTCTGAAACACATCTTAAATATGTGGAAAAAAATCGGTCTAATTCCCCTATTTCTGCACAATTTAATGAAGACAATGCTGGTAGTATATTTTTTTGAGTGTTTTTAAATATTTTATGCATTTTCTTTAATTATGAATATTGCATTTATATTGTTTAACATCAAAAATTTTCTAAACACTTAACACCATCTATTTATGTTGTTGTTACTCATCTCAAGTTGTCTAACTAGGCTTGACAACCCCCATAAAACCAAAAATGTGATGGGTCCCGAAGGACATCGTCTTCTTTAAAATTTTCATCTATTTATTAAAATGATAACTAAAAAAATTTATAAACTTCAAACCCATAGAATTTTATTCATAGAAAATTTTCTTCTAAAATTATGTACTTACTCTTTATGTAAAATTTTCCTCAAATATTTACTGTAATATTAAAAATTTTATAATATGTCTACAAAATAATTTTACAAAAATAAATTTATTGCATTTTTAAACATTTGAAAATAATTTACTATTATGTTTGAATTTGCCATTATTTTTATTTTGATCTAACTGTAAATTTGAGGGGTTTTGCGAGGAATTTTTTTTATATGAAAAAATTCATCCCTTTATATTATATGAATCGAACAAATAAGATAAACTAAATCATAATATCAGTCATAAAAAGTTGTAAAAAAAGGCTATTAAAATTATTTCTTTTATTACCACAATATTTGAGTAATATTTTTATATAAGAGTAAACTATTAAATTCTACTTTTTTATTTAAATTAATAAAAAATGATTTAATAAATCCATTATCATCCAATTTCTATGTTTCACTATTGCTGAAAATATGGATGCATCTAAAGTTTTTAATTTTACATACATTTCAAGTTTGTGGGAAAGAATATACTGATACTAAATTTCAGTAAAAATTAAAATATTAAGAAATTAATGCTTTTTAATTAAAAAATTGAAATTTCAAAACTGTGGTATTAATATTTAAAAGTAAAATATATCTCTCTTATTTAATCCAAATCCATTTTAATCATGTATTGTTTCATAATGTTATTTTTTTTATTTCTGTAACATTTTGATAGCAATAATAGAGCTTACTAAAATAAAACCAAATTTTTATATTTTTAAGAAAATTATATCTGATGCTATAGAAATAAAATATATGTATTCAAATTATTGCTACACTATTAAAAATTTGTCCCTGCAGCTTAAAAATTATATTTTTTAATTGTTTTTAAGATCAAAATTTACTAAACATTTTATCAGATATTTACTTTTAAATATTTAAAAGCATATTGAAAATATATAATGTTTTCTAGGACAATATGTAAATCTTGAGAAAGAAAAATATCTTTTTAAAATCTGTATGAAATCTCATCCAGTCATATTAACTGTTAGTTCTTCAATAAAATTATAATCTTAATATATTAGTTTTATTAAGCTAGCAAAATTGTGAAATGTTAGAAAGCATTTTTCATAACTTCAATTTAAAAAAATAAAATGGCAGTCATGCTTATGGTTTCAAATTCGGTGTTTCCATCTCTATTATATGATCTTCTGATTTGCAAGTGAATCAGTCTTTAATTTTCTTGTGAAATAAGCTTCTGTATACATTATTGACATAATTAACATCTGAATGAAATAAATTCTATTCAGGAAGTTCTCATTTAAGAACACAATTTATAAGCTTAAACTTTAAAATAATTTTAAACATTTTATTCTGGGCCATATATTTTATATAATATTTCAACAGTTTAAAATAAATTATTTTTGAACCAATTCTCCATTTTAATTAGATGAGATTAAAAACAGAAAAATGTGCTAAAATATTGTTTACATGAAAATCAGGTAAAATAGAATCTAAATGAATCAAATGTTTTTACAATTGACTGCTAATAATTTGGATAAAATTTTAATTATCGATATAAGTTTAATTTCCGTGATCTATATTAGAATTATTATCTAAGCCATAAGTAAGATAAACAGCTTTTTTAACAAGTTAAGAAACTTTCTCTTGATTTAATATGTATTATAGTGTAGAAGCATTAACCATATTTGGTGTTAAATATATTGTTTAGGAAGTTCAGTAATAAATAGCAAGAAGGACATTAACATTTTAAAAATACTCTCTATTTCAAAACTTCTGAGAAAGAAAGAAATTAATTTTAAAATTGAATAATAATCATTGTTATTGAGTATAAGTAATAAATATAACTGATTCTTATCTTATTTTTACATTTGTACCTCTTGATTTTATTTATTTATTTTTTCTTAAATATAAGAATATGACTATTAATTTGACATTTCATCATAAATGTGGCTAATGGCATTTCAAGTTTAAACATTATATTAATTTTATGAGTTTAATTGGAACATGAAATAAATTGTTTCACATTCAAAACTTTATGAAATTAAAGAACTTGATGTATATATATAGTAAAATAATCTAAGTTTATCTATATGAATTGTTTGCTTCAATACCTACATAGAAATGTGTAGTGAGTAAGAATAAAGAATTTTTAGATATTAATTGGTTTTTTAAATATCACTCCATAAATATCCAAAAGAAAATAAAATTTCTTTTAATTAAAAATGTGTTTGAATTTCATCGTATGGTTTACCAAAAATTGAACGTTGATTGTATTTATTATTATCATAGAAGAGTTAGTATGAATTTTCATTTCTGTAATTTAAGATATTTCTCTGAATAAATACTTTAACTCATGGTTAATATTCATATTGTATTCTTGTCACTTGAACTGCAGAAATAAAGACTTATTGATTGATTTAGAATTCTTACTTCAGTTCACATATTGTTTGTTTTAGATTTACAAGCAAAGTATTTAAAATTGCAAATTCTCTATGAAACTACTTTACAAGAATTAGAGCAGGTCAAAAAAGGAGAAATTCAAACTGCTGAAAATGCTAATCAAGAAATTAGGACACTTCATATGAAAGTGGCATTACTTGAAGGTAAGCTGTTGACTTTACCTGGTATATAAAAATTGTTTAAAACTTTTTATTTAAGTAATAATACATTTAAACAAATAATTGTTTTCTTTTTAATATAATTTTTGCTATTTCATTATTAATCTCATCTTTCTATCCTAGGAGAAAAGGAGAGATTACTGTCAAGTTTACAAGAAACACAAGAATTGGTATCTGATTTCAGACATCAAAATAGTGTTCTTCAAGGAAAACTTTCTGCTATTGAACTTCAACTTTCATCTGTTACAAATGCAAAAAAAGAGGTGATGTAGTGTCACAATTATATTTACAAAGAAACAATTTAAATTATATTGAAATAAATTTTTACATTTTGCATGTAACTTTATTGATATTCGTATGAAAATTCATTTGCTTATAATAATGAATCAAAAACTAGATTCTTAAATTCTTTTAATTTTTTAAGATTTTTGAAATTTCTTTAAATTGTCAACAAAAACGTATTTCTACTTTATTGCAAAAAAAGTGTTAAATTTTATTTTAGTGGATACCATTTTGACATCCTTGTACTTTTATAATTGAATTTGAAACTCCTTGATCACGATAGAAAAGAGTTTGTAGAACATGGTCATGCAAAAAAATGTAAACTTACTTGTTCCTCTAAGTTCCTGGATGTGTAGAGGCTATGTAAATTATGTCGAGTAGTAGTTCCAAAATGATTCCCCAGAAGACATTATGTCTAATGCAGAAATTATTGCTACTGTTACTCTTAATGCAAAAATAACAAAAAATGATGAAGACATTGACAACTCCACCAGTTCTGTATGTACCCCACAGTAGTAAGCAGTTTTTGCAAAGTTAACTAGTTAATTTTCATCATATGGATAATTTTATGCTATCATAAAGTATTTTTCTGCAATTTGTTTTATTAGGTAAATTATTGTACACTGTGTATCCATAATATTTTCATATAATAAAGGCTCTAATCCTCCATATGATACGTTATTTTAATTCCATTTCAGAGATAACCCTGTGTTTTCTCAAACTCGGTTTGCCTTCTCTCTGCGTTAAACAGGATTTTTAGGATCCTATTGTATTAAATAAATATGCTTAATATATTTGCAAATAATTGTAATTTTATTTATTGGCAATTTTAAAGTTATTGGCAATTTTAAAGTTATAATTTTGCCTATATAGGCAAAATTGTAATACTTCAAAATTTTTTTAATAGACAATTTCAAAAACATTTTTTTTACATTTTATTAAATAAATATGCTTATATAATGCTTTATGTGTTTGTAAATAATTGTAATTTTATTTATAGGCAATTTCAAAATTAGAAAGTGCAGAAGTAACTATACAATCATTGGAAAAACAAATCAATGAATTCAATAGATCAGATACATTTTCTCGTTTACGGGACCAAAACGATAGCATAACTGCAGATTTAAAATTACGTCATCAAAAAGAATTGCTACATTATAAAGAAATTATTGATAAACTCCAGTCAGAATTAAATTCCAAAGTAAGTTTTTTTTTTATTTCATTTAGAAAATATGTTTATAGATTTATATTTCTTAAAACATTTGTAATTTTATGAAAATCATAAATAATAAAACTTTTGTATCTTCAAATATTATTTATTTTTTGTAGCAACAAATAATAAATTGTGTGAAGTTTTATTTCACCTTGTTATTATTAATAATGTCTTTTAATCATTTTCAAGTTGTTCAGTTGAAAGTTTTTACAAATTTTTTTATTAAATGCTTATTTTATGCTGTTTATTTTTTGAATCCCAACCAAAAGTTAGTACAATATTATTTAAAAATATTGGGGTGCTAAAAATATCAAAAATCTAAAACTTTATAAATGTTATCAAAATATTTATATGGTTACAATGTTCATTTTTTAAAGTTGCAAGTATAAAATGAAATTTGAAATATTAATATTGTCATCAAATTATGTTAAAAAATTTTTAATTATTTAAAATATATGTAAATTAAAATAAATACTAAAAAATTACCTTATTCATAGAAATGAAATCACCATATTCACAGAAATAGGAATTTAAATAATAGTACCTTTTGCTTGTAAAATATAATTTTTATCATTTTCATAATTGAATTACCAACTATTGGTTAATAAATTATAATAATTTAATGGGCATAGTTACAGTTTTTCTACTCATGCACATTATAAATCTTCTTAATAAATCTTGTAAATTTTTTCTAGTTGTATTGTTTTTAACTCATTTTTGTTAAAACATTTGTTAAATTACTGATTTATTTTTAATTATTTAACTTTTTTTCAATTGTAAATTCTGTGTAAATATAAAAATTTTTCATGACTGATATTTTCTGAGTTAAAGCTTTAAAGTGTAATCAGTTAGTGCTCATTATATCTTAGTAAAAAACACTGAACTGAAAAAAGTAATTTTGTATTTCTCAGTATTAGCTAGATAAATAGAGCTTTAACCATTTTCTACACCAGCTGTATTTAATTTGAAATTTAGTTTTTAGAAAAGTTCTAAATCAATTTTTTAAATTCTTATTGGATTACAGGAATTTATTTATATCAAAAATAAGATTATAATTTCAATTTTTAGTAAATTTAACTTTTTTAACAGTTAAACTATAGTTTCCTAGACTTTGTTCATTGTGATCTAGTAATTTTTTACTTAATTAACATGACCCATTCATGAACATTGGACCAAGACTTAGAAATGAAGTAGTTTATAATTTTACTATAATGAAACATTAAAGTTAGAGTTTATCAAAAAAAGGTATCGAGCAACATTATTTTAACTGAAATTTTAAGTTCATTAAATGCTAATTTTGAATAATTATTATTTTTTCTACAAATTAACATTTTGATTATCAATTAATTTCTTTAATTAAATAAAAAAATAGTTCTAAGATAGTCTTTTATAATTAAATTTAAAAATCAATTATAGAAAATCTAATTTCACAATTTTTAATCATTACAAAAAAGAAATTCTGATACCTTTTTTACTGAAATAGGGTATTGTTATGAACAAGAACAAAAATTAAATGTTTAAATGAAATCTTTTTGATTACAAACTTTAAAAGAATAATATTAACCTACAACACACACATTTTAAAAGAAAAATGTACAAACCAGCTATTGTCCTTGATTCAATATTTCAATGTAATGTTTTTTCTGCATGTTTTAAGTATTATCTTAGTAATTAAGTCATTATAAGCTAAAAATTTTCGGAAAGATAACCAAACAGTTAACAAAATTAACATCTTAGGGACAGCAAAATGAACAAATAACAAAATAATTTATTTAACAGTATTAGTAGTTATATTTTGAAGAAAAATGTTCGTACAGATATTTCCATTAACATTAAATTAACAAACATAGAATTATAGATTATTGATTACCTTAGTTGCTCCCATGATACAATTTTCTGGTAATAAGTACTCTGAAATACACTAATGAGGCAAAATTAAAAGAATATTTGTTTTTATAAGAAAAATTATTTTAATTTTCATTTTGATTTCTATTTGCTTTAGAAAATTAAAATAGAAAAACTTTAAATTTTAAGCTTTTATTTGAATGTTTTTAAGGCACAATAAATTAGTTCTGTGGCTTGGTATCAGATAGCAACCCATCATTTGAAAAACGCTTCTTAAGTAGACAATTTTCAAACATTTAATTAATCTTAAGTACCATAAATTACAACTATAAATGTTACAAAATGATTAATAGTACACATTTGTTTTCTGTAAGTCATTTTTGTATTATAATTTACATTTAATTTCATTAAAACTTTTCAACAATTTTCTATTCTTACTATAATAAGATAATAATACAATCTCCAGGAATATTGTTTGAATATCTCTTTTTATCTTTTTATTGTTACTCATAATTATTGAGTCTTTGAAAACATGTTTCTTTTATATTAAATTTACATAAAAAAATTAAATACATTAACATTATATGATAAATTAGCTTTGAAGATTTTGCTCTATGTATTCATTTTCTTTGTTTAAATTAATTTTTTTCATTTCATCATCTATTAAAAAATTCTTTGGGTGATTTTGAAAAATAATTACTTAATTGTGTAAATCAAATAATTTATAAGTAGTTAATGGTTGCAAAATTAGGGAAACAGATGAATTAATTATGAAAATATATTGATGAATGTTCTATTATGTATAAGATTTTTTCTGACTGACGATTCAGAGTAATCTATCACATAATTTAACAATAGAAATGGCACCATACTTCATATGCACCCACTGACATGAAAAGTAAATTGTGGAGAAACAAATTTTTACTTCCAAACACCACCAACAGGAATATTTATTGTAATCTACATTCAATAATATACATTTTAATCATGTTAAACCTAGGTTTCAAGAATTTATTTTGCTCTGTCTTTGTTTGATAAGAATGTACTCATGTAATTATTTGTTCCACTTGCTAATATTATGGATACATAATAATGAAAATAAGAATTTATTTGCATTCTCTGCATCATTTTCTATATTCACGCATAACACTGCACAAAGAGTGCCCTGAATTTTCTGTGATATGCAGTCCTTTCATACTCTAGTTTATACCTCAAATAATTTAAAATAACCTTAGGGTTAAAAGTTGCAGGAAATCAACTCAGGGAAATAATATAAATTTGTAATACTGAAATCAGAAATTTTGCCATGCCTACAGGTGTAACTTAACATTATTGTTTGATAATGCACAGTCAAGCATAAAGATAATCACTGAGACATTTTCTTTGTTGAAGTTTTGAAATGATTACATTAGTGAAATTTTCAACATTTTTATATTAAAATTATATGTTACTAGTCCCTTTGGAATGAAACCTCAAAAAAAATAAATAAAAATGGGGCCAATGAATTCATTTATGAAGTCACAATAAAGAGTGGCCTTTGGTGAATGCATAAGAACTTCTTGCACTGCATGGTACTGTTTCGAAGCTCAAAATCAGCAATTTTGTGTTGTATCAGATGCATTCAGATAAAATAAGTCACAACTCCTTATGAAGTTTTCCATAGAAAAAATTATTCTGCTCCATCCTGGCAAAAAAATGGTTGAATAAATATCAATTATTTTTCATTATCACTGTATTTGAAAATGGTTGATTTTGTATGGATAATAGAGAAAAACTTGTTTCAAAATTTTCTATACTATGGAAAAACTCATACCTCAAATGCTGCTACTATGGACAATTTTCTGTAATTCACTGCAGTTGTAACATCTGTTATTTCCTCTTTCGGCAAAGCTTTGTATCTTCTACCATTGAAAACTGTCAGTGACTCTCTTTTTTAAACTCTTTTATCATTCACTTCAAGGCATTAAGCAATAAAAGTGCCTCACATAATTTATGTCAGGTTTCTAAAGTCATGAAGAGTTGTGAATGTACTGCATTTTTTTAAAATAACACAGTTTTACCAATAATATGTTTTGTTGATGTGAATCACAAATTGACTTTTGTTGTTTTATTTCAGCTGAGAATATTTTTTCGAACAGTTTGCATTTTTATGGCCCAAATTACTGCTGCTGTTGTCACAGCAGTAATTTATGAATCACATACCAAAGCATAAGTTTTCACTTTGCTTCAGCACCCTTATTTTACATTGATTTTCTGTTAGACAAGATACAACAGTGTCAGAAATATCCCTATTGATAATTTTCAGAGCTGGCAGCCAAATAGATAGTACTCCTGCCTTTGGTACAACTGTTGATGAGTTTGAATCCCACCTTGGCTTGTTCATTTGCAGCAATTCAAAATCTGCTTTAAACTTGTCTGCAAAAGATAACCTGATGAGAAAGAAAGATGGGCAATAAACTATCCAGGGAATTTTACTTATCATATTGCCATTTGCCATGAGAGGCAACATCGCCTCTCATGTTGGTGCCATTTTGATTGTTAGATCTTTATACACAGGTACATTGAATAATGTAAGCTTAAAGAAATTCACAATATATATTTCACATAAACAAACTTAAATGATTTATTAAGATTTTTACTTTTGAGAAATGTATTTATAGATATGTTTTTAAAGGTACTTTCAATGATTAACAAAATTTTAAGTTAAAAGTTTTCATTCTATCAAAAATAGTTTTATTAAACTTCCATTTTAAGATCAAACTTCTGTCAAAATTTGGTAGCAAGAATTGAATTAATATAAAGCAGTATAGCTTAGATTTAATGTATTATAATTTATAATTTGAAACCCAGTGTCATAATGGGTGCTTTGTTCTTCCAAGGCTTAGATCTGAGGTTCAATCTTTGGGCTAGACAATGTTGACTCACCCTTTCATCCCTTTTGTTGGTCAATAAACAGAGTACCATGCATTCTTGGTAATAAACACTTAAAGGTTTGGGTTATGCTGACCACCTAACCAGGGCATATGCTTTCGCATTCCAAGGCCCTGGGTCAGTAAAACAGATTGGGCGTTAATTCATATAAAATTAAAATTCATATTAAATAAACTTTTTATAATCATGGAAAATCAAGTGTTCCTGTAAAATTATTTTTTAATTCCAAAAAAGCTGAATTTTCATTTTTTGTTTCTAAATTCTTTGCTCATAATGAGTAGAGAAAAATATGTTTAACTTTTACCCAAAAAAACTATTTCAGATAACTTGCTTTTCAAAAAAAAATTTATTCTGAAATCTGTCATTAAAATATTTTTACTTTATTTAGAATCAGGAAAATGAAAATTTGGAATATAAAATCTCCCAGGTACAACAAAAGTGTGAACAGTTGCAAATTGAAAAAAGTGAACTTTTCAATAAACTTTCTTCACAACTGGAAGCAAGTCAAAGGCAGTGTCAGCAGCTACTGCAATCTGGTGAGCAAAATATTTGAGTCATCAAATCTTATTCACTTTGAGAAGAAAATTAAATAAAATCTGTTTCTTTATTTTTAATTGCTTTGTAGTGATGCTTTTCCTAGAGAATATACAAAAAAACAACTGTTTTTACACTATCTTTCAAAATAACTGCTTATTAAGAATTTTCTTTTTTATACTGTTTACTAATTTCTAATGTTTATATATTTTACTGGATTTTCTTATAATTTAAATGTTTCTTTATTATTAATTGAAGAGACAAAGGAATAGCATCCCATATAAGTATTCTTAATTAGCCGCCAAGCATTTGAGGAGGCTATATGAAAAATGTGCTTCACTTTTGCTTTGTGGTAGCAAGTTTCAGTATGTGTTTTTACCTCAAAACATACTGTAAGCACTTGTTAAAAGTGCTCTAATTCATGATAAGACGTTTGTCCAATTTTTCCTAACCATCTCAGAGTTGTGTTATTTTGTGTATTCATTAACAGTGTACATGTGTATGTACCTAGGATGTCACCTGAAGACACCAAAATATGTTTGTAGTTTACTTTGTGAATGTTCAGCTCAGAAACATTAACAAGTCCTTTTATAACTTTTGTTGCTCTGAATATGAAATTATTTCTTAAATGCTTTCAGAATTCTTGCCTTGAAAATTATAATAATTCCAATTATTTTTTGTTTTAGGAAAATTAAAAAAAGCATAAAAAATAGCATTTATCAGAAGTTGTTCTACTTTATTCTGATTCTGTTAATATTTGTAAAATCTTGTGAATTATGCATGATATTATATTTTTAGGATACTGTTTATTTATATATGTAATTGTTTATACTTAATCATGCAGAAAAATAATTTGTGTTTATACTTTTATTGTAAACTTGATTGGATAAAAATGTGTAATTTTATCACAAGGTTAAAATATAAGATATCTTTAATATATTAAGATAATCAAAAATAATTTCAACTACTCAATCAATCATTGAATGATTATTTTTTTCCTAATTTTCCTGTTTTTTATTATGCTAAGAAATTATTAAAATGAAATCATATTTTATCACAAGAATATTTAATCCTTGTGAGGCTTAAATTTAAATTTCCTATAGCATTTTGATAAAAAATTTTGATAAAAAAAATTTAAGATTTGGTAGTAGAATGATAATTTTAAATATTTGATTGTATTGATAAATGATAAGTTTGATAATCTTAATAAAATAAGCTTACTGCATTTTATTTGTTTATCATTAATATATGTCATTGTAAAACCAAGTTTTTTCACCCTTTGTTTTGACATGAATTACAAACCTTTTAATAAATGTAACATTTTTACAGTCATTAATGTATTTTAAATATATAATTATTTAATGAAATTTTATAATGAAAATATTTTCAGAAGTATAATATAAATTTGTAGTCTAGTTATACATTTATAAGAAAATGAAAATACTGCTTATGTATTCAAATGAATTTTTAAATTTATTGAAGACACTTTCGAATTTTTTACATTAAAATATTTGCATATGTAATTTTTTAATTACATACAGTTCTATTATTTTTGTAATAATAAGATTCGATTAAATTAAATATGTAAATCATAAAATGTAAAAGTAAATATTATTATTTATGTACAAAATTTTTGGCATTTAAAGGAAATCAATAGAATAAATCACATAAAATGCAGGTTTTGAAGGAAAATATAATTGTTTTTATATTTGCTGTATATAATATTATATTTCGTATATTTATCATATTTGAGGTTCAAATATAACATGAAGCCCAAAAACGAGCAATATTTGCCCATACAAGACTAGCAAACAGAATTTCACTTCTTTGAGTGAAAGTAAATGAAATCGCATTTTTTTAGATGTATGCAAAAAAGTGGCAGAATGTCAATACAAAATTGCAACCTTTATTTAGGGTATAAGGTGCAAAATAACTTTATTGTTATAAATTATTACTTTATATAAAATAAATAGGATACTTTAAACCTTGATTTTGTAATATAGATTAAAATGTTAGAATAAAAATTTGTGTTAATTATATTTCTTATAACTGTTATGAAATGTGAATTTTTTTTATCATACAAAATTAATATTGTCAATTGACAATTTAATAATTTAGATTTATACTGTCTTTTGGCTCTTGTATTCTTCAATATCTAACATGATTTCTGTAATTTATGGTTTTACATTTATGAAATGTCAATTACACAAATAAGCTCAATGTTATTTATTTATTTATATTTCATCAGTTTTTAAAAAATTTTAACTATTAAATTCTGATATTAGGACAAACATTTCCATTTTCAATAATATATTTCTAATGCAAGAATTGTCATTGTAAAGTAATAATTTTTAAGGCACATTTGAAGGCAATTTTGTAACAAATTATAACTTTAATACAAAATTTAATCTGTTGTAACTAAATAAAAATTTCATCCTTATTACTTAGTTTATGCTTACAAAAATATATTTTATAAAATTTTACAACTTTGGTCAAAACTATCTAAAGATATTTGTTTCATAAATAAATATTAGCCAAATATTTCTATTTCATACTGATCATGTAAAACAAATTTAATCATTATGCTTATAAAAATACTTTTTGAAACTCATTTAGTTAAATTAAGAACTTCTAATCATTTAATTTTTAAAACATTTATATTTTATTGAAGGGAGAAAAAGCTTAAGGTACAAAAAATTTTAATGTGTGAAAACAATATGTTAAATATTTAATTATTGGAATACTTTTATCAACAATAAAGTGTAGATTTCCAGCTCTTTTATTATTATTCTTACAAGAGATTTCCATTTTTTTCCCCTTTATTCTTATAAGAGACACATTTATTTTAATATTTGTACAAAACAATTTAAAAAAATCCTTAAGAATATGCAGTCAAATATATGTGGATTTTTTGGAAGGAAATTGTTTATAAATTAGGAATAGAAGTCATTCTATTCCTGATATTTAATATAAAAATATTCACCTTCAACATTTTGAGCAAATATTTCAACTGAACTTAAGAATTTACATTCCTTTACTAGAATTGCCACTCAATTAAGTTGGGTTCACCCCTCCCCTCAAAATTTGAAAATGTACATTTTTGTAGAAATTTTTTTCCTCTTATGAAATCAACTGGTTAAAAGCATCATATTTTACCCTTTGCTTTTTTGTTTTGAAACATTTTGATTCATTTTGATTTTGATGATGATTTGAAACATTTTGATGATTTTTGAAACATTTCAGAAAGTGTGCAATTATTCAAATTTACTAACAATTACACAAACTGTCAAATTAACTTATCGATCAGCTTAGCTATTTCAAATCATTAAAATTTTTATCTATTTAAAGAAAAACTTGGAAAATTAAAGAAAATTTTTTTTATTATTTTCATTATAAAAGAATAATAAATACAATTCATTTAAACTGTGATTGAAATAACTATTGTATAATTCTATCAAGCAATTTTAATTTTATTTTTAAAATTATTTAAAGAAAATTATTAATTGAATGAACTTTAAAAACTACGAAATCAATATTTTTGGGTCTTCTACCATTATTTTGAATCTGACAAATAATGAAATTATTTAACAGTAATAAAGAGAATTCAGCAATTTATGCACAAAAAATATGCTAATAACTTTTAGTGTGTTTTTAAAATTTTATCACATAAATATTTGTGTGTGTGTGTGTGTGTGTGTGTGTGATATATATATATATATATATATATATATATATATATATATATATATATATATATATATATATATAAATATTTCAAAATTTAATTTGATCAAAAAAGCAAAATAAACATAAATATAATGGCTTCAGAACTGTGGTAATTAGTTTTTAACTATAAAAATTGAAATCATGTGAATCAAAATAGGAAAATTTAATGTAATAAAAAATATTTTTGGCTGTTCCTTTCCTTAAAGTCAAAGATTTTAGAAACCAATAAAGTTACCTTACAATTTTTGAATATATGCTCCCTTTTAATTCTTCTTCTTAGATTTGGGTTTGTATGTCATTGGGCACCTCTGCTTTTATCAGCATTTTGTACCAATAACTCCAAACACAATGTTTCTTAGTTCCAGTTGCTCGGGTCAACCACTTTATTAATAAAGTCCAATAACCCTTTAATGGAGTCTAGGTGTAACTCTCTAGTATGGATCATGCCTAAGAAGTTAATTTAGGAAGGGAAAGAGCCTCGCATTCGTAAATTTTATGTTTGGCCGTTTCCTCTTGCGTATGACATTTCCTGCAGATAGGGTCTTGCTGAAACAGTCCCATTTTATGGAGGTGTTATCTTAAATAGTTGTGCCCAGTTATGAAGCCTATGATTAAACGTATCTTCTGCCTAGAGCATCTTAGAATTTCAGAGGCAATACTCGCTGATGATCCACTGATCATACTTTTAGCGTGGGTTTGACTAGGAGTGTTGAGCCAAGCTTCATACATCTTCCATTTTTCCCATCTAAGAACATTGGCTTATGCGGTCTTCAAATTCATTCCACAAAAAGGTTCTGCACAAATGGGAACAAAAGACTATCCTTGTTTAGCAAGCTCATCAGCCCTTACATTACCTTCAATGCCTTTGTGCCCTGGCACCCATACAAGGATCACATTGTTTCTAGTTGCCAATTCTGTAAGAAGGTTTCTACATTCAAAAATCATTTTAGATTTGATTTTGAAAGAATTGAGCGCTTTTAAAGTGGCTTGACTGTCACTAAAAATGAGAATCCGCTTACAGTGGTAGCCCTTCCTCATATTTAGTCGCAGCCAGTGGATAATGGCCAAAACTTCTGCCTGGAAGACTGTAGCATATCGCCCAAGGCTTACAGATAGGCTGGTTCTTGGTGACAAGCCACATACTCCCAGTCCTGAGAGGCTGTTTTTCAGTGATCCATCTGTGTACCAGATTAGATCTCCTGTTTTAGTTTCAAACATGTTATTGTTCCATTCGTCTATAGTTAGAAAAACTATTTCAAATGTCCTTTCAAACATGTATGATTTTTCCATGATGTCCGAGAGCATCAGAAAATTAGGATCTTGAATTTTTCTGATAATACCCCTGTGCCCTTTGGCAACAGGTTGGTCATACCATTGGTTTTGTAGCTTCATTCTGTATGCAGCCATTCTAGCAGTGCTGCAGATGAAGATGTCTAAGAGAGTCAGAACTAATCTAACTAATCGAATCTAATAAACTAGTCTAATCCACATCATAACTTCCAATGCTCTGGTTTGCGCAGAGGACATTGCTCCTGTGATGAAGAGACAGGCCAGTCTTTGTAGGCCTCCTAGTCTGTCAGTCACAGCCTTCTGTTCCACCGTACGCCACCAGATCACACAGGCATATTTGAGAATGGGCCTGACAATAGCTGTGTACATCCACAACATCAGTTTTGGATGTAAACCCCAGTTTTTACCAAGCATTCGCCTCCAAACCATAATGCTTTTCTTTGCTTGGTTAATTTTATCATCAATGTGCTTATTCCAGGTGAGTTTTTGGTCTAAATAAATGCCCAGATACTTCATCTCAGAAGCCACATTGATTTCAACGTCAAAAAGTCTTGGTATGAAAAAACCTTTCCGTTTCTTTTTGCGTGTAAAAGGTACAAGGTATGTTTTCTGAAGATGCACCATTGACCTACATAACTTAGAGCATCCTGCATGAGATGACAAGTTATGTTGAAATCTTTGCCAAGGATAAGGATGACAATGTCGTCAGCATATCCTTGTGTATAATAGCCCCTATCATTTAGATATTTTATAAGGCTATTTACAACTAGGTTCCAAAGTAATGCTAAGTGAACACCTCCTTGAAGACAACCTCTAGTAGTCTTCTTTTCAAATGATTCACCGAAGATTTTCATTTGTATACATCTATCCGAAATCAAGGCCTCAATCCAAATACACAGGGTCTGATTAATCCCTGCCGCTCTAAGTGCATTGAGGATGGATAGATGGGAAGTGTTATCAAAGGCACCTTGGATGTCGAGGAAAGTTGCCAAGGCAATTTCTTTTTGATCCAGAGTGGTTTCAATCTTGGAAACTAGCTGATGTAAAGTAGTTTCAGTAGATTTGCTGGGTTGATAGGCAAATTGAAGAGCATGCAAGAGACTATTACTACCCAAGTAATCACTATAATACCGATCAATGATTTTCTCCATAACTTTAAGAAAGAATGAAGAAAGACTGATTGGTCTGTAAGACTTGGGCTGGTCATAGGTGTCCTTGCCAGGTTTAGAAATGAAAACAATCCTAGTCTTCTGCCATATCTTTGGTATATAACCGAGTGCTAAACTCGCTCTGTAAATTCTAGTTAGCACTGGTACGATAACCTCTTCTGCCTTTTGGATCATGATGGGCATAATTCCATAAGGCCCGGGGCTATTTAGAGGTTTAAAGGCAAAGATTGCCCATTTAACAATGTTGTAGTTTACAATATTTTCAGCGATGGTCCATTGATCACTATTGACTCTTTGCAAGAGCCAATGCAGTGCTCCCCTTCGTTGCTATAAATATCTCTAGCTCCTGGAAAGTGGGTTTTGGTCATAATTTCCTTAACCTCTTTCCTGGAAGCAATAAAATTACCCTCATTGTCCTTTAAGGTGCCAACCATAATAGGTTCATCCCTTTTGAGGAGTTTTTGGAGTCTAACTCTTTCAGAAATAGAATCTATCACTTCACAGAACTTCCTCCAGGAGTTAATTTTGCTTTTCCTAACAAGTTTGTTATAATTAGTGAGGGCCGTTTTATAGTTCGGGAGAACTATAAAACGGCCATTTTCTGGCTTTATTCACCATTTTTCTTGGCTTTATTAAAAAGTTTCCTAACATTTGCCCTTTCGGCTGCTAGAGAGTCATTCCACCAAGGACATTGGAGTTTAGCTCTCCTAGTGCAAATCGGGCAATTGTTATGATTAGAATCTAGAATACTACTGTGCAGAAGCTCTGCTGTAACTTCTAGATCATTGTTGTCTCTAATAGGTCTGTTCCCGAGCTCAACCAACCCAGTCAATTCCTCCTGGAATTTCTTCCAGTCCGTCCTAACTGGGTCTCTGAATATGCGATCCAGACACACATTAGAGTGAATTTCAAAATGGATGTTTTGATGGTCTGAGCCAGAAGGTCTGCCATCTACTTTCCTATTTTTGATATTTTTACTAATCAGCGTTGTCGCTATTGTAATGTCAATTACTTCAGATCGATTGGAAGTAATGAAAGTTGGTTCGTTGCCCTCATTTAGAATATCTAACCCGTAGTTTAGAATGAATTCTGAAAGACACTCGCCTCTTTTATTTGTGTCCGTACTTCCCCAGACAACATGGTGAGCATTACAGTCTAGTCCTAGGTGTAACCTGTAAGTTGTTGTCTCTGCAAAGTTCATGAGCTTGTGCAGAGAATGGTGTAGTGGAGCCTTCTCTTCATAGAGCAGGTACACAGAGCCAAAAACAATTTCTCTCCCCTCCCTCTATGTTGAGTCTAGCTATCACAGCTGTGAGGTCCCTAAGGATAAATTCAGAGAGGGGTAGAATCTCAATGTTTTAATGTAAGAGTATACAAGTTCTAGTGTTGCAATTGGTACAATAGATAAGCTTACCTTTAGTTCCTTTGAGGCCACTGATTCTCCCCCTAACCAACCAGGGTTCCTGAATCAGGTCCAGGTGTATATCCCCAGCAAGAATCTTCTTACTGAGGTTAGTAGTACCACTTCTACTGTGGTGGAGGTTGGCTTGAACTACCTTCACCCCCATCAGCAGGAGCAGGCTTGTCAAGTACTTTAGCCTGCACTTGGTGAAGTCCAATATGAAACTTATATCCCCTTACACCAAGTGTGGGAGCATCTAGTTCAGGCACACTAAGAATGATGGCCCGCCCAGATGGGTCGTTCTTAATGTTAAGAACATTCCACTCCATTGGAGTGACCCCACCGTTCTGAGCCTCAACTTTTCTCAGGAGCTCTTTAGGCTCCAGTTTACTACAGATTTTCGGCAGTTTTGCAATTATTTTGGTGGTTCTGACAAGTTTCCTTGCCTCACCCACCAAGAGTTTTTGCTCCTGCCAAGGGCTTATGTCACTGACATTCTGTTCCAGCCACTTTGAGCCCTCCGGATCTGCACAGTTGATAATATGTTCCCCATTCTCAAGTTTACAGGATAGGAAGGTTGGGGCAAAACCCTCCTCATTCCTTCCTATTTTCTCGGTTAACAAGAGTTCCAGGTCGAAGGCCTGTTCCTCTGTTTGCCGTTTTTCCGCATGACCCTCTATGAGCACAGCCATCTTGATCGGCGTGAGAGCCGCCCTGTAGGTAAATCCCCCAGGTCCTTCTCTCTTGACAACCTTTCCGGCCTTGCCCCGTTTCGTCCGGTTGGCGGGACGTTTCTCGCCTTTGGTTGCCTTGGGTTTTTCAACCCAAGTCCCCTTATTTTTTTTGCGTTTCTTTACCAGCTTCTTTTTCTGGGCACCAGAAAGTCTCTTTTTAAGCTTGATTCTGGTCAGAGAGTCAGTCATGCTAGTGATATCTTCCTGACTCTCACCAGAAGAAGATGGTTTGAAGGTCATTTCTACCTCCTGTGAAGGTTTCATTGCTGCCCTTTCACTAGATTGTCTCTGAGTTCCCTTGTCTTTTTCAGCAAGGTCTGCTTCAGACGATTCACCTGCAAATGCAGAAAGGTTTGTTATTTTCAATGTCTTTCCAGCCACAAGATAACAATTAATAAGCTCAGGTAATATGACAGTCCACCCAGCATTGCCTGAGTTACTGGGCAAGGCAAAATACTCTAGAAGTTCGCCAGACAACTAGAGGCTCCGTTAAGACACCATTACCGCAGTGCCAAATTACCCTAGGCACGGGTCACATAACACCAAGGTTTACAGGAGCTGGTTCGCGGCCTCTGATTCTATATTCAAGGCTATCCTGTCATTCGTACAGGACGTTCGGCGATCCACCACCTACCGACGCGCCTGGTAGCTGCTCAGGCGCCAGGTCCCTTTTAATTAATAAACCATGACCATTATGCAAATAAGCCTCTTAGCTCCAATTTCGCACAAATTCATAAAGCATTACAGTAAAGCAGTTGTTCCTTCTAAGGGATTCAGATTAACTGGGTTAGTGCATTGAATTCTTTGCCCAAGTCCATGCGATAGCCAGTTGGGATGCTAAAGTATATTATCATAGCAATATAAATAGAATTACTTTTTGATAAACTTGATGACTAACTTTAATTGTGCTTTTATAGTTCAAGATTCATTGAAGCATTTTAAACAAATAACTTATAATATGTTTTCAGGAAAAAATATTTTAAAATTTTATTTGCTATATTTTATATTTTTACCTTTTGTAATTAAAATAATTACAAAAAAGCAATAAAATATCAGAGGTGATTAAATTTTATTTAGTGCTTTTATATTAACATAATTTCCTTATTTGGTGAAATTTTCTTCTTTATTATCATGTTAACCCACAGTATGTCATTGCCTTCCACAGAATCAAGTTTCCGGTTGCCCTTTTCTAGTTTTTGTATTTAGAAAATTTTCATTTCCATAATGTTTTTAAATGATAGATGTAAAAATATAATAGCCTCATATCATCAAATGTTTTTCTATCTGTAATTTTTTCTTGTTTGTTGAAGATAAGTTGTATTACACAGTCGTCTGTGTCGATTTTGGTAATTTGGATTGTACCCAAAGAAGGAAGTATTCTTGTTACAGTTTCCTTTTGGTTATATTCTGCAAATAGCTAATAAAAAAATTGTTTATTCCTCTTTTTTTCATAATCATAATAATCTGATGTGTTTTTTACTTTTAAAATTTTATATTTTTAAATAAAATTATAGGCTATCAATAAAGCATGATAAATTTTTTATATAAAGGAAACATTTTTATATTTAAATAAGATTAAAAAAATATTTTGAACTTTATTTAACTTAAACATATATACATGCACATAAAATCATTTTCCAGGTCTGTTTACTAATTTAATTGACTGTATAATTCAGTTTTGGCCTTAAAATTTTCCTTCTGTTAAACTGAATTTTATCAGTAACTGTACAAGTTTTATTGAAAATTTTCAAAATTGATGAAATTTGTATTCAATTTATTGTATCATTAAAAGGATCACACAGTTGCTTAAGTTTAAATTTTAGGTACTTGCATAGTAAATAATTTAACTAAAGCAATAATTATCTAGTAGTTTTTATCATGTTTAGTAAATAAAAATACATCTTAATTATTTTATATTATCTGTACAAAACCTTTTTCAAACTTTGTAATTTTTCTTTTAAGATTCTTTTTCAGAAGTAGGTATTTTGAAATTGAAAATGCAACAATTAGAAGGAGAAAAAACTAAACTTGATGAACAAAACAGCTCATTAAAAGTAAGTTCATCATTCTTAATGAATCTTATAATGTTTAATATATTTAAAATAAAAAAGTTGATAAGAAATTTTGAACTATTTTTAATTACACTCTTTTTATATATTTTTTCTGTTTATTAAAAATTTTTAAATACTACTTTAATATCAACTTTATTTTATCAGGAAGAGGTTAAGTCCCTAGAAGCAGAACTTCATACATTAGAAGCTGTGCAAAAAATTACCTCTTCAAGCATAAAGCAATCAAGTGAATTGTCTCAAAAGTATGATTATATTAGTATTAGTTATCCTAATAAGCTCATTTTTTGCCTTAAGTTTTTTTTTAATTTATTATGGTTATTTTTAAGGATAAATTGATGGAATGATGATCAATTGATATTAAAGAGAGGAGACATTTGTTTTTATAGAAAACAATATTTATTAACATTTATTTTATTCTATTAAATAGTAAAACTTTGAATTTATTATTATTTCCTTAGCTGCCAACTCTACTGATTTTATTGGGAATTCCTGATTTTTCATCATTTCTCCTAATTCCTCAATAATGTATGAAAATCTACTGATTTTTTGGCAATTTCAGTAAAAACATAAAAATATCCAAAATTTTACCAGAAAAAAGTCTTGAGTTGTTTTAGCAGCTTAAACAGTCTCAAAATAGCTTTATTCTCAAAATGAGAAAAAAATGTTTTGAAGAGCAGTTCACTAATTCATTTCTAAAAAGTGCTAAGTCAGTTGCATATGAAAAATAATCGCCATGAGTTATACAAATTTGAAATAAATTATGTTTTTTATGGACAAAGTATTTGATAATTTCTATATTCTTAGAAGTATTTGTCACTGATTAAAATTTATTTAGTGACAGTTAAAGATGCCCTATAAAATAAATATTAGGACATAAACGTTAATGTTTATTTTTTTACATGTAGTATATTCTTTTTTTTTCATAGTTCCTTTATGAGGTTAATGAATATTTTATTAAAATATTAAGATTAACAAAATATGTTTAACATAAATATTCTCAGAATGTATAATCTAAAGTGTAAGATTGTCTTTTTGCATTACTACTGTCTTAAACATTCTGTTTTTAACGAAAATGTGGCTAATAGTGTCACCTGATTTTTTCTCTCAAATTCAGTTGAATATACTGATTTTTTTCCCTCCAAAGTTGGCAGGTATGTATTTCCCAAAATATTGTTTGTATCAGTAAAAAAATTTACATACAGATGCTGTTCGTTGAAATTTTACTACATATATTAGTTTTAACATAGAATTTTATTTTCATCAATGCTTTTCAATTGTTAACTATCTATTTTTTATTGCTATTCTATTTTTAAAAAATGAAATAAATATTATGAAATAATCATTTAAATTAATCTGTCAAATAAAATTTTTTCAGCAAAAGTAAACAAGGTAATTTGCAATCAGAATTAGAACATTCATTGAAAAATTTAAGATCTCAGAGATCATTGAACAATTCACTGAAAAAAGAACTGGAGGAAATGAAAAAGCAGCTACCATTTTGGCGAGAGAAAGCCAATTTGTTAGAATCCAAATGTGCTGAATTAGAAGTAAGTACCTTTTTTTATTCCTATTATTAAAATAATATTGCATTTCAATAAAACTTTTGAAACCCAAGCTAATCTTAAATATTTCTAGCTTTCTATAAATTACTCAAAATCAAGTAAAATATTTATTTTAGAAGTATCGTAGATAATACTCTGTATATAATTTGGTGCTTGTAAATTAAAGTTCATTGTAAGAAATTACATGTGTAAATGACACATTGCATTAATTTTGCCAAATGTATTAATTTTTTTTCACTTGTATCAAATAGCACTCAGAGTATTACTGGTAAAAGTTCTTAATAACATTTGCTTAAATGATATGTTATATTGAACCATTTTAGTACATATGCTTGCTGATGTTGATGAGTGTCTGAGACTTCTTTTTAAATATTATTTATTTATTTTATTTTTGTAAGTATTATTTATTTTCAACTGAATGTTAATAAACTTAGGCAGTCTTTCATAAAGCTATAATTTGTGAATTTTGAAAAAAAAAATAAATTGAATATTAGAGATAGCTATAAAAAATTGTTTTTAATTTTAGTAATGTGTGAGGAAATTGTTTCAATTAAGTTTTTTGACTTTAAATATAACAAAGCTATCCTTAGCTTTGAAATTGAGTGGAAATTAACTATCAATTTATTAAATAAATATTTTAGAAGTACAAAGAATATTTTAAAACAAAGAGGAAAATGTTTTTTATTGTAAAACAAAAACCGTTTTAATGTGGTATCCTCAAAATTGTACTAGTAACTAGCAATTTTTAAATTTTCCATGTTGAAGTAATTATTGTAGGACCTATATTTATTAAGTTAAGCTTCATCAATGAAATTTTCTATTGAGAGAGAAGAGAATTATTGAATTATCTGCTAAAAAAGTTATGCTTGGATTCAATTTTATCATCTATTGTGATTTATGTTTTAAAAACATAAAAAACTTGTAATTGAATTTCATCAACAAAATCATTAAATAATATGTGCTTATTGATTAACACGTGATATAATTTATTAAATTATTTACATTAAATGAATTAGAATTGATTTTACTTTTATATAAAAATGTCATCTTTCAATTTTACCAACAAAACATTCAAACAACTTTCTAATAGAAAACTTACAAGTGTAATACTGGTATGTTCATTTTAAAAATTATGTTAATGAAGCATTAACTTTGAACTAAATTCTTAATTCTCTATTTATATTTTTATATGTATAGTTCATTCAATACAATTACTGTGTATGTTTTTACAATTTCATGATTTATATTTATCTTTTAGAAAAAAGTTAAAGACTTAGAAGAAAAACTTTATGCATATCAAGCAACAGAAACAGTGCCACTCTCTTTGCATGAAAATAAAGTAAAAGATTTGGAAAGTAAACTAAGTGAAATGCAGATAAAACTTCATGTATGTTGACTTTTAAAATTATATTATAGTTTTAGAAGTTGAAGGTATTTCTCAATCATTTTATTATATATATGCAAATTTCAAATTAAAATTGCATGCAATTTTCAAATTTATTAAAATTTTTGTTAAATTGAATTTATATTAAAAAAGGTTTTCCTTATTGATTATTATTCTCTACAAAAATAATGTAATAGTTTAGAAGAAAAATATTACTAATTTTGTATGTATATATATTGACAGTTATCAATAGATATGGATATATGTGTAAGAGTGAGTGAGATACCAGTGTAGTATGAAATATCACTATTCTATAGAACACCTGGTCTTGCCACTTTGTATTTTGTTTTGCTCCTGTGACACATGGAGCCAAGAGAAAGAAAGATCTAGCATGTTTGGTCCAGAGCTACTTCTCCACACAATTCCCAACTGCCCCATATGAAATTGCTTTTATCATTTAGGTTCACCTGTTTAAAAATTATTTTGGAGTGGCCTCACATCCTGCAGTTATCAGGTGCTTATGTAAGTGGTATTTTTGTGGTATCAGTTGGTTTTATTCCGAGAACATGTCCTTCCATTCCCTATGTCACTTTTTAAGATCATTTGTTATAAGGCAGTGTTTTAATTCTTCGTTTCAAGTGTTATTGAAGCTTTTTTGTGGCCAATAAATTTGCATTATCTTTCTGAAGCATTTTTGATATGCATAAATTTTATTTAGTTAATTCCCAACATTTACTACTGTATAAAAATAGAGATTTTATTTTATAGATTATATTTCTTATTTCTTTTGAATAATTTTGCTCTCTAAACTTTATAAAGTCTAAAAGCATATTGTGCTTTATTTATCCTTGATATCTGCAGCATTTAGTAGAAATGATTGAGCTGAGTTAATTAAGTCCTTCAAATATTTACAATTTACATAAATTAAATTTAGATTGAGGTTATTGATTTTTGTTTTCTTTCTTTCAAAAATGCATACTTTTCTGGCATTTTCTTCAAACCTTGTTTTTTCTTTCTTTCTCTCTCTCTCTCTCTCTCTTTTTTCTTGTCTTGAAATATAGAGGAGAGCAACACAGTGTCATCAAAATAGTCAAGATCCTCCAGCATTCTATCCAATTCTCATCGGATTCCAAGTTTTCAATTCTTTAATGTTATTCTCATAATCCAGTCAATGATTATATTAAACAACTTTTCTGATCATACACATTCCTGTCTAACACTTGTTCAAAAGCTAAAACTGTCAATTCTGCATTCATTTATGATGCCAACTTGTAAATATTGCTTTTGTTGAAAGTCATAAATTATTAAAACTTTCATTTGATGCCATGATCACTCTCAAAGGTTTAAGGTATCTAATACCTACACAAAATTTATGAAATTAAAGTAAATGGTTGTGTTTAATTCTGTTCTTTGTTCTGTAATATTTTGAGGATAAAAATTTGGTTTAAAGTTCCTCATTCTCTACAAAAACCAGCTTGTTCAAATCTTAATTTTTCTTTGATATTTTCTTAATTATATTCATTAAAACTCTGGAAAAGATCTTTGAAGGTATTAAAAGCAAATTCCTCTCCAGTTATTGCTGTTAGTTAAGTCCACCTTTTTTCAGGATTCTAACAATCTGCTTCCTTTCTAGAATATGGAATCTTTTCCATCCAAAAGTGATTAAAATGTTTTTATACATTAGTTGTGAAGGTTTCAGAATTAGTTGTGAAGGTCCTTGATTAATTCTATTATATTGTCACCACCAGTTTTCAGTCTTTCTGTATTTTAAGTGCATCCAAATTTTATTTTGTGATTTCTCCTAGCATCTTAATTCTATGACATCTTTGAAAAGGAACTCACTATCTGTGTTTATTGAGCTTTGCTCAATATTTAAAATATCTTCAAAATGCTCCTTTCTGCTTTTTTTATTTATTCTTTTTCGTCCATCAATAACGTACCATAATTTTACCGTTTATGACAAAGAATACTTAGGCATTGTGTATAATCCTGGATGCTTTTAAGCAAAATATGAAGTATGAGATGTCATATACTTTCTCTTAAAATTGTATATAATACCTAAGTATTATA
Organism: Latrodectus hesperus; assembly: GCA_037975125.1. Lineage (NCBI taxonomy): Eukaryota > Metazoa > Arthropoda > Arachnida > Araneae > Theridiidae > Latrodectus > Latrodectus hesperus. Next base: position 59,002,984 of record CM075853.1, read on the forward strand.
TCGAATGACAAATGCTATTTAGATAAAGTTTCATAAAAGGTACTGGTATGGTTATTATGCAATAACATCCATTGCTCAAAAATACAACTTTTAGTCTGAAAAAATAATAAGAGTGCCCCTAAAAAATTAATCAAAATATGTATAGAAATATTAAATTTGTGTTAACCAAAATTAAGGGATACAAAATTTTCATATAAAAATAAGAAATTAACTTAATTGTGAAAACAGCTGGGGGTAAATGACATTTTGAATTTCATTCCATAATATTTTTCATGCAGACTTCATTTGGCACACATGCACTTGATGAATGCTTGGCTGATTGAATAATTGCAACTGAGATTGCAAGACAAGAGAGGAATCTTATAATCAGAAATAGCTTTTTTACACTTCATAGTGAAAAAATTTGCTCAGCTAAGTTTTTTGTATAAAGTGTGAAATGTATCCATGCATATACTTTCTTTAAAATTCCATCAGAAGTTCCAAGTCTGTAGAAACCATCCTCTGTCACACTCATTGCAACTACTAATATATTATACAAATAAACTCACATCTTATTGATGTTTAGAAGCAGTTACAATAGATCCAAAAGAAGTAGTGGTAATTTTTGTATTCATCATGTATTTCTTGATTGTTTTTAGAATTTATTTTATCTTCTATAGCATTTTCAGTCTTGGAACAAAGAGTGCTCAAATATCCATTTTATCATCTTTACTAGAATGGCCACAAAAGGTATGAAATTTCCTTAATACTTTTTGCATGCAAGTGGCATCACTAGAATGCAAATGCATGTGAATTTCCCTTAAATACACACAGTAATTATCAAAAAGGGAAATATTTTTAGTACACATATTCATCCTATATATTTTGTTCTCAATTGTCTATAATCTGACGAGTTTCACTTTTTCCATTGTTTAGACAGTTTACTCTGCTTTCTGTAGTTGCTCTTCTCTGTTTATGTTAAAAACATCTTTGAGTTGAAAAGACATGAGCCCTATTTTACGTTTGCAGCCTAAAAGAATTTCATATGGTGTTCTTTTGATCCCAGAATTGTAAACTCAGTGTTATATAAATTGAATCAAAACTGAGAAGTCTTTCACTGCAGTGATCCCATTTGTTGTCCTGCATCTAAATACAGAGCATAATTTTGAAATCTTGATTAATTCTTTCAAATTTATCTTGAATTTGTAAATAGCAATACCTCCATTTTCACTGGCCAAAACTCCTTCAAGTTAGTCATTTTATTATTGGCAAATTCCATTGCCAATAATAAAATGACCATTGCCAGACTCGTAGAAATGGCGCTCCAAACAAATATATATTCACTCATTTGTAGATTATTTCTTCAGTTCTTCTTGACATTAGAGACTTAATAATTACAATTTTTGTGAAATGATCTTGGTACACCAAAATAAATTTGTATTCTCTATGGAGTCAATACTGAAAATCAAGAGCATCAGTCTGACAATGTGAATTCAGAAACATTCACAAGTTTTACAAAATATTCTTTTTGATATCTTTGTTTCTTCTAGTTTCACATATATGAATGTATAGTTTAGTATCATAATGTATAATGTTTTCGTATTTAGTTGAAAGTTAATCCAACTTTATAACACTACTTGTCTGATAGCCAAATGAGATCATGAAGTATGCAAAATAACTCAATTCTTAATATAATACAATGTAGTACTGATTGCTTCTTTTTGCAAGTAAATGAATTTACTTTTGTTTTCCACATCACATCATAACAGTTTAACAAATGATACTTCTTGGATTCTTTCTTAGTAGTTATTTGACTTTTGTTTATCAATTTATTAACTTATGGTAAGTACTTTAATTTCAACAAAAATTCGAAAACTCGAATTCTGGACAAATCTAAACAAAACTGCATATTTTTCTTAAATTTGTTTCCCAACAAACTGCAATGTGTAATTCACAATTTCCAAGCTTGAGGTGTGTGTTAAATTTCTCATGCCTTATATGATATTTGAAACAAATCAGTAATGTTTCTTACTTGCTATTTTTTCTTTTGGAAATCTGAAGAATGCCTAGAAGTTGTGTGAAATATGAATTGTTTCATACAATGCCTGTGTGCGAGTTTTATATTCTATGTACAATGCTTGATTTTTTTAGAATGTGGATTTTTAATATTTGTCAGTAACACACACACATATATATAAAGGAAAGTATTAGTGAACATTTCTAAATATAAACATCTATATTTTCACTATCTTTACTGTAGATCCAGATCTACATCCATTTGAAAAAAATTATTTCATATTAATATTTATATGAAACTAATTTTAAAATGAAGTGCATACTTTTACTAGAAATATAAAACCAATTTTTTTATTTTACGTTTATATAGTGATATTATTTTTTCCTAATATAAAATGATTTTAATAGTATATTATTAATAATATAATATTAAAAATAATCATTTAGATTAATATTTTAATTGATGGAAATATTAAACATTGCATTTTATAATATCGACCGTTTTTCTCTCCCTATTAATTATAAAGTTTATTAAAATTTAAACTTATTGATTAATATTTATTTAAACTGATAAATTTGCATATATTCTTTTATTGTGCTCATTATTGATCACTAAAAAGTGAAAATTAATTGTGAGTGGAGATATTTTACAAATAATTGAATTATTATAAGATATAATTTATATGCTTCATCATGTTCATGTCTGGGGATTTTGGAGACCAATGAAGATAAATTTAGGAGAGTGATTCTGCACCCACTCAAAAACAGTTCTTGAACTATGGAATATCATATTGCCCTGCTGTAATTGTCGAAGTCCGTTTGAATGCTCAGTGGATATGAGTGGGTGGAGAAATCATTTTGAATGGGATGAAACAAAATGCTTACCTATCTGCCACTTATCTTTAATCAGTGGTCACGTACAATGTTAGTTGCAACATACCTCATGTAAAAAGGTACTTCATTAATTATTTTTTATAGAGAAATTACCAGAAGTTTCATCCAGTTGGCTGAAAATTTTATATTCCCATTATGAATTTGTTTGTAAAATATTAAATGCTGAATAATTACATTATAAAAATCATATTCATGGCCTATTTGTTTCCACATATTTTATAAAAATAATGTTTTAAATTTTGATTGGCAGGTGTTTTCGAAATATTGGTAAGACCTGTAAATAAAGTGGCAATTTCTTAATGTGCTTCATAAACATTAAAGTATAATGATAACTTAAAAAAATGATGGCGATCATTTAGAGGATTTTATACAGAGTGTTAATCGTCCAGCTCTTCCAGAACTCTCACAATATCTTCATGTAAATATTCCTCTAAACACTATTCATCACTTGTTATGAATATATTCTTATTTGAATCCAAGCTGTATTACATGCTAAAGGCCTTCCTACACCATATTAATAAAATATACTATTTAACTCTCATTTATTTCCATTTTTACCTTTCTTAGGTTAAGATTTTTAAAATATCTGAAGATATCTTATTTAACAAAAATTTAATGTCATAATAAAGATGATCTTCATTACATTCTTATGGAATGAACTTATAATTTTGAATTAATTTTTACTATATTTTAAATGATGAAAATCATTGAATAGTATAATTTTTACCTGGAAAACATTCATAAATTTAAAGGAAATAAATTAAAAGTATATAATTAATTATATGAATTAATATCTTAAAAACGAATTCAGTACAAAATAACATGTTATGTTTTATTCCTTTTTAAATTATGTATTATGCAACCTATATCAATTTTCATAACCATTTAGTACCATAGTATTCTGAATTTTTAATTTTCCTTATAGGATATAAATGAAAAATTTAAGCAGTCATCCAGTAATGAAAAGAGCTTAAGGGAAACTTGTGATAGATTTCAAAGCAAGATAACAGAAATGGTTCAACAACATGCACAAGAAAAAATGACTGCTATTGAAGAGTATGTGATATTCAAAAAAATTATGTTACTATCATTCAATAGTTATTTTAGTTGGTTAATTGAAAGGCTATATATGCTTATGTCCCTAATGTAAATTGAAATTTCTTCAGTTTTACACATAAATATTAATTATAATCAATGATATGATTATCTTATAATTTTCATGTTTCCTACATTCTATATTTAATCTTGTCTTAAAATATTTCATAGAGAAAAGTATATAAAGAAAGAGAATACTAAGTAAGGCATCTCCAGTTTAAAATAACTGACGAGATAGAAATATACCTGATTGAGACTAGATTAAACCTGTGATTCAAAGACATGATAATAAAGTATTCAATTGTTAACAATTCAATAATTACCTATAAATTTTTAGTATGCTTAACTGTTAAGAAATATTTTAATAAATATTACCTTAAATCACTTAAAGGTTTTAAATTCTGGTTGTTATGCACAGATTTATTTTGTGTGGGACCCTTGTAAATTGTAAATTGTTTAGGAGTATTATGGTTCAACATTGAAAGGAGTTGTTGTTTTACTCAAAATATCATGCTACTATAATGACTTTTTTGTCTAGCAGTCAATATTGGATTATCCACTTCTATGAGAATCAAAGAAGTTAATCTCTAAAAACCAAAGAAATGAATTTTTTTAATGATTTAATTCTCACCTAGACTTCAATGTCCTCTTTACAGATTATTCTTTAAAGTATCTCATTTAAACTGATTTAGTACCCTTGAGTAGACCCTAAAGTGCAAAGAATCAACTCCTTAATCAATTGTAAAATATACTGTAAAATTTTGAAATAAATTTAGATTCGAAAAAGTTTTAAGAATCACTTGTCTACATTATGTAAATAATATTTATAATGCATTTGAAACTGTTTCCTGTATATATTCTTCTGTTCTTCCTATCATCCACACTAATGTAACTTGTGCATCTACCAGATTTCTTGCCAAGCTAGCAGCCGAATGGTTAGCCCTCTTGCCTTCGGTTCAACAGTTCGTGGGTTCGAATCCCACCTTAGGCATGGATGTTTGTAGTGGTTCGGAATCCACTTTAAACCGTAAGTCCCGGTCTAATTAGCCCTCCTTTGCAAAAAATGACCGTTGAGCGACAAACAAACTACCAGATTTCTTTTCCCTCATTTGAAATATAAACTTTATTATAATTTATATAAATTATATAACTCTCTAAATTGGATGCTATGTTTACTCTAAAAGCTTATTTGCTCTATTTTTGGTCAAAAATGTCTCAGGTTTTTAATAAATGCAAGTTTTAAAGCACATATTGTTTCATGTATTTCCATGAGATGCAATATAATAAAAAGATATTTTTTTTCTTTTAAAAATTTTTTTCTTGATAATTTAGTCTGTTTGTCTGTGAAATTTTAATGACTAATTACTTCAATGGTATCAGCACATATGAATATTCACTCAATTCTTACAACCCATTCTTTGTGTTGTGATTTTAGTATTGAAAAGTGAATAAAGTTTGTTCTCATTTTTTTATGTCTATGAACTTTTTATTTTTATGTGTTATTATTCCTCCCTAAACATAGGTGTATAATATCATATAAATTCAAAACAATTTATTCAAAATTTGTTTAACTTTTAAACAGTTTGAAGAATTTCAATGTGTGTTTTTCTATTACTAATATTATGAAATTATCATCATTCAAGCTTTATTGAATTTAATCTGTCTTGGTAAAATGCCAAAAGCCAGCATAAACTTTGTTTGATTCATTTTAATTAACTTGCTCATGTACATTTAGATTATATATATTTAGTTGCCAGCTTTTAGTCAGGAAACATTTAGTTGAAGTATCTAAAAATATGTATGGTTTTTAGATGAGTTTCAAGAAATAATACATAATTGAGTTTTAAGGAAAGTAACAAAAATAAAAATTTTAATTTAGATTTATTCCTTTATTTTATTCTTTCTAGATAAGTAATTTATTTAACTATAAAAAGGTAGTTTTCATAATAAGTTTCCTTATAGATATTAGTTATTTTTGAAGTGATTGCAAGAAAATAGTCTCTTAATGTCTATTTGTAATTTGTATTATATTAGAAATGCATACAGTATGAGTTAGAAAGAGAAAAATTTACTCTGGAGAAATCATTAAAATAATTTTTTTTTTAACTTATTGGCTTTTCTTCCCTTTAAACATTTTTGTTTTTGACCATAATTTCAATGTGGTTAAATTATTAGAATAGCAAATTTATCCATATCACTACCAAACTTAGATATCAGAAATCCATTTTTTATTGGTAAAATTAGAATTTATATTAATAAATGTATTTATAATTTTATGTAAAAATTTAATAATTTTATTACAGGTGCAGAGAAAAGTGCTTAGAAATCCATGAAAATGCTGTTCAGAGTCTTAAAAAGTCACTGTTGTCAAAGGCTGATGCAGAACTTAAAAATGCATGTACTAATTATGAAAATAAAATAGCTGAACTAGAGTAAGTTAATCAGCATTATTTTCTATTTTGCTTGTATATACAAGAATTTTTTATTTTAATATTAATTGCTTACAGTTCTCTGTCTCTTTGTTTATCAATTGAAGAAAAAAGAAAATTTACTGTTGGAGACTTTTGACAACATTCAAAATTAGTAATAGAAATTTTCTTTTAAAAAATTATGTTCTGATAGGGAATACATTATGTTTTCCTTTTTATTGTTAATTAATTTTTTATGAAATGTATAAAAACTTCCAATAATCAAAATTTCATATCTTTTACAGTAACCCCATGAACATGAACTTAAAAGATTCACAAACTTTTTAAAAACATGATGGGTTGCTTAGAATTGTAGTATATGTCTTATGCTGCTGATGTTTTCTCACAAATATGATTGACATACTTTTCCTGAATTTTGAAATCAAAACTGCCCACTAAATATCCTTAATGTATTGAAAGCTGTCTTGATGAAACTACATTTTTGGTAATTTGGCTGATAAATGGAAAGAAACTATCACTGCCCAAACTTTGTGTGCTATTAATAAGTGACTGCAAATTGTTGAGAGCACACAGGACATGTATTGCCTCTAGAACTGTGGATATCAATGCAAAATGAGTTGAATGACTACTAGGTTTAGTTCTCTAACAATATGGGAAAAACTTGCAAAAGTTTCCTTTTTACTAGTATGAGGTGAAATATTTACATCAATTTAAAACCCCAAGATTATGATGTAGGTTTCGGTTTTCTGTAGCATTTTTGTACAAAATGATATTTGCAAATCTGCCAACTTGTAAAATTTTGCTGTACACTGTATGGCTTTTAAGGAATTTTAAAATTTTATGGCCAAGCAGTAATTTTATTAGATTTTCAAGTTCGTTCTTTCATCATGATTGGCTAGTGATCATAAGATATGTACTTCATATATATATATTTTATATATATATATATATATATATATATATATATATATATATATATATATATATATATATATATATATATATATATATATATATATATATATATATATAAACCTTTAAGGAAGAGACAAAAAATAACTTATCGTGTATAATTCTTTTTGAAAAAAGCGAAACCTTTACAATGTTGATTTAAATGAAATCATTTTTTAATTTTAAAAAATATTTTCATCCACTTTAATTTGATTCTAGCTTTGACAAAAAATGAATGAGTGAATAATATTACTAAAAATAAATAAAGGATTAATAAATAACTATATATTTAATTTGCAATTTTTCTTAACTTATATAAGTGTAATCACTTAGTATGTAAAAATATATGTTCAATTTTTTTTTAAAATTTTGTTATGCTTAAAATATTTCTTAATAAAATTTGTTAAACAGCGTTACTTTTAAGGTGTTTGTATTTACTGTAGTATATATGTAATAATGTTGAAATATAAGAGTTATTTCATAGCTAAGGAAAAGTTTACTGTAAATGGATGTCATGAGCAATTTTTTCAATCTCATATCAATCTCTAAATTTTAAATTTTGGCATGTGTGCTGTTGAAGATACTTAGCCATAAAAAATTCAATGATTAAGTGAAATCCATTTTCATTAAAATAAAAACTGATGATGATACAATACTTACACAATGTAGTCTTCAATTAATTCACTGATTTTTTTTTTCTTTTTTTTTACTTTATGGGAGAGTTTTTTATTGGACTTTGTGCCTGAAATGGATCCCTGGTTTTTAAAAAAGCAACACGCCCTCTTGTTCTTGTCTGAAGTCACTGTCATTGTCAATAAATGTCCTCTACTTCTGTTTGTTATCCTTTCTCGTGTACACCAGATAGGATCACAAAAAAAATCATTGGACTATTTTTTAAGTAGGACAATGCCAAGATTTAAACTGAGTTTCAAATTTTCTACTTTTCAGTTCAACTGTTCAAGGTTTCGATTCCCAGGTCTAGAATGAATACTTGTTGTAGTTAAATCATGTTAAAATATTAGTTCCTGTCAAATTAGTCCTTGTGTGGGAAAAGTGACCAAAGAGTGAAAGTAAAATCATAGCTTTGTACAGCTAATAAATAAAGGTGTCATGATTTATTGACTAAGTTTGCTATTTCATTACTTTATGAAAGCCAGTTAGATAAGGAAATATTTTTGGTTAGTGAGTACTATCATAAATTTGTTAATAACTATTATAGTATAATTTTGCAACAGAAAAACCAATTAGTAATTTTTGTTGCATTTCCACTTTGTTCTCCAAATTTAAATCTTTGTATTATTAATGAACTGATAAATCAAATATCTAATTTTGCATTTAATACAAGTATCAGTATATTTTCCACTAGCCTTGAAATAAAATGCATGGTAATCTTGTTTGTTAAGTATTCTACTCAAAAATACAATTAATGAGTCTTATTATTTAATTTAACTAGAAATAGTGCAAAAAATCAAATGTTTATATGTGAATAAAATTCATAAATAATGTAATAAACAAGTTTTACTGAACATATTGCACTTAAATAATTACATGCATAATTAAATATTACCATATTTGAAAGAAAATTTATTAGGTATTTTTTTCTTACTCATTTGTTTTTGTCAGATTTTTAAAAAGTATTTAAATTAAAAAATTTTACTCAAGTAAATTGTTATATTTTGCTATTTTTCAGAAGCCAATTAAAACTTTTAAATGAAGGGTTATATGATTCAAAATCACAATACATAAACATCTTTGAAGAAAATAAATCTTTACAGAAAAAATTAGAGGAAATATCAAAACCTAAAGAAAGAGAAGAGATTGAAACTGATGTGAAAGCAGAATATGAAAAAAAATTGGATGCAGGTATTTTCTATGAATATGAATTGAGGTGCATCATAAATTAGGAAATACAAGTGCCTATTTAAATCTAATAATAAGCCTTTTTATTTTTTAGAAATTTTTTATTTAGATTGTTAAAACACTATGTGTATAATTATATGTAATTATTTGCTTGTGTATTTTCTCATATTGTGCTTATTATTTCTAAGTCAGTATTTTCAATTTGATAGTTTGGACTGTAGAAAAAACTGGTTTCAGAAAATAGAAATAAATCCCACAGCTATTTTTTTTTAATTCTGTAACTATTATTTATGTATTAATTCTTAATTTATTTAAAATAAATATCTTACAAGTTTTTTCTTATTTCCAAATACTAATTCCTTGTTTTTTGTAATTCAAAATCCATTTTATTTTTTCTAAGGCTTACTATAGTGATTGTTACATTAAAAATAATGCATTTTTGTTTATTAGTAACTGATGTTTTGTAAAAAGAAATTCTAAAATGTATTAAAATACTTTGAGATTGTTATTAATCAAAGTGTAAATTATCTTTAAATCAAATAATTCACCAAGCTGTGATGTGATCTTTTGTTAGGAAATTCTAGTAACATAGTAATCTAGTTATAAAGTTAGAAAAAAATTCAAAATCTTTGATGAGTGATTAAATGAACAAAATTTAAAATAGGTATGTTTTTAAAAAATTGGCATAAAAATGTATTACTTGTTTCTTAAAATTATGTTAACGTCAGAAAAACTGTCGAGTAACATAATATCTCTCTGTATACATTTATTATCCTAACTTAGTGGTTTGATTTCATATTAAATTCCCAAATTTTGATTCTGATACTGAAATTGATTGTGTTTTTGTCACAAAACCTTGTATACAGATAAGATTATATATACTTACAAAATTTATCTGTGAAATTAACTGCAATTGCAACATCAAAATATTTTTACATAGTTTCTTGATTTGCATACATTTCAATAATTCTTTTAATGTAATTAATGAACTTAATAATGTTCTTTTAATATTTGGAATGATTGCTCTTCTTTCTTTTTAGTGAAGGAATTACTTCAGGAAGAGAATAAGAAAATTCTTGAAAGTTGCTTAAGAAATGAAATTGAAAAAGTTCAAAGAGAGTGGGCAAAACAGAAAATATCTGAAGTTAAAGATTTTGTAGATAAAACGAAAGAACAGTTAGATAAAGAATTTCAAACTTGCTTACAGAAAGTAAATAATATTTGGTTATTTATTTTAATCTGATTTATTCATTTTCTCTTCCATGTTGCTTAAAAAGAAGGATAACTTATAAAGGAAAATATGATTTTTAAATCCAGTTGCATTGCATTTTTTTAGACTGTTGATTTATCTTAAATTTTTCAGTGACAGATTTTATGCATTTTTCCTGCTTATAAATATATTTTTCTATCTCTGCAGTGCAATTTGATTCTCTAAATGTATATCTTACTTTTTCACTGAAAATTTTAGAAGTCTAAGAATTGAAATGTATTAAAAGTTAATGTATACAAATATTTCCATGAAAAACATTTTACTGTAGAAACAGATCCCACTAACAGAATATTTTTCATGTAATCTTAAATATATTTCTCTTATTTTGTAAGTCTTGTACTTTAATTAATAGTGCCACTTTCTGATCATTTTTATTTTATTATTCATTTAGTTTTTCCTCTTTTATGTTAAAGTTGTATTATTTATTCATTCACATAATTCTTCTTTATATTGACTTCTTTACTTTGTGAAATTATTACTTAATTTTTTATTGTATCATATATAATCCATATGATATGAGAGATTTAATAGGAAATAACTCTCATTGTTTAATGTTTTGAAAGAAAAGAGAGAAAGCAACAAGTTAAAAGGTAGCTTCAAATTTGAAATTTCAACAACAATAATAATCATTATTTATTACATATTTGTGTGATCATTGTAATGAATGTATATTATGAAAAAAATCTCTTATATAAAAGAATTAAAATTCTTTTACATTATCTTAAATTACTTATTTCATTAGTATTCTTTAATTTTCTATTTTAAATTGAATAGCTTACTTTAGAAATATAATAGCATTGTGCTTTCTTCTGATTGCAGTAATATTGGTAATAACATTTGCTAATACCAATATATATATATATATATATATATATATATATATATATATATATATATATATGCTATTTTTAAATAAAATGTAAATTAATGCTGAAATAACAGCAATATTTATTGTTATTCATTTGATTACTAAATAAATATTTATTTCTGTAGGAAAAAAATGCCATGATGCTAAAATTAGATGCTGAAAAACAAAAATTTGAGAAATCTTATCAAAATGCCATCTTTGAGTTAAAGAAAAAATATGAAGAAGAAAAATCGGCGCTCAGCACAAAATTAAATGAGCATTACTTACATAAATGGGAAGAGAAAGCCAATATTTTGAAAGAGCAACACAAACAAGAAATCGATTTGATAAAATCTCAATACAATGATAATATTAGAGAACTTGAAAAAGAATTAGAAAATGTAAAAGTAAGTGTGAAATTTTAGTTTTTCAAAAACTATATTTATAGGTAAATGACACTATGGAAACTTATATAAAAGCATCCATTTTTATGAACCTCTAATTTATGAATACACTTGATTTTACAAACTAGTTGCTAATCCTTAATAGGATATGCTCAGTGATAATTCTCTTAAAGAAACTTTATTTTTTGTTTAGTTTTCTCACTTTTTTTCTCTTTTTCTTTTTATTGTTGAGAAACTTCGATCAATTTTTTTATTGGAGTATCATAAATCTTTTGAACTGTGGATAACTGACAACTCTGCTCATGTTAAAATCCCAGGTTTCTTTAAATATTTCATATAGAATTTTTACCACCTAACCTTTGTTGTACAGTTCATGTATCTAAGTATATAATCTAATCAATCACTTCAATTGCAAATATTTTAATGTAATTTTGTGAGGAGTGGTAATTGCTTGAAATCACCTTCTGTAATTGTCATTCTAGACACAATGTACTTGTCAATATGTGCCTTATATAAGGTTGAAAAAAAACTTGGTCGTTTTCGGATGCAGGGTTTTTTAAACAAATTACTGTAAATGAAGAAAGCCAAGACCTGGTGACTTGATTGATGATGAGTTACTCGCCTATGAAATCCAACAAAGAAATACACTACTGGTAAAAATATCATTTCAGTACTTTTGGATTGAGTTGTAATTTGCCCAAAGATGATTAAATAGTTGAGAATATAATGAAATGTTTTATGTGTTTATTTGCTTTTTTAGTGAATTAACATTGGCAGTGGCATACATATTAGGAAGTTTTTGAGCTATTATTAAATACGATCCATTTTTCTTGATCGTAAATGTCCTGCATTGAAAATGAAATGTTTCTTTATACAATATAAAGTAATTCAAACTTCACATCTCATTAGGAACAAATATCTTTTAGTAGATATTTTATATGATTAGCATACCCCTTTCAATATTGTTCTCCACATTATCTTTGAGTTCTGAAAAATCTTTGATACACCTTATGCCCAAGAAACTTACTTATTGTACCTAATTTGTTTCTTGAAAGCTTGATGTTCTCCTTAAATGAGAAGATTATGACCAGCATAAGCCTTACCAAAATTTGATTCACATCAAAGTGAATATCAATAGAATAAATTACTGTAAAGATTAAAATTACACATATTTTCTGTTTTCTTTCTAGACTGGTAATAAATATTGCAGTAATTTGGATGTCGTAAGTCGGATATTTTATATCACTGATGAAAATGCCGAATAGAATATTACTCCATAAAAGTGAACTAACTTTTATTAGCAGTAGGTGAAGTGCATGCTACAGAAATACCTGTACACGTTACAAAATTATATAATCAGTTAGTTACAATACAGTTACAGTTTCCAAGCAAAGTTGAGTAATTTACTTAAGTGCATAAAGTTAGTTTTTCCGTTCCGCCAGGTTGGCACGCCAGGTCGACAGTTGCGGTGGTGTATGGCATGACCACCACAATATCATCTTAGAAATTTATTATTTAAAATAAATTACATTATCTATAACATTTTTTTACAGAATTGATTTTTTGCAACCAATTAAAATAATGGAAATGCAATGTAACATATCTAAATAAAAAAAATTACTTTGAGAATAAACTTAGGAATATTTATTTTGTATGCAACCAAAAATAATGAATAATAGTTATTTTATATTCATGAAAACTGAAAAATCCTTGAATTATTGTACTCATTTAAAATTTTCATAATTAATTTAGGTGATTTTTAATGTGCTTTCACATTTTCACTTGGTTTTCAAACTTTTAGGCTGATACCTACTTATTGATTAATTTTTAACTCTTAAACATTGCAGTGCAGTATATGTATTTATTACAGTGGCATATTCAAGAATTAATAAAATATCTTTTTTATTTTATCACCCTACTGAAACATTTAAGAAAACTCTTTATCTTTTCAGTAAAAATAATGCATCATTTTATGAATCCATTGTATTCTACAGATATTTAACTATTAGATGATGCACATCTTATGTCCTACCTTATCAAGATATATGACTAACACATTTTTCAAAAATATTATTATGTTATACAATGTTATTTGCTAGTAAAATTTGGTTGGAACTACTAAAATTTAGAGGAAATTAATTATCCTTTGACAATTGAACATTTTGGTGAATACTCTATAAGATTTGTGGACTATGTCGATTAATCGAAAGGAGAGAACTCTTTGAAGATAATGATTGCTTTCACAATCAGCAGATATCTTAAAAATTTTTAAGATTTTGCATCTCAACTTAGATACAGAAACTATTAATCGGATTATTTTTCAAAGGGGAAGAATATAGTTTTTATGCTGTAAAAACACACATGCTTTAACCAGTAAACCATTGATTATGCAGCAATGTATGAAGCAACTAAATGATGCAATTAGCATCTTAATTGGACTGCAATAAAGGAGAAGAATGTAATCAATGAAGCAAGTCAAGAATCACTGTATGTGATTTTCCATTCTAATAAGCAAACATGGAACTGTTGAACAGTGCATTCTAAAGTATATTACGTAAAATTTGAAATTTGATGGGTTATTTTCGTGGTTAGAAGCTTTTTCTTCTTTTGTAGACTTTGCCCATTAGTGTCAATCAAGGGATGATAAATTTAGTTGTATATGAAGATATGTTATTAAATAGCATGTTTCTTACACTATTGCTGCAGTTTGGAATAGTTCTTTTAATGTGTAAAAGAAAAAAAATATTATTATTAATACTCATTGACTAATGGCTTCATAATCATGTGGAATTATATATCTGATTGGCTCAATTTCCAGAATAGAATATGTAAATGATAAAACAGTTAATCCTGTAGAACACTTGTTCCATTTGCCTTTCAGTGATCATTCGCTTCTAATGATAAAATTTCAAATTTAATGTCCTATTTAAAAATTAAGATACTGAAGATAAAAGTCATTTGCAAATTATTTATTAATATCAAGTGACATTTTGCATGGAAATGTAAAGAAAAGAATATTTACTATGTGTATTAGTTTGTGCACAAGTTTTGATACACTTACATCATGAAGCATGCAGAATGTAATAAATAATTATTAATAAGACATATTTACAATTGATAATTCAATTTATTGTCCTTCATTTATAATACACGTGTGTATTAGGAAATATATATTCCTATAAATCTCATATACAAATTTGTTTTATAAATGAAGCACATCTGTGTATAAAAGCCAATATGCAATCCTGGAATGAATTGCAAATGGCATATTTTGCACCATATCAGGTGATAGGCTAATGCCTGCATCTATTTCTAATACTAATTTGATATTTGATTGATGTTCTACAACTTTTGTGATTAACGTCTTTTCTGTCTCATTGAGTTTTCAAAATAAGACCATTGTCTTGGAAATTTTAAAGCTAGAAGCTCTGCAAATGTCTCATTTTTGTATCAACATAGCTACTTTCCTATAGCTTGATAACTTTGTTTATGACAATTATCAATCTTTCATGAGTAAGGTAATTAAAAAAAAGTTAGTAAAATTCTATTTATGTGACTTAAAATCTTTAAGCATTTAAAATTTTCATTATTAAAAATATCTGAATTATTAAAAATATCTGAAAAATAAAATTATCTTTTTATTGTTATCTTATTAAATTTATAGAAAAATTAATTTTGTAAATAAATGGTAAAACGAACAATTCTTAAAAATAAAAGAATAATAATTTTAGTTAATCATGTGCTTATTATATTATACTGTTTTATTATTATTATATTATATTTTATATTATATTAATTATATATATATAATTATATAATAATCACAAGTGTGCTTATTATATGTAAATCATTAATTTACATCCTTTTAAAATGTTTAAGAAAAGTTTTATAATTTTTTGATTATTTGTATTGATTTACAACATTGATTATAGTTTTTGTTCCACTTTGTGGCTGTTTTGATATTTTATCTCATTACATTAGTAACAATGTTTGAAATCAAATAGAAAGCTCCTCTTTTTTTCATCTTCATCCATTAATGTTTCTGAAACCCAACAAGTACTTCCTAAACTTTTTTCATGGTGACTGAATTTCATGATTGTCATAAATATATAATTTTATGTTATTCTTACCTTGATAATAGGTAAAACCTTGATAATTTTCCTTGTCATTTTACATTTTATTATTTAACATTGTGAAAAAAAATGTCATATTTTGAAAACAATCAAAAAATTTCTTTACTTTTTTCAATTCTTTTTAAACAAAAAATGAATTTTTTTCTTAAATTTTGAAAAACAATCCCATGTTTTAACTTTATTTTCCCTCAATATGTAATAAAAAAATATTAAAATTTTTGTAAATATCCCTTTTTTTTAAGTTCTAAATCATTTTACTTAATCTTTCTTGATCTTATTGAATTTTTATCCATACATTATTTAACGAAATTGACATTCAAGAGCACCTGTAAATAAATTAATTTTTAAAAGTTAATAATAAATTTAAGGAAGGTTATGTATGGAAAAAATAAATGGTATTTAAATTGAAGATTGAAAAATCACCTATCTTGCTAAAAGCAGAGAAAAGAAATGGATAAACAATGTGTATTAGTTATTGTTTTTTGAACATTTAAAATATGATTTTCAAAAATATAGCTATTAACATCATATTCAAAATCAAGTATTTTAAAATATTCCTTAGAATCGGATACCTTTTGAGCAAGAAGAACAAGATAAACTAATGAATTTGAAAGAAGACTTAATAAATCAACAAGAAACATGGGAAAAAGAAAAAGAAGAGTACATAAGTACTGTATCCTGTTTGAAGGCTGCTATTGAAGCATCAACGGAAACAGAAAATAAGTTACAAGGGAAACTTAAAAAATACCAGAAACATGTTGCTGCTCTTGAAAAACACTATAAAGGGAAGGTCGCTAAGTTGCAAAAGCAGATTTCTGATCTCCAAACCTCTCAGCAAGAAAAACAAGACCAATTATTGTTAATTCAAAAGGAATATGAACAGCAGCTGCTTAGAACAGGAGATATTCTAAGAAATATGCAGAAATCCACTAAACATTCTGGAACTCAGGTAATATTTGTATTTTTGTACTATTTTAATTTATGTTTTATGTATTTTATATGATATTTTAAAATGGATTTTGTACTTGTGTAGTAAAAAATGGAAACAATACCTAAGCATGTTATTATAAAATATAAAAACCATGAAGGAATTTTTTTTTTTTTTTTTTTGCATAATACCAAAGCTGAGGAAAGAAATTTATATTTTATAGCGAAAATCAAATTATTAATAAATCTATTTTTAGTACAATATCCTGTTCTTCTGATCCAGGTATCAACTCTTTAGCTTTGGGAGACTGCAAAACAAATAGAAGCTGTTCCTGTTAAAGTATATGAACCCAAACCATGTTCTGATATTTTAGATTCATTTATTTCTTCAAAAGAAATTTTAAAGACTGAAATTCAATGGGTCCTTAAAGTTTTAATCAGTGTATTCAACTACTTTTTTTAAGCAATATAAGTACTCTCTTAAAAGCATTGTTTCTAACTAGTGCTATTGCGAAACAGTTTAATTGTTTTGTGAAAAAATGTGCTTATTTAACAGTTTTTGAAATTGCTCCTTATTTTTGCAACGTATTGAAAGAAAAAGTAAGAATCCTAGTAGTTATGTGTATCTTTTTGATGAAAGTTTAAATGATTATCTGCAGACAAAACAATTGGATTGTCATGTAAGATTTTAAGATAATGATATTGTTAAAACACTGTATTATTTGTCAGATTTTTTAGATCTCTCAAGTGGTAATGTTTTGTTTGAAAAAGTGAATAAATGCTTAGAATTAGGAATAAGTGGACTATTTCAGTTGTCAATTGAATATCCAAATGTGATCTGGTTTGTTTTCTCTAAAATAGGTGTTTTATTTATTTATTTTTTTAAATGAACATTATTTAGAAATGTCAGAAGCAGCTTCTTGCACATTTTACATTACACTTACAGATATGCATGCTACTTGTTTTTAGAAGTTGAGATAACAGCAAGTTTTGTTTACATACTATTTAAGAACTTGCCTGCTTGTTGATGTCTTTGTTAGCCATGGGCCAAGTGTATAGTTTCCTTTAAAGTTTTGCTAACATCTATATTTAGAAAATGTAAGTGTTTTGAATAGAACACTTGAAATGTTACCCTATCTTGAAACATATATGTAATTTGTTCAAAACAAATTTTCTAATTCTGATACCAAAACTTTTGATATTATGCAGAAGTGTATTAAAAAAGATATTTTTTTCTATTAAACGAATTTTTTTTATATATTTATTGCTCAGGAAGTGAAACCTTTTCTAACACTTAATATAACTGATAAACCATGTACTCATTTATTGTAGTAGATTTTCATGCATTGTTGGAAAGCTTAATGTAAAAGTTTTTAAAAGAATATTTGTCTGTTTCTTCATTTAAACATATTAATATTGATGTAACAGATAAAGACAATAAAAAAAGATGCTAGTCAATTAGATTTTGAATTTGTTACCAAAAAAATCATCAGGGAATTTCATCTTCTGCATTTATACCATAACAAAACTATGATAGAAAAGCAGAAGATGTATTTTTTTTTAAATTGCAAATCATTTTCAATATTAATGACAAAAAATGTTTCTTCAAAAATGGCCCTTGTTGTAGTGTGTAATACAAAACATTTTATGTTTACATCCTCAAACTCTGATATATAATGAATCAAGTAATTTAAATTAAATGCAGAAACATCTTTTGTAATTATCTAATGTATCTAAAATGTAAAAGAATGTGATTCTGTTTTAAAAGAATTTCGCAGTTTTGTAGATTTTAAATATTTTCAACCGACTGTAAGATTTTATGACTGTATTCCTTAGAAATTTGATCCTATTTAAGATAGAGTAGCTTATATTTTTTATATTTTAACTTGTTATCTCAAATTATTTCAAACTCAAATTGACAAAATTGTCACTTATGGAAAGTAAATAATTTGCTTTTATTACTCTCTCGTGGTCAAACATCTGTTGGACTAGGGTTTCCTCTTCCTGAATTAGGGTTTCTTGTTAACAAAAATGGTAGAAAATTTAAATAATCAATCATATCTGAGCTCATCGACAATCATCGTTAGAAACTTAGGATGTCTAAACAATATAATAATAAGCAAAGACCTACTTAGTTTTGCTGCTGGTGACATGCAAAAATGTAAATTAGAGAAGCAACAGTTGTTACTCATTATTAATAATGAATTTAAAGCAAAAGATTTAGAGATGGAAAGTGAGCATTTTATAACAGCAATATTTTGTTTATATAAATAATCAAGAAATGTGAAAATCTAATTAAGGATTAAAGAAATAAAGTCTAGAATATGGATGGGAAATTGTACAGTTTAAAAAATGTTTGAAAGTAAAGACGACAAATTAAAAGTGCTTTTATTAAATAATAATTGGGGAAAAATCTTTCTGGCACTTTGTCTAATATTAGTATTTATTTTGCTTTAAATGAGTAAATTTATTAGAGTTTATTTTATACAGATCTTGAAATTCTTAATAGATTAATAGATGGGAATCTAATGAGGATGTTTTTAAAGACTCTACAATTACCCAATATTTTATACAATATGTAATTCAATTTGTAAAGAATTTTGATTATTTAAATAAAAAAAATTTCTGTTATAGCTATAATTCAATGTAGGCTTTTGAAGTAATCATTAAATATAACTGAAAAATGTTACTTATGCATAATTATATAAAATTATATAAAACTATTGGAATTTTAAACTGACTTCTTGAAAATTGTGTTTAACTACTAGAAAGTTTTATTTTATTTTATTTATTTATTTTACATAGGAATTTTTCTAAGAAAAATTGTCAGAAAATGAACTAAAAAATTAATGGAATTCATACTTTTTTAATTAATTGGATCTAAAAGAAATATCAATGAATTATCAAATTATCAAAAAAAATACTTATGAAAGAAATGTATTATCCTTTCTAGATATAAACAGGATTATATAACATAATATAAACAGATTTTGACCAGAAAACAGAAGATGTACAATTTCTAACTAAAGTGGTTTTGGCAGCACAATATAGGTTTTCTGTTAAAAATTATGACCTTACAACCGTGTGATATTTAATATCAATACTTTATGGCTGTATGATAAAATTGTGTAAATTACAGTGTAGTCAAATTATTCTAAAAATGTTAAAGCATCTTCTTTAACATAATTAGTTAGCAATGCAAAGGTATATGCTGCATGTGAAACTCTAAGGATGAGAAGAAAGAAATTTATATTCTCTAATACATTTTTAAAAAAGTAATAATCTCTGTTTTGCTGTAAATGATGCCGATTTTGAGGTCCGTTTCCATCCAGTTATAATTTAACTTGATTCAAACTATGATAGTAACTGGTCCTATAATATATGCTGCATTTAATGCTTTAAGGAAACGAAGAAAGATAAGGTAGATGTTGTGTGCAAATGTGTTTTAACTTTACCCTTCTATCCTTAATCAAATTAGTAAATTTATGTTATTCTATTTGCTCATTAATGTAATTAATAAAAAGCTTATTTTAAAAAATAAATGTTTAGAGGTATGTGAATTTTTTTTAATTTAGTGTTTTGAAAACCACATTCATTTAAAATTTCAATTTTTTAACTAGTTAAATTCGTTTTTAATATGATTTTTGCTTTCATATTTTCAGACATCAGAAGAATTAATATCAAAGCAGAAAATCAAAATTATGAAAAATCTGTTTTTAGATTGTATGAAAGCAATATCTGGTAAGACAATTGTATACTTATGTTTTGAAAATAATTTTAAAGTTATTATGTACTGTTTACATTAAACATGAAATTTATTTGTATAGAAGATCTTCATACAATTAGAAATATAAAATATACAACTGACCAAACAGTGGAAATATTAATAGGATTTATTAATTTTCATTTTTGAAAAATGAATCCAAAAGCTTCATCTAAAGGTTGTGCTTTAAATTATGTCATATATAAATTATATAAATATTTAGCTTTTTAAAAATATTCATATCAAATGTATTTCTTAACACTCGAATGTAGTTTATTTTTCAAAAAATTTGTTGTTTTATATCAGTTATATCGTACCCTCTACTCTTACAAATCATTTTATAAATTTTTAGAAAATTGATGTGACTACTCCCACATTTGATTGTATATGATTTTGTCCACAGATTTCCAATTATGGCACGAATTATCTCTGAAAAATAATCTTTTGCGTAAACTTTTTTTTCTGCTTATATTGAATTTCTGTTTCATATGAAATCTTCTTATAAATCTGGCATTTCTGATTTAAAAAATACCAACTTTAAATTTTTTTTTTTTTTTTGTTAAATTAAGTATATTGACAAATTTCTATTTCTTTTTAATACCAAGGAAGCTTTCCGTTATCCAATTTCAAGAATTTTCTTAGAATTAGGACAAAATACCTAGCTTTATGAAAGGAATGATAAGAGATGTTAAAACGAATTTCTTAAGTTTTGTGTTCTATACTTGTATAGTATACAAAATATAAGTATATAAATATTCATTACTGTCAAGAAGAATGGAATAATTTTATTTTTCTATATTCACTAAAATTCTTGAAAGTAACTTTATTGTAAAATCCCTGGAAGATAATAATTGTTATTATCAGAAATTTACTTTATTAGTTCCCTATTTAAATATAACAAGCCACTTATAATGCATTAAAATAAACTAATTTTATTCTCTTTAATTCATTTTCATATTTATAAAATTAGCAGAATATACTTTGAAAATATATTAAATACCTTTTATTTGTATGCATATATTAAGAGTAAGTGCAGCTTTTTTCTTTCGTAACTTTTATTTTTGACTCTTTGTCTAGAAAGCTTTGCAATTTATTTTTCAATTTTAATAATTTTTGATACAACTGCATACTGGTATAAATTCCAAAGCATTTTTAAAGTTCAAATTATATGTATTTAAAAGTACATCAAAATTTATTTTGTGTGGTTCATTATTAGCAAATATTTAATTATTTGCTGATACAGTTTTTAGTTACATCACATATTATGCAGAACAATAAATTTTAAAATCAATACAATAGATTCCCACCTTTATTGCCTAGTGTGGTGTGATAATAAAAGACCATAATTGTATAACTTTCACATCTTACTATCTCATGCATTCACCTTTATGCCAAAATTAACTCATCTTGTTTAAATAAATCTTAGTACTTTAAATGTTTTACAAATGTTAAATATTGTGTGCTTGAAAAGTGTTTTCTCAAAAAAGAAAGAACAAATGGTCTTTATTAAAAATATGCTTATAAAAACTAATTTAAACAGAAAACAAATATTAATAACTGTTTCCTATAAAGGGAAAAAACAAATAATGTATGTATAATCATACTCTCAAAAATATGCCACTACTACATATTTTTCAAAAACTAAAATATTTGATATCAATACTAAAAATTATGAAATTCCAAATATTATATTAGATTCTAATTATTTCAGCAGTTTCTGTTTCATGTATGCAAATAAATGTTCCTCATGTAAATAAACTAATGTAAATAAATAATATAAAATTATTAAAAAATAAACTTGGTTGCTTGCCTTCTTAAAGCTAAAAATTTGTTTTGTTTATTCATCGAAAAAAATATCCACTGTAAACATTTGGTTATGATAAAATTTTATTTAGTTAATTTGATTATTGTGTGTATTATGTCTTCCATGATTTATTATGTATAATTTACAAATAAACATATTCGTAATTTAGTTCTCTCAGAAATCTTAAAATTCAAAATAGTTGTTAATTATCAGAAAAATTGATTTTTTTTATATATATAAAAGTTTGTTAGTATGCAAATATATTAAGCACATAAAATCAAGAATCTATTATGCGTAAAATATTAAGGTGAATATTATCAGTTTTTCGAGATAATAATTGTACAGTGATCCCTAGTTTTTCGCAGTTAATGGGGACCAGAACCTTCTGCGAATCTGAAAAAATGGGAAGTAGGATTTGCCTTTAGCAATATTCGTGCATGCAGGTACACGAATATTTTAAATATGTAAACACAGTATTTATACTTTACATATTTAAGACAAAAATTACAACAGTATACGTATCTACTTAAACGTGTCAGTGCTAATTAATAAGGTTAATTTCAAAACCTTATACAGTAATAAACATTAATCAACACTGCTTCCTGAGAAAGTTGAAGTGTCTTGTGTTGGGGCAGAGGAGAGGCTCTTCTGCTGGAGGCGCTGACAGTAGAGCCTAGAGCTTTCTTTACCTTGGAGAGAAACAAGATGATGGGTAGTTGTTGTCTTTGTTTTTTCTTTTCCTTCAAAATCCATCTGTACAAGAGCATAACCTCGTCAATGTGATTGCTGAACTCGACAGCTTGAACCATATTATTGTCAATATTTTGTGCAAATTGCTGCATCGCTCTTGCAATGTTGCATAACTGTTGCAGATTCTCCAAGGGTAAGGCCATGCTTTTCAGTTTCTTCGTTTTCTTCCTCCCTTGCAGACTTAGTCATCTCAAGGAGGTCTTCATCGGTCAATGGGTCAGAGTAGCAATTAATAAGGATGCTGATGTCTTCTTTTGTCATATCGACAAATCTTTCTTTCTTATGGTGTGAGCCAGCCTCACCGTACTTTCATGGGTCATTGTTGCACGGGATACCAATCACGCACTTTTATGAGAGCCCATAATATGCAATCTGAGTCAACTCCTCTCATTGTTTGACATGCAGATATTCTTCTCTTTCGCGCATCAACATGAAACAACGCTCTTTTCCGCAATATGGGTGCCGACATGGTTGTATTTTTTCATTATATTTTTTGATGAATATTTTGGAAAAAGCCACAAAACATGAAGCGCAAAGTGGCGAGGGAACACTGTATTTTGTTTTGGGTTATTATATAAGTATCTCAACTATAATAAACATAATGCTATGAATCTGTTCTTATCTGCTGTATGGTATGATAATCTTTTATTTTAGGTATTTTGATACTATACTTGTTAATTCTTTTGATTTGTGTAAAAGATTTTAAATATGGGCAGCTTTTTTAGAGTAAATGGTGATAATATTTTGCAGCATAGTAAATATCATCTATTTATAAATGAAATAAAATGTTTTCCTCTTAATTATAAAGAGTAAAATTCTAAATACTAGTAGAAACACATTTTATTCAACAATTTAAGTTGATTATAAATTAATAAAAAATAAGAATATGATTTTATATAGATTATAAATATTTTAAAAATTTTTCATGTATTTTAGTTTTTTAAATTCCAAATCTTGAATTTATTATTTATATCCATGTGATTAGTAAGGATATTAATGGCAATTTAAAAATAATAGATGTTTTATTTTATATTTTTGATTTAATATTTTATATTGATATTTTTTAAGAGTAAAGTCATCACCCATGTGTGCTGTTATCAATATGTAATTTAAAAAATATTAAGAAGAATGTTATTCTAATAGGAATATTTAAATTTCTCAGAATATCTATTCTTTTTAGAATAAATTATCTGGGTTCATTAAAAAAATGTGACATGATCTTCAAGCTAAAGCAATTTAATAATTTAGTATTAGATTGCTTTAGCTGATGACGTTGTTCTCTGGGACTCTGGCCCAGAGAACAATGTCATTAAAACTATTGAAGACAATATTAATCTCACACTCAAAGATGTGAGTGATTTTGCTTGATATCACAAATTGACCTTTAACAGTATTCAATCGGTGGTTTGTTTATATACAACTAACAGACATATTTACAGTTATCATTCTACTATATTTTTAAATGACTAACAACTGCCTTATGAGAAAAATGTAAAGTACTTGGGTTTTATTCTGGACCAAGAGATTCTTGGCAATAGGCACATCGATATGCTCAAAATGAGATGTAGAAAGACGCTTAACATTCTGAAAATATCTCTGGGCAGGACTGGGGAGTGGATGCCAATACTTTGAAGCTAACATATACTTCATTTATAAGACCCATTCTGGGATGTGGGGAACGAATTTATTCATGTGCTTCAGAGTCAAATCTAAATAAATTAGAACGAATTCAAATTTGTGCTGCAAAAACCATTACTGGATTGAGACATAGTAGCCCAGACAGAATTGCTCTTTTTGAGTCTGGCTTACCACTGCAGTTTAGAAGGAAATTTAGTCTTAAGAAATATTACAATAAGCTTATTATTTACAAAGACCAGAATAGAACATTTTCTTATCTCATAAATTGGAACAATAATCACAGATTGAAGAGAAGTAGAACATACTGAAAAGAATCTCTTATCTTTGGCCACTATAAATGATTTTATGTATCCTTCTTGCTGCATTGAACCTCATTTCTTGAGATCAAGTCTTAGTCCTGATACTGATTTTGATCATATTCACTTCCACACAGAGCTGCTGTACTCTGCCAAGAAAAGCATCAACAGTCTAGAATTCATGAGACAAATGGTTCTAGAAACTATTAACCAAATTCCAATTGATGCTGTGCAAATCTATACTGACGTTAGTAAAAGCAATGAGGGCCACTCTGGTATTGGTGTATTTATCACAACTCCTATGTCTACCCAAAGTCTCAAATTCAGAAACTCTGATTTTTGTTCTGTATTCAAATCGGAGCTTATAGCTATTTAAAATGGACTGAGTTATGTTGAGAATATTTCTGAGCCTGATTTTAAGCATGTATGGATTCTGACTGATAGCAAGTCTTCAGTCCACACCTAAGCAATTGGATGAAGGTTGGTGACAGATCTGGAAAACTAATATTGAATATGATCTATAGGCTCTCAAAGAATTTTGGGATTGATTTTCATTTTCAGTGGATCCCGTCACACATTGGCATTAAGGGAAACGAGATTGTTTTTGTTTTTTTTTTTTAAGTTTTTACTGAGAGTAAAGATACGCTTATGGATGTCTTGAGAATTCCACCTACTAATAATTGATATCCTAGTAAACACCGGGCTGGCGCCTTGATTTTTGAGGGAACTAGAGACCAACAGATTTGTATTTCATGCTTCGCCAGTAGTCACCTAAGGGGCCTCAAATACGAGGTTTGTCCAGAAAATATGTATAAAAGTTGAATAATAACTTTATTTTACAATTATTTAGGTATTACAATAGGGTCTCCTTCAAAGTACTCACCCTGGGACGAGATACACTTCTGCCAACGTTAATTCCACTGTTGATAACATTGCGGAAAGTCTTCAGTTATGGTGCTGTTCAGTTGCCATGTCGTTTCTGCCTTGATGCCTTCCACATCTCCCAAGTGCCACCCCCAAAACCTCATTTTGCATTTAGGGAACAAGAAGTCACAAGGGGCTAAATCGGGTGAATAAGGCGGGTGAGTTTGAGTTCAACGTTGATTGAGTTTTGGGCCAAAAAGTCACACACAACGAGCGACGTGTGAGGGGGCACATTGTCTCTATGAAACATCCACCTGCCCCCTTTTGCCAAATGCTGTCGAACTTGGGCCACAGGAGCTTTGAGACGTGAGCAACAAACAAACCAAATCAAATGTACATTTTCACCAAATTCATTCTTGCAAATGAATCTTCAAAGGATTTAATGTCTTTTTATGAGAATACTTTTTGAGACTTTTTGTACTTTTTACTTCGCAGATAAAACTGTATGATGCTATCAGATATGAATCTATGTAAAAAATTTCTGTAACACCAAAGATGTTAATTTGACACTACTGGTCACGCAAAATGTGATACCCAGAATTATCAGAGGTATCACAACAAAATTTATTTAGTAGTTGTTATATGAAGATCAAATAACTGAAATCACAGTCTTTTGTAAAATGTGGCTTATAATATCAGTAATTGTTGCTGTTGCACCAGCATATTTCCTTGTACCTAGCCCAGAATTGGGCTTTGCCAGTTAGATGGAAGCAGCCATGTGGGAGTTTTTGTAATTTAGAAGCAAGTACCAAACAGAAGAGTCCCCTGTACTTGACCTGCGATCATGATCTATTTAACATGCCCGTGCCACATTTAATGAACATGGTGGATCCTTGATTAAGTTAAGATTCAAAATTACTATCTTCCAATATTGAGAATGACGCTCTAAATAGTCAAGCTATCACGGCCTGCAAAATCAGTAGTTTGTGTAACTCCCATTATTGACTGTAATGGCAACCAGACTCCACAACATAAAATCAAAGGGATCTTGGCTTCTTCCACTTATAGATCTAGTCTAGCAGCAGGGGCTATGGAAGCAATTTAATCAAATGAGTAATGAAGAACTCTTGAACTTTGCATGCTACTTGTAGTTATGCATTATCATATGTTGGTGTTGGTTATTTTACATTTTTATGTTTCAACATTTGTAGAGAAGCACAAAGTGTGCTGCTGGACAAAGTCTTAAATATTGTAAACATTTTAAATGCTTTTCTTCAGATATTTTGTCGCTTAAAATGAATTGTGAAAAGTAACATAACTTTTACTACACTGAAAATTTGTTATACTTTAATAAACACTTATATTTAATAGCATCTCCACAATCAGACAGATGGCGTTGAGTATTTACAAATATTAAAATTTAATACTTAGTAAACCATGTGCCCAGCAAAGCTATTTGCACAAGTCATCTAGCATAAAAGGAAATTCTCTTTGTCAATGTTCAACAACATGTATTTGTCTCCAATCTTTAGCTTAAATACACAACTTAACCACAGGTTAATTCCAATAATTAGTTCATTAGCCGATGCCATAACCTGGAAGGAAAATATTTCTGAAAAGCACCCTCTTAGCAGTTAAAATCTCACACTTTATAAAAGACTGACAAAACATAAATTTTGCTGAAAGCAGAAGAAAATGCTGTGGCTGAAAATGAGGAAAACATGAATTCAAGTATTATTTTTACATAGCAGCATTACATACATTAGTTTCAGTGTGACAGTTGAAATTATTTCTGCTTTTGGATATTGCTGAACAAGTGGAGGTTGACCATGTAAATACATATTTTTATTAAATATAAAAAGTAATATTAAATTTAAGAAATACTTAATATGGCCAAGGATTGGATTATGGCTGATGACTAGTGTGGAAAGTATGGGAGGACAACAGGTTTCAATCTCAGGGATGTGGCATTGGCTATTCAGTGCACCAGCAATGCATTCTAGAGAGAGGTGGTGTGGGGGTGAAATACAATGCAAAATCAGATTATGATACCATGTTCAGGACCATTAAGGTGATGCATAATGTAACAATTCAACAGTCTTATCATAATTTCTGTATATTCAAATCTAACCATCATACTGTTGAGACCAGAAGCAGGTTTTGTCAATAAAAACAATATTATTCCATTCTATAGTCCATGTCTGTCCTTCATCACAGCATTAAATGCATAAATTCCTATGGTTTTGAATCAGATAATTGAAGCAATTAACTATTTGCAAACATTCCACTCTGCTCTAGACAGAATCGAATGATGTGGACACTGAATGACGCGTAACAGGGTGATTCTTGTGCTATGGCTTGTGATGTGACTTAGTGATCCATCACTGATATACACACAAAATGACTGTCATCATTTGTAGTATATTGAAGTGGATGTTATTGTTACACCAATCTGCTGTTATTTTCTGCTTCCTACCATTACAAATCCGTATTGCATATACTTGTTTTCATGATCACAATTTCTATGAAGCTTAATCTGCAATCCTTATAGGCTACTATTTTTTCTCTGTTGAACTCAAGACCTTCAGTGTCTTCTGCGTGACATAGTTAAAAACCTTGTGAAAAAATGTACTTTAAATCGACTCTTTTTAAATACTGCTTACAAGTGGCATTCAATCACTGGTGATGTTTCCTACAGGCTTCACTGCAATGCTAATCATTTGCATATTGCCTCAATTATATGATGTAAAGTTCTCAGAATTTTAATGCTTCTTCCAGAGTGTTTATTTTTGGTTGTCAACAGTATAGATTAAAAATTCTATAACGCTTTATAAAAATTGAAATGCCTGGATGGAATCAAACTGTAATTATAATTTGAAAAAGATTACAATAATAAATGGAAGAATTTAAATCAGTTAATATTTTTATAGAGATATTTTACAATCTAAGTGTTACAGAATTTCCAATTAAATGTATGGAAATTTAAAAGTTGTTTAATGAGACAAATATTTTTTTAATATATCAAAACATTGTATTAGCGATATGTATGCTTTTACAGTATTTAAAGCTATTTTGCTTGGTTTTTTGTTAATCTATAATTTGTCTCATGTAGGCAAATCCATCTTTAACCCTCAATATGTTAGAATTAATTTATATATTAAAATTGAACCCTAAAAACATACTAAATAAATTTTTTCAATAAATTGTTCTTGTTGATAATTATTTGGTTATTAATTTATTCAAAGTAATGTTTCTATATATTTCATATCTATATTAATATCCAGTTCATTGTGAAAAACCATTGATTTTTTTATTCAGATATATCATTCTGTTACTTTTGAATCCTAGGTTTAAAATTTTTTTAAAAAAAGTTAATTTTTGTTAAATCTATTTAAATATGCTGTTATTGCAGAAGAAGTTAAGAATTACCTGGCTGATGCTACAAAAAGCCATACAGAACGTCATCGTGCTGCCATTATTCATTACCATCAACAACTATCATCCAAACTGTTTCAAGATATTTCAAAAGACATTCGTTCTTTCTCTTCTAATGTTATTCCACAAACTGCAGTAAAAACCACTTTCAGAACTGGTGAAGAAGAAATGTTTGAACTGACAAATGGTGCCAGAAATTTTTGCAGTACCAAAATCAAAACTTCCACACCTGCAACATTTGATACTCGCCCATGTGGAGATGGTAATTTTGTACAGAAAGAGAAAGAAACTTATCGAAAACTTGGATTCAATCCAAATATGGGACTTTTTACGATAAATAATAGTTCGGATCCTCCTCTTAGATTTGAAGATATATCTTTCGATTTTATTCCTTTGAAAGAACCACAAAGTGCCTTTAACTGACAAACTTTTATTTGAAAGTGATTCTGCCAAATGATTAACAGTTTTCACAAAAATTCCAGTATATAATGAATTTAGTTTTAAATAGCCTTCTTTTAGAATGTGTACATTCCAATATATGCCCATTTTTTTATTTATTTGATATGTGAAATAATTTTTAAATAATAATCACTCTGAAAACTTGTGTTTGTGTTATATTATACATATTATCACTATCATGCTCCAAATAAATTTATTTATATAACTTGTAAATAGTAAGAATATTGAAAGTGAATTTTATATTTTTAACGAATAAATCTTAATAAATGTATTAGATTTTTTACACAATAATTGTGTATTCTTTATTTAATAGCAAAGTTATACATTTTATAATATGCATTTTTATATTATAGTTAATAATAAAAACAAAATATTTTTAATATTTTCTGTCATGGTTTCAAAGTACTTTTAACACTTCATTTTTTCCCTCTTTTCTATTGGATTTCATGAATAATTTTCACTATACAATTTTTCAATAAAGTTTGTCTCGTCTATTGGAAGTTGTCATAGACAATGCATTTTTTCCTACATTAATTTTGCACCAAAAATATGTGCAAAATTGTTTTTGTTTAAATTTTATTTTAAATTGTATAAATTATTGATTGTTTATTCTGTAATATTGTTCACATATTTATTTTAGTCATCAAAATATCCATCTCATGTCAAATATGCACAATTTTATTTATTTTATTCCATTTTTATATAGAGATATATATGACATGTATAAAAAGTTTTATAAATAAATGTATTTTAAAACATTATGTATTCATAATTTTTCCTTGTATTTATTTCAGTGTTCCATTATATACAAAGCTAAAATATGCTCATTTTTCTGTTATTTATTGCAGAAACATTAATGTAAATTATTATAGGATGTTATATTTCGCAAAAAGTAAAGCTTTTCAATACATAAATTTTATTTCATCATGTATTAATATAAGTTCAAAATCTTAATGATACTGGCAATGATAATTTATAATATGATGAAATAATTGTGAGAAATTACTTATTTTATTTTTATAATTAATAGAAAAATATATTAGAAATGAAAGAATACACTTGTAAATGATGTGAAAAAATATATCTATTTATCCGACTTATCTGTAATTACTACTTCAAATGAATAAAGTTTTTGCCATTTAGTTGTTAGTAATACAGGAACAATTAAGTGTCTTTGTTTTTAATGTTATGAACTAGTTTTTCCTATTTTTCAATTTAGATAGGATATGATTCATTTCAATTACAATGAAAAGGGTTGTATATAAAAATCAATTTTTTTATTTATAAATTTGGTTTATGTTTAATTAAGTAAAATGCTGTAATTTAGGTCATATTCTGTTTATTTTATCGAACATAAATATAACTGAATGTTTTCTATTTATTTATATATTAAAAATATTTTAATAACATTATAAATATTTACTGCCATCACTGGAAATTCAAATTTATTATTATGGAATTGGTCTTGATTCTGTTCAAATATTCTACTACTGTTTGTATTGGTTATCATTTAATATAATATACAAATCTTACTTTAAATGTTTTTTTTTTAAGTTTTTAATATAACGAGTCTATTTTATTTATTGTGCAATTAAATTACAAAGAGAAATTGTCGAAATAATTCATTTTATTTCCATGAATGTTATTTGGAAATTTATTATTAAAAACAAATTTGTGAACTTGAACTTGTTCCTGAAGTTAACTAAAGTCATACTCATTGCTGTGAAAAAGGTCTCTGCCTTCAATGCCAAATACTTCCTTTGGCTTTTCTACGAGGTCCAAACCTGTAAATTTAATAACAATAATCTATATTGAATGAAAACTAAACATGAATATAATTTGCTTGTTAAATAATTCAATGCATGATATCTTAAATCAAAAATTTATATTATACTATATTCCTACATTAATTTATTAGGTAAATTGTTTCAATGTGATGTAAAAAGTATTTTTAATTTTTGAAGTAAAGTATTTTAGTGTTATAAAAACTAATAAATTTTACTAAAAATATTAAATGGACGAGAAATTAAAAAAATATTTTTTGATAATATAATTGTTGAAAAGTATTGTCAATACAGATTTCATTATATATATAAAAAAAGCCTAAGATATGTCAGTATTGATATCTTTTATTAAATTAAACTCTTCAAAATGATTATCTTACAGAATACTTAAAATTATAAATTGACAAATATAAAACATGCTAAAATAATACAAGAGTTCCGAAAATTAGACCTAATGTGGACCGAGTTTGTAAAAATGCCGGATTATCGGAAATGGAATTTAAAAAAAACATACCTTAAGGGATATAGAGCTACATGATAATGAAAATTAATGAATGCACAATAATATATTTAATTAGACTTCAGAAAAATATTTTATGGTGGTATAAAGTTATCTATGATGCAAATTAGCTTCAGGATTTTGCAAAACCTCGCTTCTTATTTTTTTTAAAAGAAAGAAATGTTTAATATACCGTCTTCTGCATTTTACTCTGCTTTGCTTCCTTATCACGAAGACGATGAAGGAACAGGAAGTCCATTACGATGACTCTTGTTCAAAATATTGAAGGGTGGTTTCGACGCCTGGAATCCCTACTCTGTGATATTTTAGTAGCTTGTACGGTAAAATTGTCAACATCCTCGTTTTCTGCCATTTTTTCCTTTAATAGCTGCAATAACTTCTGCGTCGGACATAATGTCTTGCTCGAAATCTTTCTGGAACCACTATTCGTTGTCGTTTTCATCGGTTTTTGCGCATCCAAGAAGTCAAGTAAGTTTATATTTTCTGCTTGATCGTGTTCAATAAACTCATTTCCATCATGATCAAGGAGTTTTCGTTGGACACCAGCTACATAGATTAATCAAGTCTGTCATGATTTATGGTAGCAATAGAATTTATGTTTGGCAAATACAAACTTCTGAAAATTCATAAATGCAAGTTGTCAACAACAGCTTGCACAAGCTAATGTTTACTTTTTATTGTCGTAGACTTAATTCCTCTATTTAAATTGATCCAAATTTTACTTGGAAATGACTATATTCGTTAACTTGGATACAATTTGCGGAAATTCATGCTCTACATGATTAAATTAACGGCGGGTAAAAACTTCATGGGAAAATGAAATTTTTACCTGCCGTTAATAAATTTTTGGCAATTTATACTATAATATTGCTAATAAATGTTACTTTTTCATCATTTTAGGTTATCTTTGAGAGAAAAACTATAGTATTTTATAAAATCTAATTTCAAATATTTATTGCTATCGATCAAATTTGCTACATCAAGAAGGCAGCACACTATACATGTGAAATTTACATGACACACACACACACAGGAAGATACTGTGATATGATTAACTTTTCAATGCAATCATGAAAAATACTCGATGGAATCGACTACTACAAACTCTTTACATGAAACAGCAGGTCTCTTATAGAAATATATTTAAGCCTGGTCGCCTTGGAAAAACTAATACAATGGTTCGAAAAACACTTATCAGCATATGTTTCATTTTGTTAGATTGAATTATAAATACCGGGATTGCAATTTATCACACATCGAAGTATTGCTGCAAATGTCGGTAAAAATCTTGACTGCAAAACTTAGAATCAATGTACTTAAGATAGTCATTCGAAGTATCATGCTGTATCTCAACAACCCGCTATCATTAACATCCTTTAAAACATCAGTTTCCAATACGACTTTAATGAGATATGTAGTAACATCACGATTTCTAAGGGAAGAAATTGGTTCCTTCGTTAGACAACAACTGTGTGGATCTGTACGCATAGTTTGATCACGTTGTTGCATTAACTGTATATTTAGTGACTAAATCATTGGTTCCCTTTGATGCCACATCATGACCGAAGTGTCATCAATGATATAAGCAATGCTGAACCTAAAAATAGGAATAATGTTAACACTCTTATACTCTAACGAATCCTGATTCTGTTTACAACATAATTATGATCGCATCTGTATTTAGGACATGGTGGAGAATGCACACTGTCAACACGTATTCAGTCTCGTCATACTCACCCATCACTTGGAGTAATGGTATGCGATGCCACTGAACACACGTTACGCTCACCTGTTCTCATATACGGCTGTTTGAACTGTGGCTGTTATATTTCTCCCATGCTCTTTATTTATTCCAGTCCTGTAAAACATTGCGTTTCAACAGATTAATAAGTGACCGCATATTGCCGCTATTTTACGGATCTTGCACAATATAGAATATATTCAGTCGCTGCCCTGGACATCATATTTTTCATCAATGGTAAATGTTTTGTAAATGACTGCCGAACAATGGACTCGTACTACACGCTAGTCATTATAATCAATCAACCCGAGACCACGTATGTCATTGTCGTCCAAACAAGATCAGGGCATAAACGTAGACTGATTGTTGGGAGAAAATGTTATTCTTCTTGACCTACAGGATTACCATGCTGCTGCGCCTCATCAATTGACGATATATAGTTCGTCACTTCAATTTACTTATTGTCACACTGGCGCAGTGATCTGCTGTACAGTCCTTCCGCAGAATTGCTAAAGATACGTATATTGATTAAAAAGATGGATAGGTCTGACAGTACAGGTTAGTTTTGCACTTTGTTCTTTATTCATCACTAATCATTGATTCTTCACTGTAACAGTTTATGTGACTCAGGTTGATCAACAAATATAAAATTGCAGTTTACCATGAAAGCTGGTTTCAATCAATCTACAAAAATTATTTTGACCCCGATATCTCAAGAATATTCTCTCGTCCTGGAAAATTTTTGTAGGCACCGTCGTATGATGCTTGAAATGGCTTAAGTACAACGTCGTGGTTCACAAAAACATGAGAATATACAATCAAGTGAGATCATGCAAAGACTTCTTTGTCGGTGGCAAGATGTGGGTGTTAATCTTCTTGTTCCGAAATATCACTTAGATCTTAAGGATTTAATAAAAATAAATTATTTCAGGTTAATGTGAATAGGTGATGATCCTGAAAATCTATGTTTCTTTCCGTGCATTAATTATTATGCTTTGATATCCTCCTTGACCACACAGAATTTTAATAGAAATGGGATAAGGCTTCAGATCCCGTACTGCAGTACTGTAATCTCTTAAAGCAGCCTTTAATGGGTGATTCTAACTCTTTCTCGAGACTATTCACTTTTGGATGGAATGGAATATTCTTGATTCGTCGGGAAGATATGTTGAAGCAGCAAATTATACTCTTTCAAATTGTAGTCCTTGGTTTGTTGTGATACGGCCAGGGTAACCAAATCTTAAGTAAAAAAGGCTTTTCATAATTGTCGATGCACGTAAACCGAAAACAATACTGCTATCTGACTTAACAGTCAGGCATTACTTTTTGCCAACATGTGAAAACCTATCAACTATGGTTACGTAATAATAACCTTACTTCCTATATTCACAATATGCGTTATTTAAATATATGGCAACTATATTTTTTAATATTTTATAAACTTTATAAAGTATTCAAATTCTGGGTATTAATTCCTTTTAATTAAAAATAAAAAAATTTGTCTGTATAACTTGGTTTACTTAAATACTTATACATATTGTACCGAGCTTCACAGGTTCGTGTCGATTGAGAGTTGAATAAAGCAACCACTTAATGAACACAAGACTTTTATTCGTAAGAACTTCACTAAATAAACGAAATTCCCGCTGTAACAGTCACAATTATACAGCTACAATTCGTCAGATATAATAAGAAAACAGCTTCCAATCACAGGTCTCAAATACCTCAGACAGAGAACAACTAGCAGTCACAACTAATCGTCTTCACTCACTGACTGTCTTCACAAAACTACTATTCCATGTCGGGCTGCGGTATTTATACCTGACTTGGCGGAGAAATCTACCAATTTCGCCAAGGTTCTGGAAGCTTCTAGGCTATCTCGAAAAATATTGGTCCTAGAGCTTAGGTGATGGATGTTTCCAAAAGTATCGATTTCTCGCCAAGTCGCCAAGAATCTCGCCAACCGTCGCCAAGTCGCCAAATCATTAGGAAATCCGCTTTTAAACTACAACACGTCTAAATACCGCAATTTTTGCCCAAAATGTGAGAATTTCTGATCTGTCTGAGATATTTTAAGACAAATATAATCATTATTTACAAATTTGTAACATTGCCCCCTCTCAAGGACTGCACGTCCCGGGCAGTACAATCCCCTGATAGGAGGCCAAATTTAATATAAAAGAATTTACATTTCAAGAGGATACAGAGCACATTACATACACAAGCAACTAAAAATACAAGAAAATAGAAAAGATTAAAATTATCTATACTATTTACAAACAGACCATGGTCTACTGATTTTTACTCTACATTACGATAAGGAGCTAATCTATCATAATGTACTACCTTTGGTTTTGAAGCAGATGATTTTCTTATACGAACCACGACGTCGTTCAGTCTTTTTAGGACTGTGTAGGGACCTTCCCAGTTGGCTTGCAACTTTGGAGAAAGTCCTTTACGTCGAATCGGGTTCCACAACCAAACTTTGTCACCTTCTTGGAATTCATGTCCTGTCGCTCTTGTGTCATACCTTGTCTTCATTCTTTCGGTCGTCAGGTTGATTCGGTCTCGAGCGAAGTTATGGACATCTTCAAGACGTGCCTGAAGGTCTCGAAGGTATTCCTCTGGCGATGAAGATGTATCCGGTGGACGACCAAACTGAAGATCACAAGGGAGACGAAGTTCGCGACCAAAGAGCATCTGTGAAGGAGTATATCCGGTAGTCTCATGGACAGCACTGCGATATGCAAGCAGAAACAGCGGTAGCTTCAAATCCCAATCTTGCTGATTTCTGGAAACCATAAGTGAGAGATTATTCAAGATGGTTCTGTTAAATCTCTCTACCATGCCGTCCGATTGTGGGTGTAGTGGCGTGGTCTGCGTCTTGTCTATTCCGAGAATTTGACACATTCCTTTAAACACAACAGAGGTGAAATTTGTCCCTTGATCAGAATGGATTTGTAAGGGTGTGCCGAATCTGGAAACCCATTGATGCACTAGAACCTCGGCTACTGTAGTCGCCTCTTGATCGGGGATTGCAAACGCTTCAGGCCACTTAGTAAAGTAGTCCATGACAACTAGTATGTATTTGTTGCCATTTGAAGATCGTGGTAAAGGACCCAAAATGTCTAATGCTATTCGCTCAAAAGGTGCTCCTACGTTGTACCGCTGCAACCTTCCTCGGCTACGTTTCTTTGGTCCCTTACGTGCCGCACAGTCATCACAAGATTGACACCATTTCTCTACATCTTGTCTAGTTTTGCTCCAATAGAAGCGTTCTCGAACCTTCTGTAGAGTTTTCATTACTCCAAAGTGGCCTCCAGTTGAGCTACTATGCAATTCTTTCAAAACATCTGAAATTCTTGATTTTGGAAGAACAAGCTGCCATTTGAAATTACGTCCATCATCGGACTCCCATTTCCTGTATAAGACACCATTTCTTATATGGAGTGAGTCCCAAAGAGCCCAATATTGTTTAGTAGCAGGACTGTAGGTGGAGATATCCTGCCAACTTGGTTTCATACTGGAAGATTCTTTTAATTCTAAAATTGGATTTATATCTGGGTCTTCTTTTTGGGCTTCTCTAAGTTCTTTATCACTCCATGGGTCTGGTTTCGATGGAGGTGAAACAGTAACTTGGCGTACCAAAGGATTTACTAACTGATAGTTCTTCTCTACTCTAGAACAATATCGGCAGTTTTCATTATACGGTTTCCTTGATAATGCATCAGTATTTCCTTGAAGAGTTTCTTTGCGTTGACGTATTTCCATTTTAGAAATTCCACCATCTTTTGTTTTCGGACAGTATCTACGGACGTGTCCGACTCCACCGCAAGTCCAACACTGAATTTTTGTGTTTCTGCCACCTTTACTCAATTCTAAGCTACGCAATTTTCGCCGCAGATCTTCAATTTGCTTTCTTAGATCATAGTTCGTATCAGTAGCAGAGACGGCTCTGATGTAGTGCTGGTCTTTACGCGTGGCCTGCTGGGCAGCCTCTATCTTATGTGCGTAGACTAGGGCAGATCCGATATCTTTGACATCGGCGAGTCTAAGTGTTTTCTGTATCTCCGGATCCCGCACACTATCGATGAAGTGATGGAGAGCCAGATCTTGACGTGTCTCAGCTGGGCAGTCCGAAAATGCTAGATGGGAAAGTCGCTGAATATCGGCAGCCAATTCTTGCAGACTTTCACCCGCTTTTTGATAGCGGGACTTTAACTGTAGTCTGCTATATTCTTTAGTGCACTTATCTCCAAACCGCAGCTCAAGCGCACTCGATAGGGCTTGGAAATCGTGCCTCTGCTCCTCCGGAAGCGTCTCGAGGATGTCAGCCGCGTCTCCTCTTAAAGAAGCCGCCAGGTGAAAAGCTTGGGCTCGGGGATTCCATCCATTAGCTTCCGCTACCATCATAAACTGGGTCTTGTATACTTGCCAGGATGATTTCCCATCAAATGTTGAGAGTTTAATATTGGCTAGGGAAGGCACAAATGCCACGTTGGGTTCCTCATGTTTGTTTGACATTTGCTTCTCCAAGCTTTCAATCTTCTTATTCATATTGTCTAATGCTACTTCAACGTTTTCTTCTATCTCCAGAACTTTAGTTTCAACTGAAGTTACCTTATCTTCCATTGCATTCATCTTCTCCTGAATGATGTTGGAGAATTCTTCTTTAACACTTACAATGTCCTTCTTAAGTTCCTCCTGTCCAGATTTTATCTCTTTCATCATCTCGGTTTTCATCTCTTCTTGTCCAGCTTTCATCTCTCGTGTCTCTTCATATCTTCTTGTCCAGCTTTCATCTCTCTGTCAGTTTTCATATCTTCTTGTCCAGCTTTCATCTCAGCCATCTGCTCCGCTAATTTTTCGAGAAGACTTTTCATTAAATCCATATCCATTTTTCTTGTGACACGCTGCATCAACTCTTCAATCCCGATTCTGACACCAGTTGTACCGAGCTTCACGGGTTCGTGTCGATTGAGAGTTGAATAAAGCAACCACTTAATGAACACAAGACTTTTATTCGTAAGAACTTCACTAAATAAACGAAATTCCCGCTGTAACAGTCACAATTATACAGCTACAATTCGTCAGATATAATAAGAAACAGCTTCCAATCACAGGTCTCAAATACCTCAGACAGAGAACAACTAGCAGTCACAACTAATCGTCTTCACTCACTGACTGTCTTCACAAAACTGACTCTTCCATGTCGGGCTGCGGTATTTATACCTGACTTGGCGGAGAAATCTATCAATTTCGCCAAGGTTCTGGAAGCTTCTAGGCTATCTCGAAAAATATTGGTCCTAGAGCTTAGGTGACGGATGTTTCCAGAAGTATCGATTTCTCGCCAAATTGCCAAGAATATCGCCAAGTCGCCAAATCATTAGGAAATCCGCTTTTAAACTACAACACGTCTAAATACCGCAATTTTTGCCCAAAATGTGAGAATTTCTGATCTGTCTGAGATATTTTAAGACAAATATAATCATTATTTACAAATTTGTAACAATATTTTTCGTAGTATTTATTATATTTTTAGGAAATACGCAAATATGTGTATTAAATCCTCATCAAAAAACTTAGAAATTTTCTTAAATTTATAATTTAATTACTAGAAATATAAATGAGAGAAAAAGTATGTTCAGTGATATTTATTTACATTTATTTTATTTTTTTTTTTTTTTTTTTTTTTTTTACAATTATGATCAGATATCCTAACAGCCGAAAGTTGTTGTAAAATTTTTTGAACATTAATCGTGTTGTATGAATAACTGATTAACATAACGATAGATAACAAAAAATTAAAAATAATAATTTATAAAATTTATTGAAGTATTGTATTTAAATACCTGATCCTGCGTGGGCGCAAAAAGGCAATGTTGGACTCCACTTTCCTTTAATGTCACAACTGTATTTCTTGGGAGATACAGACGGTTTATCTTCATATCGATCACATTTTATGCTGCATACTGGTCCTTTAGTGAGTGTTGGGGCTTTGCATTTTGAGGAGCCACCACTTATCAAAGTAATCGTGCAATCAATGAAAGCTACAATGAAATTTTGAATATTTTTTTAAGAAATATGTGTATTACAAATAATTTTTTTTTTTTTTTTTTTTTTTTTTGGAAGTAGAACCGTTTACATTTTAGCTTTTTGCAATATTGGACTTATTTTATGTAGAAAATTACGATGTGCTTGAAGTATAAAATAAGAAATATCTTATTATTTTAAGTCTAATAAATTTCATAGTCATAAAATAATTTTTAAAATCTCAGCTACTTAATTAATTATGTCTAATTTATTATACTAAATGGTATAGTAATTCTGTTCGATGCTTATATATCTATAGACTACTGCGCATAACTTACGTTGACATTCGTGAAAATTGTCTGGTTTCCATTTGTTGTCTTTCCTTCGACACTTGTATTCCATTTTAGTGCCACCCTTTAGTGTAAAACCGAATGCGCATTTTTGGATGC
The DNA here is from genome assembly GCA_037975125.1 of Latrodectus hesperus. NCBI lineage: Eukaryota > Metazoa > Arthropoda > Arachnida > Araneae > Theridiidae > Latrodectus > Latrodectus hesperus. The sequence goes on from CM075853.1 coordinate 59,043,325, forward strand.
ATATACTGAAAATATAAGAATTCATGACAATAATTTACATATCAATCTAGAAATTTTATCTAGTGAGAAAGGAAAAACTAAAATTATGAATTGAGTAAATGATTCATATTCTTCAGTATAAATGACTATATAAATATGAAATATAATTAATAGTTTAAAATAAATCTGTACATAAAATTACATTATACACATATATGAGTAGTTTTTTTCTAAATAATCTTAAAAATTACACTACCTATAGTAATTCTGATGCTAGATTTTTTACGAACCTCTGATTTGTGTGCAGATATTCACGATTTTATGATTGCTGGTTAGTCCCTAACTGATAATTTTAATTCTCATTGTGAACTCAAATTTTCAAATATCTCTTTTTTTGCTAACTCTTTTTTATATATTTTTCGCTCTTGCACTTTTTTATCACCTGATTTTTTGTGTAAATTTTTTATTTATTTTTTTATGACAGAGAAGTTTGAATCGATGTATTTTATTGGAGAATAATTAAATCCTTCTAACTGTGGATAACTGCACTACTTACTTTGACATCTTGGATCTTTTAAAGTGATTCATGAAGAATTTTTCCCACCTAATCGAAATTTTATCTTACAGAGCATGGTACAAAGCACAATCGACAATTTTGTAAGGTAGTTTTGTAAAAAATAAAGTATTGAGTTGCAGTGACCTTAGGAATTCTCTAACTTCAATGAACTTGTCAATCCATTCTTAGAATGATGTTATAGAAAAGATGATATGTAAAGCATTCCGACATATACTCTTTATTAGAGATATCATCATAACCGATAAAAGCATGTGGCTTTGCTTGTAGATGATTTACTTATATACATGCAGTCTGACAAAAGAAAACGAAATTTCATACTCTTAATGAAACGAAATTTCATTCCAAACTTTGAATAAATATCCATGTATACTCAGGCCTCCAAAATTCAAGGAACATTCCATTGTTTTAAGGTTTCTTGAAGACAACTCTACGGAAGCTAATTTTATTTATTTATTTTTTTTATTTTTTTTATTTTTATTTATTTTTTCTTTTTTTTTTATGATTTATCATCACTTCAATGGACTGTTCGTCAACTAATGGCAGAGATGCCGAAGACGGACATAGGACAGAAAATAAAACTTTTCAAATAAAAAATTATTTTTCGATCTGTGTGTGTGGAATATAAAATGATATTTTCTGAAAGTTTCATGCTTTTTAAATGTTACAGTGATATTTTTCTCACCTAAGTTGCACTTTCTTATAATACTTTCTCGCTGTATTTATATAAAGTGATTTTTTTTCCTACCGTAAACACTAGCTTATTTTTCGTTTTAGAAAAATGGTTGCGAGATCGTAGTTTATTAATGCCCTTCAGAAAAGAAAAAAAACTCTTTTCGCATTTAAATCTTGATTTATAGAGGATTTAAGTTTTATTTACAGGCTCTGAAACTTCTTTTTACAATTTTGTGTGTATGATCACTCTATTTTCAGATCTCTTCTCTCAATTAATTTTCTTTGAAATGTTTTAATAAACAGACTCACAAGATATATTTTAAGTTATAGTATTAGTTCTTCGAATCAGTTAAATATCACTTTTTTATTTTAAACTATTTAACGCAAAACGAAATTCCCTTTTAATTATTGAATTATGCAAAATATAAGAATAATAATCCATGAATAATGACAAGAAAAATTTCCATAATTAGTTTTTCCAAAAAACCAAATGAAATTAACTATTGACAATAATTATCCGAAAAATTAAATAGAAATAAATACAGACTTATTGCTTCAGGATAATTTGCATACTACTATTTATAAAATAATGAAAATAGTTATAAGAATGCTATCTAATTCGAGTTTTAGATTGTGTTAGGGAAAAAAGAAATCGTATTCATATTCGCTTCATTTTGTTAATCTGAAACTGTTTTTTGTTGTCATAGTTTGTTCTTTATTTTTGGTTTGCGAAAGCAATAAACTTGCTTAGAATGATATTTGTCATGTCCCTATAATGATAAGTTTCGCAATTAACGAATATTAGTTGCGAAACTAATATTTGTAGGTTCTATGTGACATGTTTTATAATAATAATGTGTCTCTACTGTATATAGTGACATGCTATAATGGATAGTGTAACAGATGAAAGCCATTTGGACTTTTCATAATTAATGAGCCGTATTCATGTGTCGTAATAAAGGAAAACCAGAAAATCTCAAGCAATCACCCCGGTGGACATGCGTGGAAAAATTAGAAATTTTATATCTATCTCTCGTCACATTCAACAGTGAATGTGTGTGTGTGTACTTGAATCCATCATCTTCACTTGAAGGTGGAATGTCTTACCACTAGGTAGCTTTGTCCAGTTACTATCAGTGTTTCATAATTTTCAACAAAAATTTAAAATTTTAAGCATATTTCGTTTTATTACGTAATAATGAATTATAGTTTAATTTATTATGTATTAAATTAATATATATTAATAATAATTAATATTTTATTGTTATTAATAATAATTTATTACAAGTTTATAATTTCACTTACACTTTGGATGGATAGTGTGTGCAATCCAACTCGGCTGTCTGCAATGATGTTGGATAGTGGCATGCTTCCATATGACGCTTGAGGCGCCGCTTTTTCAAACCACCTGCAAGTAAAACTTCAACATACATAATAGAATTATGCTAATGAAAATTTTTTAATTTAATTAAGCTTACGAAGGAGCTGTATTTAATGATAAGAAACATCATAAAAATGATTAAATTGAGTATCTTTTACATTCTGAAAAATATGTGCCTATGTGCTTTTCATTCGTCTGTGCAAATAATAAGATTTTCAAGAAAATTTGAAGATTTAAAAATTCTTGTTTACAGGTACTCTCAACATTGTTTTGAAAAATATTCATCCACCTTAAGAAATTTTCTAAGTTAAATGATATTGCTATTAAATTACGATTTAAAAGTGTATCTTTAGCACGGCAACCTAAAATTTTATAATGTTATTTTTAGCATGGCAAAAAAAAATCATCAACAGAACAAAACTTATGCATAAATATTAAATACTTTGCTTATGGCACAAAAAATTAAATAAAAAAAATTAGCTCAATAAAAAGTGAATAAATAAAAAACACCAGGTAAAATTCTAATACTTGTTACAGGTTTGGTGCAAAAAATGTTAGCATATATCGCTTATGTTGCCAAATGCACCATGTTACGTATACTAGGATTAAGCCAATGCCTGTAAAAATAAATACGAAAACTGATTAGTTTTTCGTACATCTTCTTTAATTTCCAGACAGCCCAGGATGGGCTCTTGCCTTCTAGAGAATCAAATTCCAAGCGCTTCTATCCTTGGCCATAGACATTCAAGTAGTTATTTTTAAAATTCTTAAATCCGTTTCCAAACTGTCTAGCCACCTAAGTTAAGGTCCCCCTCTTTTTCGGGTGCCGAACGGTCTGACCAAAAAGATCCTTCTTGTTACATGATTTTCATCCATTCTGCACAAGTATCCTGCGCATTTAATTCTCTGAATCCTTATATATTTTACTATATCTGGTTCTTTAAAAGATTTATAGGGCTCGGAGTTAGTTCTTCTTTTCCAGATATTGTTACATTTAATGCCACTAAAATTTCTACTGAAAATTTTTCTTTCAAAAAACAGAAATGATACTTTTAACTTTTTCTGTCTATGCCCAGGTCTCAGCAGAATGTGTAAAAATGGTTCTGATTAAGCTTTTGTAAATTAGAATCTTTTCGTTTTTCTGATAGTAAAGTTAGACTTTCAAGTATGTTTTGAGATCGAAAAAACATCGATTAGCATTTTTCGTACATAAAACGTATAATATATAGCATGGTGTTCTTTGAAAAATAATAGAAGAAAGTATAAAACCTGCTCTATTGACATAGAGTATTTGTTCTAAATTTCAGTGACAACTAATGAATAAGACAAAATGAATTAATTCCAAAATATATATCTAACATTCAATAGTACAGAGGTTACCTCAATTACTTTTCTAGAAACTGAAAAAGTGTGTGGTATGAATGAATGTGTTAGGGAACCGCTCCGTATATTATATCACTGATTTGTGTGAATAGTACTTAAATAGGAGTTTTATATTGATCTATTATTGAGGAAAATGAGGATTATGTCTTAAGTATGTATTCGAAAAATTCATGCGCAAATTATTTACAATTGACAACTAATTGTTCGATACTGTATTTTTCATCTAACAGTTTTTTCGAATTCTATTCAACGATATTTGTAAAATGTACATCATTAAGGTATCCATTATCAGTTTGAATTGTTATTCTACGGCCTTTTTTATATGAAGGTTAATTCAATCAATTCATACTTTTTAACGATATTCCAAATCACTACAAATATATACGCATGAGGTGGGAGCCGTACTCACAAACTGCTGAAGTGTAAACCAGCACGCTAAGCACTCCAGTTAGGAAATCGAATACTCACTTGAAATGACTTTCAAAGTTCTCATCGTTCAATCAATTGTTCTGTTCTTATCAGTTTTAATGCCAAGATAATATTTCAATACTGCCTATCACATGGAAAAGATTAAATGATATTTAGAAATAATAGATACTTCTGACTTATTAGAGTATTCTACACTTATATATTTTTCATGTTATTGAAATCTGTGTGCTATATTCTAAATTATTTCATCATAAAATTCGATTTTAAATGTTCATAAAAGTTAGGTACTATTAACATTCAAACAAAATAAGACTCTTTTCATTGTAGTTTTGCAAAAATCAAAATTATTAAATTGTGATATATTCAGTTAAATCTGTATTAATTAACTCCATAAAATAAAATTTACAATTTTTCGATATTTTCATATTTAAATTATCTTTTATACTTTCCAAAATTATCCAAAAATCTTACCAATTGGAATGTGCACATGCTGAGGAAACTTCTCTGTTTCGCGTTTAGTTATTCTTACTAAAGTATTTCCTGCATGAAAAGAAGAAATTTTAAAACAATGGTTAATCATGTGAATATTTTGATCATTATTCCTTCATAAATATAAAAGTTATTTTAAACATTTGCATATTAAATTACAAAAAAATACTGCTTAGAACTTTGACATTTGTTGTATGATTTAATACCATATGAAAAATATACCAATATTTCTTTAGAATTCTGCGTTATACTCAGATTTTATGTTCATATTGTTAAAAATAAAGACAATAAAAAACACAAAAAGCTATTAAACTAAGATGATTTAAAACACAAAAGATTATTGAAGCCTTATCATTTAAAATAATTATTATATTTGATATTTTTATATAAATAAAAAAGTTAATTGTATAACACATGCACATTAAATTCTCTTAAATACAAAAACATTATAGAATCATTAAATTTAGGTTAAAAGCAACAAAGGCCAATTCAGATTAATTGTAAAATAAAAGTGATTGTTTTTAAGAGAGAGAGAGAAGAATATTTAAATAAACTCTTGTCTTAGAGTAAACCACATTAATATTGCTTTAGTATATATACCATATAATATAGCATTTAATTTGATATTCAGTTTGCTGTTGCTCATGATTTCCTGCAAATTTATTTACTTTGAAGTATGCACATAGAGTATTATAAGAGAATAATGTATTTATGAAATATTAAATTTTTAGGGACTTAAAACATTGCTATTTAAAAAAATTTTAAATGATTTTTTTAATCATTACAGATTTCTAAAATTGATCAAGATTTTCCCGTTTTTATATTAAAAAATGTATTTTTTTTTACATAAAAAAGGGAAAATCTTTATCAATTTTGGAAACATACACATTTTTACTTCGTTATTCTAGATATCCATAAAACTTATACATATGTTTTGGTATTTAATGAATCGTATAATGTGGCCAATGGGAAAGCTTATAATATTTAGTCATAGAATAACTCATATTTTTAGCTGATGGATGGTTTTATGGGTGATTTCCTTTCTTATTTGAATATATGCATATTCATACAATTATTAGTTATATTTTCTTTATCGTAGACTATTTTACAGGAAGATGGATTGAAACGGATTTTTTAATCATCCAGATCATATTATATAACAATGTTGAACTTTTTTCTTTCGGAGTCATAAAAGACATCTTTTGTAAAAGGAAAATGTTGAATACTGGTGATATAAAGTGAGATCATACAACTGCTATAGCGGCCGTGTGAAGCCCAATATAATCCAGATTCACTAGTGTGTCTCCGTTAAACTAGTGTATCTGAATTAAGACCGTAAAATCAATTATAATCCGTAAATCAAGACCGTAAAATCAATTACGGTCTTGATATTCATAGTGCGGCACAGTCGCACATATGAAAGTCTATTAGCTAGAGCCATAATTTTTTTTAAATCTAAAATTAACCTTTAATGTTACTAATTTGAATCTACTTTAATTATTCTGAAATAATAAAAAAGTGAAAGTAAAGTGGCATGAAGTCAAGGCATCTCTGCTAAAAGCATTTTGTTCCAAGCTCCAAAATGATTGTACTCCGTCTAATAGGGTCTCTCACTATGTTTAGGTAGTCAGAAAGGGTGCTCATAGAGCTGAGTAGTTCTTTAATATCAAGGACATCTAAAGCAATCAATCAAGTATAAGGGCAAGGGCATTACATTGATGTACAATATGATGAGTCGTTTTCTAGCTCTTATAATATTTTCTACGTACAGGATTCTGTTTAAAAAATCCTATAGTATGAAGTTGTTTTTTTTTATCCAATGTATAGCAGTCATACTATTAATAGCTTCCAACTCTATCTCAGATGGACAGACTACACATTTCCAAAGTCACAATGACAGGGTATCTTTTGGAGGACAATGCTTTTCCTAGACTTTTTAAGTTCAATTAACTTTATTCAACAGGAATTAACTAGGGCATTTTCATTATATTTTGAATTTGTAAGTGACAAAATATCGGCATGAGAATCGATACGAAATACAATTTTGTGTTCAGAACAATTTACCAATTTATCGATCACTAATGATATTGCCTATTTCCCACTGTCAAAGTTGTCACAATACTTCCCAACAGGATAACTAATACTGGAAGCACTTGAATAGGCTACAGCAACAGCTTTTATAAAAGAATCTTCTGATGAGACATCTGTGTAGACGGGGAACTATTAGTAAAGATGATATCTGCACTATATAATACCAAGATCAACACTTTTTAAGTCGCCCTATATAGAAAATTATTTACCAACATTCCAAACAAGCCCCAGGTGCCTCTCCAACGTCATTTGGGTCATAATAGGGTCAAATTCTTATGGAAAAACTTGGCGATTGTGTGTAAGAATATCGTAAGTGTCGTAAAGATAATAAACAGTTGAAAGGAAAGACTTGAATATTTTTAGTCTCTCTATTGAAGGTTTATAATAATTTAGGAAGTTGATTTTTCTTCTCAAAATATTTTCAACAATATTTAGGGCATTTCTTCGGCTCCTTTTACTAAATAATTCTAAATCAGTCTGAATTTCCATTACAACTATAGGGTTAATTTAGTCCCACCCTGATAAAGAAATTTTTGAAATATAAAGAACAAACATAATTTTCTTTCATTGTTTTTCTCTACTTTTTAATGTTTTAACTTTTTGTGCAGAATTTTGTAATTTTTTTGCATTTCATCATTGATGTTATTCGGTAAAAACAAAAACCAGGATACTTATCAGTAAATCTTCCGCAAATGTAAAGTAAAAAAAAATTGAATCTGAAAAAATTTAATCGAAACTGAGAGTTTGCCACCCTCTAAATGACATATGTTTTTATTCATTCCTTTCAAAACTGCTCTGAAATGAGAAAAAGGTTCAAATCCTATATTTTTATTTTCTAACATTTAAACTTAATCGGCTATTTAAGGGGATTCTCTGTTTAGGAATCAAACTCAAGAATATGTTGAATAGAAGGTCAAAACTATTCAGTTAGCAGTTCAGTATTTAATTTTATGATTCGGGTTATAGCTTATTTTGTAAACCAGATTATCACATTACTTGTTGTTTTTGTCATGACTTATTTCTCAAAGTCTATCTGCAAGCTTGACCATGTCTGGGAAGTCTTCAAAATTCTCAAAAAGTCGTTAACAATTAGAGGTGAAGTAATTAGGTCCTCGTTCAAAAGCCCTACACAATGGAGGAGATGTCCTATGCAGAAGTGCACTTGGTACCCTCAAAATAAGATTTCTGTCCCATTAATATAATTAAGGCTCCATTGCTTGTATAATTCGGATAATATTTTCTTTAGTATACTAGATTATCCTATTATTTTTAATAGGATATTTGACGAACAATAAACTGGGTAGTTAGTCGAGTAATTAATAATTAAATTTCAACGGTAATTGATGTAAACAGGATATACTTACAATCTTTTATTTAAATACATAATTTGATTAAATGATATATATATTAATCATATACTTGATATTAATCATATATTTTACATAATTTATATAAAAAGGGAAAAATTGGCATTTGAAACTTACCTATACTTTCTACATCTGCCTCAGTTATTTTTTCAAGGAGGTACTTCACCAAATCTATTGAGAGAAAAATTAAAGCCCAGTAATTATTAAAAAATATATTTAAAAAAACATTTAAATGCGTGCAACTTTTCTCCACATTGCTTTATCTTCCATGCAAATGTTTAATATACTCAAACAATATAAAGTAAGCAAATTCATTCAGATTCAAAGCATTTTTTTAATTTTAAATCCACTTTGATTGACTTTTGTTATGATGAGTTGATAAAAATTTTTTATGGTAATTTATTTTAAAAAAATAATAAGAGACATATATACTGTAAATTATGTTCATAAACTTTTAAGAACATTTTTTACCTTTGTTTCAGATCAAAATTTATAAAATACTATATAGATTGTAAATAATTATTATATGATATAATAGTCAAATAATAATTACCATCAAAATCAAATAATAGTGATAATAAGGGATCAAATTATATTCTTTATTTTTACAATAATTTGATCCATTATTATTATTTAAAAAAAACTTGATTTTAACTCTCAAATTTAATTTAAAATGTAAAATAACTATTAAAAAGAGATTGCATGTGACTGTTGACAGTTATATTATTCACAATGTCAACAAATTCTTCTGCATATCCGGCTTTTGCAATCTTTCGCATAACTGACTACCAGAAGAATTTGAATTTACTTTCCTTCATTTTTAATCTTTCATGGTTTCAATAATCTTTGAGCAAAATTTTTTAATGGTATATTCTAGTTTGTTACAATGGTTTAATGTATGTTTAATACTACGAATAAAAACTATTGCACCGTTTAAACGATTTCTAACTATCGCCTAAATATACCGATTAACTTATTCTACTGCTGTCTCATCTTGCCTTGAAATTTAAAAGATATCTTGAAAATTTCTAATTAAGATTATCAAACAATTTCTGGGTATTATTGGCTGAAAACATCAATATCCCAATTATCTTTAATATAGTGTTTTATTATCTTTGAAAAGTAACGAGGGCATAAAAATAACATTAGTAAGTCAGTGATATTGACTATCAACACACTTATACGTGAATCTATATGAAAACACGCATGCTATAAGCTATTATATTTCTATGAGCAAGGCAGTTATTTTATACTTTTAAAGCTTTCTCACAAAATATTATCTGTGGATCCTTTTAAATTCGAAATCATATGCTAATATATAGATCACTCAAAGGAAACATAAGCGAATAAAAACGTAAAAATAAATTTTAAAACGCTTAAAAAAGTCGCTCCAATAAGATAAAATTAGCTTACACATACTATCAATAAAATGAAAACAAATCAAGAGTCAACCACTGGAACAATTAATTAATGAATCTTTCTTACAAAAATTAACTGTAAAACTTTGTGTTCTTTAAGAAAAAAATATCACGTGCATTCTTTACTTATTACTTACACTTTAAGTAGCTTTGTATACAGACTTAATTTGCCAATATTCAACAAGCAAAGTTAAATGGAAAATCTTAATCCTTATAAAATTATTTTTTGTTGTAAAGATGCCGAAAATTTCTAATAACAAGTCATTATTTCGCGTTTCCGACCAAATTATAATGCCATATATAAAAGTATTGAATATAATCATCACATTTTGAAATTTTCGCCAATTACTTAAACATCACGAATATTTCTTTGATAAAGCAAGTACTTTTATTTGTGAGATTTGTAGCAAATAAAGACAAAAAAAATTTATCGGTTTTTTATAGTCTATTCCAGTAATTTCAACACATAGGAAAGATATAACCAATACAATTTTATAAATTTTGCAATCATTAGGATTGGATTTATTATACATAAGATCCTAAGGACATGAAGGTGTGGCTGCCATTCATGAATGACTTAAGTATATACAAGCTAAAATAAGATTCCATCCCATCAGCACCATATATTATACATCTAATATAATGGACAGGACAGAAAGATGTGATTATAATAGCATAAAGAAAAAAATTCATGTTTTAATAAGAGCATAGTGTATTCCACATGCTGCAATTACATTAGCAATTCTAAGCATAATTTTAAGAAGGTTTTGATACATATTTATAGCTATTTGAATCTATTCTAGCTGCAAATATATATTCAGCTCATCTGCAATTTTCAGGCATGGTCAATATGCTTTTCTGTCGGTACATGAATATTCTATAAGATTTAGATTAGGACTTTGAACGTGGTAGGAAAACTTTGTACATCCATATCCTGATAGCACTGTCCACGATTGGTGTCCTGATATGAATGTACAGAATTCTCCTGTCCTGTTCATATATGAATGCATACATGCATGATATAAAAGTGTGGGTATGACAATATGGATATATATTATGATATGATGGCTATAACCTGATATTGAGCATCGTTGTCTGAAAGGCAACATTTGCCTGTTCCTTACTGTTTATGAAGCGTTGGAAGAACACAATGATCTAAAATGTTCATATAAGCGTTGACATTCAATTGAACAGAAACAGCATGTAACAATGTCAAACCACAACATGAAAATACTCAAAAACAAGTACTTCACCCAATCGGACAATTGAAAAGACGCGCTTGGATAAAAGGCATTCACGGTACCCAAGATTAACTCTTCGATTGTAAAAGCGTCTAACAAGGCTCAATGATCCCATAAACAGTTTTTCAATGATCCACAATTCCACACACCGTTCTAAACTCTAATCAATTCTACCGACTTTTGTTAGATGGGATGTTGTATATTTTGTGCGAGACGACACATCAAGGAATATTAAAGATGTGTTCTTCTATCCGCAAGGGATCAAGAACCTTATAGCCTCTTATGTCTGAAGAAATTCGATATGGATGATTTGGATTAGTTTTCTAAAAGTTCTTACGAAATTCACATTTCAAGACACTCTGATTCCGTTACTCTGATTCCGTTACTCTGATTCATGTCCTAACTCAGTAAATTAGTTGCTGCGTGCAAGTATTGAGTTCACATGAAATCCGACATATCTTTGGGTATTTCAAGTCCATTTGATTTATTATTATTATAGTATAATGTTTGAGCACTTACCATTCCTTAAATTTGACTATTTCTAGAGAATACCAAATTAAAGGGATTCATAATTACATTGGAGTTGCTATAAAATGTTATCCGCTTATACAGGAAGTAAATATGCAAAAATATCTTGCATAAACGGAAAAATAAATATGTAAAAACTAACATTTATAAAAATTTTCATATCCTTGTACTTACAAGGTTTATTTATTTATTTTGAATTATTAAATTATTTTTATATCAGAGAAGTTGGATTTCACTAATTCTGGTAAGTAAAAACTTTTATTGTCACTGTGTCTTTATAATTACTTTTAAATTTTCTTCACTTTTGAAATTTCTATAATATAAAAATTGTATCGATCTATTACCGGCTTAAGAGAAATAAAGTTTGCTAAGTTATTCCTCATATTTTACACAGAAATTGCTAACATTTGCTACTGAAAACAACGGTTTCTTTCGAGGCAATAAAAATAAGTACCTCTCGAATTTATTTTGTGGGTATATCATTGACTGTCTGTATAGCTATTGCTTAATGCTCTAATAATACAAATAATTATAACATCATCTTAAACTAACAGCTGTAACTCAGGAATCAAATAAATGAAAAGAATTTATTACAGTTTAGCAAATAACTAAACACCTAAACAATTAGCAACTAATAAAAATATGATAATTTACCACAATACTCTGTTAAATCAGAGCGTTATATATTATATATATGTAAGTACTCTTTTCCTCTTTTATTATCTTACCTCGATATTCCAACTCAATTGATTTATTCTTTGGAATGGTAAATCCTGCGATATCTAAAATAAATCATAATTTATTTTACCAGCTGGTTAGCTCAACAATAAAGGTATAAGAAATGTTTCATAATTTATAAATAAACTCTCTCTTTACGTACATTTATTACAGTGGTATTCTTCCTCTATTTCCGGACTGCCATGGCATATTGTATGAGATAACTCACAACTGGAGCATTTCTTGAAATAACTTCTAATGATTTCAGGGTAATAGATAAGACTTGTCTCATTCACGCCAGTGTCAACTATATATTTGAATATATCTGCTACCATTTTCCTGTAAAAAAATACCGAAATCATGATAAAAGAAATTGTATAAATAAAGTTTTGAATAAGAATTCAATCGTATCTTTAAAACAAATAGGAAATTATAAAATCTTTCTATTCAGGTCCTACGAGCAAACAATATATCATTTTGGGTCCTGTGAAATTTAAAGTCCAACGCGATTTAAAGATTTTAATATAATTTAAAACAGTTGCTTATTAAATTTGTCTAGATGATATTTTGTAAACTTTATCAATATGCTTGCTTCGATACCAATTTTACAAATTACGTTAATCACAAAGTATTTAGAAAAGGCCAACTGCTATAATCTAAGTGAGATAGGCCGTTCTGGAAAGGAAGTTATGTGATTTTGAGGTTACAATATTTGATTACTGATATTATTGACAGCGACAGTGAAAATGCTTAGGATTAACAGAAATTTTGTCTCATTGATATTGTAAATTTTATACATTACAGATTCTTCTTGAATAGAATGAGCACAAGCTTTCATTTTTTTCTCTATGTTCAAAATAGCCAGAAAAATCTATGATTTCCAGATAAGATAAAATGTAAATATACACATTAACGTATATAAAATTATCATTTGTAATTTAAAATTATATGTAAGACTTGCCCTCATGGAATTTTTCTTAAGATTTTCAATTTACCTTTAAATTTGAAAACAAGTTTAAAAAATACCCCTATAGAACACCATTAGTATATGTTTGTTAGACGACAATAAACTGGGCTCAAATTCTTTTGAAACATGCGAAATATATTCGTGATTATTCTGAGGAATCGCATTATTGAATGAATTGTTGAATATGTGTGGTATCCTAAATTCCATTTCGGTATCGAATCACTAGCAATTGCCTCACAAACATGAATACCAATACTCTTAAAGGATTATGATTTGAAAAATATTAACAAAAATGATTATTTTTAAATATATCAGAAGCTTGAAAATAAGTTCCAGCCATTTGATTACACCATTCGCATTCACTTACGCATAATGGAAAAGATCTCTGAATGACTTTGGAAATCTCTTTTTGGGCATTCAGTTTTTAATCACTTTTTGCAGGGAATTAATCAAAAGTGTTGAACTATTTTGAATAATATCATTCTCTTCCATAAAATGAATAAAAATAGAAAATTTTCATCTGAATTTTCAGTTATTTAATACAGTGAATGTTTTTAAAAACTCTTTATTTAACAGATTTTGGACCAAAGTTTCAAAAAAGTTATCGCCATTAAAAGATAATAATACAAGGGGTTTTTTTCTACAGATTTTGGTTACTATATTCTTATAATGCTGAAACAGCTGAATTCTGAGTGTTTATGAAGAAATTTGAAGTGAATAAAAATTTAATAAAACAGCTTCTTTGGTGTGGAAGAGCTGATTAACTTACAGATCAAGTGGTTTTTGCCATTCTTTCATAGGTTCGCCACATTTGCACGATATGTATCCACCTTCATCCTCTGTAAAGGTTGAGTCCTTACCCCATGCGTTTAAAATCAAAGAGAATCCAACTTAAATAATAAAAATGCATAGTTAAATGCTATAAAAGGAAAAAAATTTACAAATATAGTAATGTTGTTTAAGAAGTTTATTAAAAAAATTATGGCTAATTTATGGTGATTATAAAATAAATAAGATTTGCTTATGAGAGAGAAATATATAAGATATTGAAGCTTGAAAGAAATATTTTGTCATGAAAAAAATTCTACTTTATCATTATATTTTTTCATTTGGTTTTGAAATAATTATAAGAACGATGCTATGGAATTTTTTCATAAAGCTTATGAAACAATTCATTAGATATAAAAATAAGTAATATATTTCTTATTATTTTTGAATCAAAAATAAAATTATAAATAATTCAAATAATTAATTTTTTTGTCATTTTTTAAAGATATTTTATTTGTTCTGTTACATTTCGTGTGACGGAGGTGATGTGGACATTGTCAACCTCTCCTGGCCCGGTGGACAAGCGCCTGTTGACTGGGAAAGAGCAACTGTTATCCCCATCAGAAAATTAGGAAAAGAAGCAGGCTCCCCAGAAAGTTATAGGCCTATTGTCCTTACCAGTATAACTTGTAAGCTAATGGAAAAATTCTTTTTACTAGACTTCTTTACTTTTTGGATATTAATCATTTAACACCACCCAAACAATACGGATTTAGAAATGGGCATAGCACCACAGACCGGGTCCTTTTCTTCTGTCAAAAGATATAAGAGACACCCAAAACTTTAAACCATCTAGGCATACCATGGCTGCCTGCTTGATTTATCCAGGGCCTTTGCTACAGTGTGGAAAGACAAGCTTATCACAAAATTACAGGACTCCTTCAATATTGGGGGTTCTGACTTGGTTTGGAATGCCAACTTCCTGCACCATAGATCTATCAGAGTCACATTCAACAAGATCTTTTCAGATCCTTTTAGACTGGGACAGGGCGTTCCTCAAGGATCAGTCTTGAGCCCTACTCTCATCTCCATATTTTTGGCAGGAGCTGAGAAAAAGAAGCCAACACTTGTTGACATTGCAATCTTCGCTGACGATATTGTACTCTGAAAGTCACAGACTCTAATGTGAACAACATCGAAACGGAACTCAACTGCGCTTTGGCTGCAATGTGTGAATTTGCAGCAGAACACAAATTTATTTAAATAGACATTTTAAGACATATATTAGATAACATCATAAGTTATACATATAGTGTAAAAGGTATTGAAAAATATAAAATTATCAAAATAACTAAAAGTGATGCATCGTTTATATCACTGACTTTCAGAAAGACGTTTTTTTTACACAATCTCGAGGTTATAATACTTAATTTGGAAAATCTTCCAGAAAAAATTCATTTTTCTTCCTTGTTTTGTTCCTAAAATATTAATGCCTCAGTTTTAAATTTCTGATATCATGGCTAATAAAATTTGTGGGCCACTTCTTGTTCTGTCTACATCTTGTACCCGTGGTTACACTGTGTCGCCAATATTACCAAAAGAAAATTTAAGATTTGAAGACTTTCATGGTCTTTTTTGCCTGTAAATCCTAACTTTCTTTAGCACTTTCTCCGTATTTTTTTACTTTTGTCAAGTTAAAATATTAATCCGGTTAAAATCAATCATTTTATCATTCTCACTCTGAATCACAAAATTAATTGCAGGTAAACGATTATTTAACAACTGATAATTAATTTTCACATTAGAATCATCTTCTATTTCCCTATTGATTTTATTAGAAGCGTTGTTAATTGTTTCGGTTAAAGCCTGGATTTCTTTTTCGGTTCTAAAATATTTGGTGATGTCATTTGGGAAAGAAAATGTGTTCAAATCTACTTTTAAAGATATTCTAAATATTACTTCTCAAGGAGTATGTTTGATACCTTCATTAAGTGGCATATTTGTCATAAGTAGTACAACACATATTCCTTCGATTCATTTACTATTTTCCAACAAAGAATTTAGCTGATTTTCAACATCCTGCTTTGCTCACTGAAATGAACTTGGAGTCTGGCTGTGTCTAGATTTCCCATGAAATTTTGTTGTAAATAAAGTTCTTTTCTAGAATATTTAAATAAAGTTAAAAAAATCTGAATGATTTTTAATATTTGATTATTCAGAAATTCGAATATGTCTCATATACATAAAAATAAATTACTTTTATAGTTCTAAAGCATAGTCAAATTCCTAAAATAAGATAAAATTTCCAGAAATAAACCGTGAGTATAATTTTTTGAGGAAGCATTTAAATTAAAAATTTTAATTATTATTTTTCTTCACATTTAATTATTTATTCTAATATGTGTCCTTTATACAGTTCAGAGATCCAACCAGTTTTCTACTGTGGAGAAATTAGAGAGTGTGCATGAATTTAAGATATTTTCATTTTTATTTTTCACCTTTAACAACAAAATACGATAAATTATAACCAAAAATAAGTGAACATGAATCACATGATGTTTAAGGATATTTTATCTTTCGAATTAAAATTCAGAAAATACAGCTTGGCATAATTTACTTAGTGGAATCAAACTTCGACTAATATAAATCGTATATAATTTATTTATCTTCAAACACATTGTAAACAGATAAATATACAAGCAATAAAATAGGTAATAATTTAATATTCATACTTACGAACTAGCAAGAATAAATGGACCATATCCAAGTAAATTTTAAAGCTCGGAAAGTAAAATTACTGTGAACGATTTATTTGCAATGAAAAAATACTAACTGAGGAAAAACCTCCCGGATGTACTCGTTAAATCTAAAACATTTATTCATATGCTATTGAGTTTTATGTACAATTCACTGCAGATTTTGAAATGTTCACTTTTCTTTTCTGTTTATTTAATTTTGTTATCTTAATTAATCACTTTAAAATTTCGACGTAAGTTATTTACAAATATCAAAAATTAAGCTACGAAATGAAAATGTTTTGAAGATAATGTATTATATTTTCATGTAATTTCCAAGAAAATGAGAATTTCTAAAAAGACACGAGTTTCAAATTGTTGCGAAAATTTATCCAGAAATTGTTTTAATTGGATATTTACATCATTATTTTAACTTCTCTTACAGGAAAAATAAGTTTGCTTTAAAATTGTTTATAGTTTAATTACTACACTTTTTGAATTATCAATAAACCGTGTTGTTTATTTGTAATTCCTGTAATTTCTACATAATTATTGACAATATTCTTAAATAATTTAAAAGAAATGTTATTTCAATTTCACTTTATTTAATAAATTATTTTTCTGCTTAAACTTTCGTTAAATGTTTTTCTTAAATATGTAAGTCAACTTAGAAAGCTTTAATTCATTACACTCTGATGGGTAAAATAAAATAGTTTTCAAGCTTTTTTATAAAGAAAATTCTAAACGATAATACATATTTATGTACTTATATTTTGAAAAAAATTTTGTTTGATATAGTATAGCAAAGCAGAAATAAATTACTCTGATTTTGTAGTTAACAAACAATTATAATGAAATAAACAAATAATGTACCGTTAAAGTTCCAACTGTATTACAAGCACGAACAGAATAAAATACTACCTGCCTTTCATACATATAGTATATTCAAGCTATTGTTTCTATATTTTTTCTTTTTGCTTCTTTTTTCCGAAAGTCAGCAATTATAATATAAAGATAGGAGATATTTTTATTAAGAAATATTCTAAGTAAAACTGAGAGAATAAAATTTAAAAAAAAACTTATATCCTGAATTACAGTTCCGGTAAAAGAACATATTCAGTATTTTACTTTTGGAATCATTTCTAACATATTTCCCCTTCTTTTCAAAAGAAAAAAGCAACCGTTGGATTCCAAACTTAAAAAAATCTTTATTTTTGATTCTAAATTACAGACATATGTCATCATTTGAAGTATTATATCTTAATTTCTATACTGTTCTATGAGAAAGAAACCTATATTATTCATTCTTAAATTAAAAATCCTATGGCATTTTATCTGCGTGTCTTGTTTTTTGAATATTTTAACGTATATTAATCATTTATTATAAAGAATTCACAATTTTTATATGCCTGAAAATTTGTTAGTAATATTCATTATTATATTCTATATTACTAAATAAATAGATTTGAATGCTATAAGCATAATAACAGATATAAAGTATTATAGAAATGATTCATCATTATATTTATAGACGAGAACTTTATTTTCAATGAATTCTTCTTAAATAATAAATTAAAATAAGTATCATTTTTTATGTGATAAATCTATTCGTTTTTATCATTCTAATTCTTTTTGTTCTGCTTACAAGCAATAAAAATAGTTCAGGCTTACAAAGCTTCGCTAAAATTTTTGTGATGAGTAAATGGAAACTCAGAAATTTATAATATTTGGAATGTATTATATTATATTGAATTATATAAAATTTACAGTTAATAGATAATTCATGTCTTGTCTAATGCTTCAAAAATGATCTTTTATTATTTCAGAAAAAATGGCAAAATATTAATAACTTTTTCATTCACTTCAATTATTGTATCTTCAAAAATAATCATCTTTTCCATTTCGATATGCAACTTGCTTAGAAGTTATACAAAACAATTGCAAACCTTTAACAAAACAATGTACCTGTGATAAATATGCGTAAATGTTTATAAAACATTATATAGATGCTCATTCTTCAGATAGACTAAAATAAATCATAAAATGTATTTGGCTTATAATTGAATAGTAAATCTATTAATTCCGCATAGAATATGCACTCTAACTTCATATGCAAAGAAAAAGTTATATAATTTATAGATTTCATGTAGCATAACCAAAATATAAACAGGTGCTTGTAATTAATTGATATGGATATTAAATAAATAATATGCGGAAGGTTTGTCTTTCATAAATAATTTGACATTTTAAATAGAAAAATAAATTATACATTTACTTCATTAAAAAGTTCTAATTGTGTCATCTTAGGATTTTTTCAATTCCAATTGAATTTTCCATTTTAAGTTTATTATAAATAAATTAAATTCAAAAAGCAAGCTGTTGTGAATATTCAAATACCTTAACAAAAATTGTTAAGTTTCGCTTTTGAATGTTAAGATAATACTATCAAAATATTCTAATGGTAAGACCCCGCTTTCCAGACTAGAAAGTCAAGTGCGCGACAGTAGAGTCAAATGTACATGTTTACAGTAGAATATTATCATACATGTCCTTTTGGATGCATGCATTTCTGTCAAGAGTTTTCGATTTCCACTTTTGTGACAAGAGAATAGTGCCCGGATGTGTTAAAAATCTTCCCACAAAATAAAACGCAATGAAGTTATGAAGCCTTAAGCCAGTTATCCAAACATGCTAAGCAATGTCAAAACATCATGTTTTGACAATGGTTCAGTAGTTGGATCACACTTTTTAATCGATGGCTTTAAATTCCACTTAAGACTTATCTGTAAATATTGAGAAAGAAATCTTATCTTTCTGCATATTTTTGGAAAAAATACACACACATCAAAATTGGTATTCTGAAGTAACATGCATTCGTAGAATCTTTGGCTTAAAAATCGTGGGTTATCAGGTGCTTGTTAGCCCTAAGTCAAAGATTTCCCCCAAGACCAAGAAATTTGCTTCTTATAATGATACGATACACGGAGATATCCAGTAATTAAATTTATACCTAAGCAGTGGTAAGATTTGCCAAATATCCAAGGAAAACAAAATAGTTGCCTTGAAATCCAGATTCCTGAACAACCATAAAAATATGCTTAAAAATTGTATTAATAACTAATTATTAGTATTAATAAAAATCATTATTAATTTCACGTATTTCTAATATTTTGCAACATTTGATAAAATTGAACATTTTATTTTGGTAGAGTTGAAAATTGAATGAAAAAAATTACAGCGATATTGCCCTTCACTATACATGACAATCCCCCCACTTTTGGGAGTACAATGGAGCTGCAGTGTCTGCTCAATAATACAAGATTTTCGTTTTTCATTTTCGTCGCTTAAGCCAGATGACTAGAGCCGGACTAAGGCAGGGATATACGAGGCTATTGCCCAGGGCCTACACTTAAAAGAGGTCCCAAATCTAATAGAAAGTTTATTTTACGTTGTCAATCGAATAAAATCATTTGTCAAATTGAATAGAATCGATTGTTGTTGTAATGCAAACAAGGGCCGTCAAAACAATTTTTGCCTCAACCCCAATGAGGCTAAGTCGGGTCCTGCAGAAGACGGAACTCTATTGGCGTTATAGCCAATTTTCCAGACATTTGAAATAATCATATACATATTATTAATTTTGACTCAGAATCTGATATTTTATTGTGAAGATAACAGTAATAATTTAAACATTGATGAATATTTAAGTACGTAATATTGATAATAACAATTGTGGTGAAGGTTTTAACTTCTGTATTTATAAATACTTTGACTGACCGGTTTAAAAAAAAAGCAAAAGTTAGATTACATTAGATTATATCTTCTCGCTTCCGGCTGCCTATTTTATTTATAGAGGTCATTAAAGATTACCAATCTACGCATAGTATAATTTATTTATATATGTGTATATGTATCGTAATTTTGAACCTTGGTCAAATAATAACTTCGACAATACAACTATCTCTGGAGTTGGTGTATAGAAGAGCACCCACTGTTGTCCTTGAAGAGTGAATATTATGATTATAGCCGTGAAGTGGCGAGAGAAAAGAGGTGAACCATCTAGATGGCGCAAGTGAGGGGAACTCAATCATGAGTAAAAGAAAGATCTACATATTTTCCTTTTAATATTTATGCTTTATATGTTGTGATGTGTGTTTTTAACGGAAATAAATAACGAAGCGCTGATGAACTATGTTTGCCTTCTATTTAAGTGGGTACGTCATTTTGGTACCTTCTTCTTTAAACTTCCATACTTATTAATGGAGAGTTATTAGATCCTTATCAATTATTATCTTGATGTAAGGTTATAAGTATTATATTATCTTAATGTTTGATCACTTGATCGTACATCAAGATAATAATACATTCTAACACATTTACAAAAGAATTTTTTTTTTAAATTTCTTTCTTAATTAATAGTGTTGCATGCCATATTTAACGGCCATCTTGAAATTACCAATCCCACCTTCTACTGACATTAATTGAATCAAAACTGATGGGAAAAGCAAAAATAAAATAGCTGCAATCTTAGCAAGCAATAGCCTTCCTCTAATAAGATTAGATATATATTGCCAATAACATTTTTTTGAGATGTGAACCCTAATAATAAATTTCGTTACCACTATCAACATTCAATTGCAAATTCTATCCAAATATGTTTTATAAATTATCTTCTTTTCAATATATTATAAATAATGCAATTATTTCCTACTTCTCATCAATGCTAAGGAAAATATTATTTTCTATAAAAAAGCTTTAAAAGCTAATTATTTGCAGATCACATGTATTGAACATTTACAGTGAGTAATACTGCTCCTGTTTTAAATAGCCACTAGTATAATGAAATGACATACGATAAATATTGCTCAGATTTAAGTAATGCAAAAATCCCTTTTTGTTTTTATGCAGCTTTTAAAATTGATAGTAAAATCTATAACAGATCGTCATAAATAAATGAATTAGAAAAAATTCTCTCAGAAACCAACTAAAAATTCTCAATTGTTTAAAGGCCAGATAACTGTGCAGGCCAAGACAACTATCGCATATTTCCGTATCGATGATAGATGGAATACAACGTGCAAAATGTGCTTTTACATTATCTAATTGAACGATGGCTTTTTCACAGACCTCAAAGATGCCCACAATATGTCACTAGCCTTAAGATGTTAGGCATGTGCCAACTTCATTCAAATTACCATCAATCCCAACAACAGATTTGCGAGTTCAGTATCTGATGACCACTCCCACCATAACGTTAGATTTTAGGGATCCCATAACAATATCAAAGGCAACCAGTTGACGAATATTCTCTTCGGAGCCTCCAGGCATGTATGGATGGAAGTTTCTGTAAAGCTTGGAATAGATGACGAAGAAGCTCCATGAATTTCATTATCAATAAAATATCTTTTAACGGATAAAATTAAGAACTTCCAAAAGTAATAATAAATACTTAAAAATATTTAAGTGAATATTTTTGCCGTTGGATTCATTTTAAATCGAAAGAGATAACCGGAAGTATTTAAAATTACTTCCAGTAAAACAAAGTTAATTTTTGTTACATGGAAAGCTCTATTTATAAAGCCATCGAAATGTTACATCTAGAGCCAGTACTCGTTAGAAAAGACGACATTATGCCACTCCTGTATTCACATTTGTCGTTGGGAGCACTGTCTCTATGATATATTATCAAGGCAAGCTGAAGTAATGATTATCATACTGATAGTCCAGGCTGCACCAAACATCGTCCTATTGTACGTACGAAGACTGGACGCATTGTTAACAAGCCTATTTCCGGAGTAATAGTCCGTGATGCGGATGCACGCTTTTGAAAGGACAACTTTACAATATGTCTGCCCTCTGGAACATTAGTCTGGGAGGATATTGAAATGCTGTATTCCGTTCAAAATGTTCCTCAGATTTGTCTTACAATTCAGATAACACTAGGCATTCGTTATTGGGATTGATTACACTATTTCGACCTGCGTGAGTTTTAATATCACGGAACCATAATCCTTTCTCTCGATAAACAACGATTCTACTTCTACCGAATTCCAACATTTGCTAATCGATATTACTTCTTTTTAATCGAGGCATAATGCGATATTTTAAAAAAACCTCTGACCTTACAGAATAATTCCGTAATGAGAAATTAACTCCAAAATTTTTTCTTTTATACAATGTTTCAAAAAGTTATTTGTTCTTCTTGCGTCTAACAAATGCACTGAAATGCTAACCATTTGTATATCTCAACTTTTTCAGTTCATGGGGTTTTGAACATTCCAAAGATCATTCTTTTTCGGAGTTGGAATTTTAATGGCTACCAGTATAGAACAGTTCAAATTATTGAACTGTTTCTCTAAATGAAATGTTTTATCTTGTAATCTTATTTCTATAAATTATCTTCATTATTATTATGATGCTATGAAGACTATTCATTGGCAATGACGTTAAAAGGAAATATATGGCAAAATATGTGTATATTATTAAAATTGGATAAATTAAGAAAATTTGACACTTTTCATTATATCCCCGCAGGATAATCACAGTAATAGGAAAGAAAAAAAATTACTTTATTAAATTACTGCCGTAAATTTCTGTAGTAAATATTCCCAGTTGCATCGTGTATTTCTTAAAAAGGGTTGTGTTTTTAGAAAATACTAAAAAGTAATACAAACATTCTATATTTGCATTTCATAAACTAAATAATTATCACTTTTTTAAACGCCAATGTTTACTTCTGGCGCAAACTGCACGGCAATTGCCTCGATGATCGATTATGTAAGTACAATAAAATAATATCTTTTTTTCAAGGAAACAAAATTAAATTTGGCTATATTTAACTGTTTTTTGACCTTGGTGATTTGTGACAGTAATGCTCCTTTTAACTGACAAAATTATCACTAAACATCTTTTACACCAACTAATTTTAATTATGTTTAGGCTTTAGCATGTTTAGCATTGTTTACCACACTTTAGTCAATTTTTGCACATACACACA
This sequence comes from Latrodectus hesperus, assembly GCA_037975125.1. Lineage (NCBI taxonomy): Eukaryota > Metazoa > Arthropoda > Arachnida > Araneae > Theridiidae > Latrodectus > Latrodectus hesperus. The sequence goes on from CM075853.1 coordinate 59,067,064, forward strand.
AATAATTTGATTAGAGGATATTTTTTTAAAAAAATTTTGAGTTCTTAAAATAATGATATTTACTATATATTATTTTTGTTTCTCCGTAAAAAACATGTTATTTCTTTAGGATTATAAGCAGGGATATAATGGAAAAGTATTGAAATTTTATTTACATATTATTTATTGTAAGAATATTGATCTATTATGAGAAATACAGAATAAATGTATTTAAAATATTTTTGCAATACAACTTTATACTTTTAGAAAATATTATATCTTAACAATAATTATAAAAAATAATAAATAAATAAATAAATTTTAAAGAGTCAAAAATGCACGCTAAAATTGCTTCATAAATCAGTTATTATTTTCTGATAACTTTGTTTATATATAATGGATAAAAATTACACTATTTATCAAAGCAGCAGCATTTTAAGCATCAATAAGAGAGCAAACATGAAAATGAAAAAAAAATCTTGTCCTTTATAAGAAGACAGAAAGGAAAAGGAATTATAACATAAAGTTTAATTAAGCATTCTTCATTTAAAACAATATGTGTTTGTTTGTGACATCACAAACACATTGCTACACACACTCACACAAAACAAAATTTTCACACATTAAAAACTTATTTTGCTTATTTTCCAACAGTTTTATATATATATATATAGATAGATAGATAGATAGATATAAAGAATGGAATTCAGATTATAGCTGAAAATAAAAAAGTAGAAAACTATAAAGGCTATATTAAGTTTAATTTTCATAATTATAAAATGCTGAACAAAACTTAAAATCTCATTACAAATAGGCAAACCATAGCCTAGTGGTAAGACATCTCTCTCCAATCTTACCAGTAGAGAGCCCCATGCTCAATACCATCCATTATTAAATTACAAGAGATGAATGTTGCACTTCATTTTTTGGTGTATCAACTATTAGGTTAAAACTTGAAGTTTTCTTGAAAACTTGATGAGGAAATGATAATCAATTATTTATAAATACTAATGGATTTGAATTGCAATTGATTATTTATTAAATGCTTTATTATATATATATTTATATATATATATATATATATATATATATATATATATATATATATATATATATATATATATATATATATATATATATATATGCATTATGCAATACAATGCCACCCAACTTGTCTAGTGGTCTAGTAGTCAGCATGCCTGACTGCGGATAAGGAGGTCCTGGGTTCGAATCCCGGTTCGGGCATGGATGTACTTTCTTTATCTATCCTGTCTTTGTCCTTTCCTTGTATGAATGAGGTGTGAATGGTTGCCTATCCTATAAACGGGTACCTATGGCATGTGTGTAGAGCAAAGTCGTACTTTCACCTTTATGGTGCTGTGATTAAAACGAAAGACGCTCCCAATTGACTTAAATTCGCATAGCCAAGGCATAGCGAGCTTGGCTTGTCCAAGTGTCATTAGTAACAACAACAACAACAATACAATTTATTAATCTTGCTAAAAGTGAATTTAATTTTAAATTAACTTACTTCATATTGCTTTTCTAAAAAATCTGAAAATATCGTAGTATTAAAATAAAAAAAAAGAACTGCAATATTTGTGTTGTGAATTAAAGTGAAGAAAAATTGTTTAGTTATAGAATGAAATGAAAAACATCTAAAAAGTAACTTCATCTAAATTGCATTTTATTCAATGAATCTTTTGAATAAATTTGTTAAAGGAAAAATGCAATAAAAATATTCTACAATTTTAAATTTAGCAAATTGGGAGAAGTATGAAGAAAATAAGGAATTTTGTGAAGGAATAAATTTATTCAGCAAACAAATGATTTTCTTTTTATCAATTAAAAAGTGACTTTTTCAAATTTTAACTACATTTATGTTAATTAATACGTTTTAAAATCTATTTATTTAAATGAAAAATTAAGATGAAATAATCTTAGTGTAGTTTGATGTTGTTAGCATTACAACGTTACCGTTATTGTTTTCTCTCTAACTCCAAGATATTTCCAGAAATCCTATGGACTTCAACTCTCTTTGAATCTGTCAATGATATCGATTTTCCAGATAAAACCATAGGAAATAACCAGTACCACAGAAAATCATTAGTTGTAACCTGAGGTAATGTGGAAATTGCAGAACTGGTTCCAGAAAGGGCATTTAAAAAGTCCTTCACCTCAAATGTGTTCATGTGAATAAAATCGAAATCACTTGTCTAATGACCAGCTGTATCTTCCATGGCAATGAGGCCACTTGCAATGAGGTTCGGAGAAGTTACCGTTTCCTTGACCATTTGCGAAGAATCATAGAGGATGCGGATTAGACACGCACTGCGATTCTTTTACGATTAAAGAATTTTTAATAAATCTTATTATTCTCAATGGATTTTAATTATTCCTGAGTCCAACACATTTCTGATCACAACAAATAGGTTTGAATAAGCGGAGTGTCCGAAAGCTGACGGTCATAAAGTGGTGTCAGAGGAACATTGGAGATGTTCCTGGAGTTTCTCGATGATGTGAGGAAAACGATAAATGAAGGAGCAGGTGTGAGGGTAAGGAGAAACTTCTCGTTTTTGTCTTTTGCTTCTAATTCTGAGTGTGTCCTGTTGTGGACCAGACCGAGAGATTTTTCAGAAGATGCCGGATGTCTTCTAGTGACTTATAGACAATACCTGAGGAAGGCCTCTGCCTATTGCAGTTCTAATCCTGGTATTCCATGTAGACATTACTCTCTTCAGAGAATTGCTGAGCATCTTCGAAATTCGAACATAACACTGACCTGGTCATCATGGGTTTTCTCGCTTGCTGTTCAAATTGTTTAAATTCTGGAGTAACTGGATTTCACGAAACTGTTTTCCGATTTCTGGAATCGTCTCCATTTAGGCCGGTAGCAAACGAAAGTGAATTCACCTGTAAAACCTTAACAGCAAATTCAAGCTGAATTCGCAATGACGAAACTATGAAGTAGATATGTTATATATATATATATATATATATATATATATATATATATATATATATATATATTGTTACAAATTTGTAAATAATGATTATATTTGTCTTAAAATATCTCAGACAGATCAGAAATTCTCACATTTTGGGCAAAAATTGCGGTATTTAGACGTGTTGTAGTTTAAAAGCGGATTTCCTAATGATTTGGCGACTTGGCGACAGTTGGCGAGATTCTTGGCGACTTGGCGACGGTTGGCGAGATTTTTGGCGACTTGGCGAGAAATCGATACTTCTGGAAACATCCATCACCTAAGCTCTAGGACCAATATTTTCCGAGATAGCCTAGAAGCTTCCAGAGCCTTGGCGAAATTGGTAGATTTCTCCGCCAAGTCAGGTATAAATACCGCAGCCCGACATAGAGTAGAGAGAGTTTTGTGAAGACAGTCAGTGAGTGAAGACGATTAGTTGTGACTGCTAGTTGTTCTCTGTCTGAGGTATTTGAGACCTGTGATTGGAAGCTATTTCTTATTGTATCTGACGAATTGTAGCTGTATAATTGTGATTGTTACAGCGGGAATTTCGTTTATCTAGTGAAGTTTTTACGAATAAAAGTCTTGTGTTCATTAAGTGGTTGCTTTATTCAACTCTCAATCAACACGAACCCGTGGAGCTCGGTACAACTGGTGTCAGAAGTGGGATTGAAGAGTTGATGCAGCGTGTCACAAGAAAAATGGATATGGATTTAATGAAAAGTCTTCTCGAAAAATTAGCGGAGCAGATGGCCGAGATGAAAGCTGGACAAGAAGATATGAAAACCGAGATGAAAGCTGGACAAGAAGAGATGAAAGCTGGACAAGAAGAGATTAAAACCGAGATGATGAAAGAGATAAAATCTGGACAGGAGGAACTTAAGAAGGACATTGTAAGTGTTAAAGAAGAATTCTCCAATATCATTCAGGAGAAGATGAATGCAATGGAAAATAAGGTAACTTCAGTTGAAACTAAAGTTCTGGAGATAGAAGAAAACGTTGAAGAAGCATTAGACAATATGAATAAGAAGATTGAAAGCTTGGAGAAGCAAATATCAAACAAACATGAGGAACCCAACGTGACATTTGTGCCTTCCCTAGCCAATATTAAACTCTCAACATTTGATGGGAAATCATCCTGGCAAGTATACAAGACCCAGTTTATGATGGTAGCGGAAGCTAATGGATGGAATCCCCGAGCCCAAGCTTTTCACCTGGCGGCTTCTTTAAGAGGAGACGCGGCTGACATCCTCGAGACGCTTCCGGAGGAGCAGAGGCACGATTTCCAAGCCCTATCGAGTGCGCTTGAGCTGCGGTTTGGAGATAAGTGCACTAAAGAATATAGCAGACTACAGTTAAAGTCCCGCTATCAAAAAGCGGGTGAAAGTCTTCAAGAATTGGCTGCCGATATTCAGCGACTTTCCCATCTAGCATTTTCGGACTGCCCAGCTGAGACACGTCAAGATCTGGCTCTCCATCACTTCATCGATAGTGTGAGGGATCCGGAGATACAGAAAACACTTAGACTCGCCGATGTCAAAGATATTGGATCTGCCCTAGTCTACGCACATAAGATAGAGGCTGCCCAGCAGGCCGCGCGTAAAGACCGGCACTCAATCAGAGCCGTCTCTACTACTGATACGGACTGCGATCTAAGAAAGCAAATCGAAGATCTGCGGAGAAAATTTCGTAACTTAGAATTGAGTAAAGGTGGCAGAAACACGAAAATCCAATGTTGGACTTGCGGTGCAGTCGGACACGTCCGTAGAGACTGCCCGAAACGAAAAGATGGTGGAAATGATCTTCCACCACAGCAGGGAAACTAATATGTGGCCATCTCGCGGGGCGGAGATGTCCAGAGAGTCAGAAGCCCCATTTCAAATTGTTTCACATTTCTTCCGTAAGTAGCGGCGACAACGGACTTTTCGTTATGGGACATGTCAACGAAGTTCCCTGCAGAATGATAATCGATACTGGAGCCAACGTAACTATCATTAGGACAGATTTGGCTCGCAAACTTGGTGACAAACTCATCTGGACGCCGCCCTGCATTACCCTCCAAACTGTGACAGGTGACAAGATTAAAGTGCATGGAAAAATAAATCTAAACATTGCATTTGGTAATGCCGTGTACCATCATATGGCATATGTCGCTGATATAAATGACGAATTTATTCTCGGATTGGACTTTCTCAAAGAAAACCATTTCAAGTTAGATTTTAAAAATAATGAACTACACTCATGTTCTGAAGACATAGCGATTTTTAAGACGAAATATTCAGATATTAAAACAGTCCATCATATAACTGCGAAGAGTGAAACAACATTACCACCAAGAACTGAGACAATAGTTTGCGGAGCTCTTTCAGAAGATAATAATTTTCATTATGGATTGACTGAATATCCAGATTCCGACAATAGCGTTAAAGGAGTACTAGTGGCTTCTTCCCTCGTCGACCTTTCACGAAATGTAATCCCGGTAAGAGTTGCTAATCTAAGCAATAAGGTAAAACTAATAAAAGAAGGAGAAGTGCTGGCGACTTGCACTCCAGTGACCTGTATTAACCGAAATTGTCAAACCACACTATCTGAGCCTCCTGACACTCTAATTAATGAACTCCTTCAGAATGCAGAGTTAGATGATAAACAAAGGAATGCTGCAAGAAATCTATTATTAGAATTCGGAGATCTCTTTTCCAAGAAATCAGATGATGTTGGGCGAACCAAATTGACGCAGCACCGAATCAATACAGGAAATCATCCACCCATTAAACAACATCCGAGAAGATTGCCATTCGCTAAGCAGGAAGAGGTGGATAATCTTCTGATGGAAATGCAGCAGAATGACATTATTGAGCCATCAGAGAGTCCTTGGGCTTCGCCTATTGTTTTAGTTCGGAAGAAAGATGGTTCTACCCGATTCTGCGTTGACTATCGTCGGTTAAACAACATCACTAAAAAAGATAGTTACCCTCTTCCTAGGATTGACGATACACTTGATGCTTTATCCGGAAAACAATGGTTTTCGACTTTGGATCTCAAGAGTGGTTATTGGCAAGTAGAGATACATCCTGAGGATCGAGAAAAGACTGCATTCACCACAGGACAAGGACTTTGGCAGTTCAAGGTTATGCCATTTGGGCTTTGCAATGCACCTGCAACGTTTGAGCGCCTGATGGAGACAGTATTACGAGGACTTTCATACGAAGCCTGTTTGGTATATTTGGACGATATCATTATTGTAGGGCGCACATTCGAAGACCATTTAAGAAACATCCGAAAGGTGCTGGAAAAATTAAAAATGGCCAACCTGAAGCTGAATCCTTGCAAATGTAATTTATTCCGACGTGAAGTAAGCTATCTGGGACACATTATCTCTGCTGAAGGTGTAAGAACAGATCCTGAAAAGATCTCCGCAGTTAAGGACTGGAGTCGTCCAAAAGATGTCCACCAATTAAGAAGTTTTCTTGGACTATGCACATATTACAGGAAATTTGTTAAGGGTTTTTCAAGTATTGCCAGACCTCTTCACAAGTTGACAGAAGTTAAACAGAAATTTCTATGGACAGATGAATGTGAGAAAGCTTTTAAACAACTGAAGGAGGCGTTGACATCTTCGCCCGTTCTTGCATATCCCCAGCCCGAAAAATTATTCATTTTAGATACGGATGCCAGCAACGAAAATATCGGAGCTGTTTTGTCGCAAGAAATTGATGATAAAGAATATGTCATTGCTTATTGGAGTAAATGTCTATCGAAACCAGAGCGGAATTACTGTACAACCAGGAAGGAATTGCTGGCAATCGTTAAAGCCATAGAACATTTCCACCATTATCTCTATGGAAGAAAGTTCTTGCTCCGGACAGATCACGCATCCTTAACCTGGCTTTTAAATTTTAAAAATCCGGAAGGACAGGTAGCCAGATGGATTCAACGACTCCAGGAGTTTGACTTTGAAATACGTCATCGCAAAGGAACTCTTCATGGAAATGCTGATGCACTATCAAGGAAGCCGTGTAATGAAAGCTGCCGATACTGTTCTAGAGTAGAGAAGAACTATCAGCTGATAAATACTTCGGTACGCCAAGTTACTGTTTCACCTCCATCAAAACCAGACCCATGGAGTGATGAAGGACTTAGGGAAGCCCAAAAAGAAGACCCAGATATAAATCCAATTCTTGAATTGAAAGAATCTTCTAGTATGAGACCAAGTTGGCAGGATATCTCCACCTACAGTCCTGCTACTAAGCAATATTGGGCTCTTTGGGACTCACTCCATATAAGAAATGGTGTCTTATACAGGAAATGGGAGTCCGATGATGGACGTAATTTCAAATGGCAGCTTGTTCTTCCAAAATCAAGAATTTCAGATGTTTTGAAAGAATTGCACAGTAGCTCAACTGGAGGCCACTTCGGAGTAATGAAAACTCTACAGAAAGTTCGAGAACGCTTCTATTGGAGCAAAACGAGACAAGATGTAGAGAAATGGTGCCAATCTTGTGATGACTGTGCGGCACGTAAAGGACCGAAGAAACGTAGCCGAGGAAGGTTGCAGCGGTACAACGTAGGAGCACCTTTTGAGAGGATAGCATTGGACATTTTGGGTCCTTTACCACGATCCTCAAATGGCAACAAATACATACTAGTTGTCATGGACTACTTTACTAAGTGGCCTGAAGCGTTTGCAATCCCCGATCAAGAGGCGACTACAGTAGCCGAGGTTCTAGTGCAACAATGGGTTTCCAGATTCGGCACACCCTTACAAATTCATTCTGATCAAGGGACAAATTTCACCTCTGTTGTGTTTAAAGGAATGTGTCAAATTCTCGGAATAGACAAGACGCAGACCACGCCACTACACCCACAATCGGATGGCATGGTAGAGAGGTTTAACAGAACCATCTTGAATAACCTCTCCCTTATGGTTTCCAGAAATCAGCAAGATTGGGATTTGAAGCTACCGCTGTTTCTGCTTGCATATCGCAGTGCTGTCCATGAGACTACCGGATATACTCCTTCACAGATGCTCTTTGGTCGCGAACTTCGTCTCCCTTGTGATCTTCAATTTGGTCGTCCACCGGATACATCTTCATCGCCAGAGGAATACCTTCGAGACCTTCAGGCACGTCTTGAAGATGTCCATAACTTCGCTCGAGACCGAATCAACCTGACGACAGAAAGAATGAAGACAAGGTATGACACAAGAGCGACGGGACATGAATTCCAAGAAGGTGACAAAGTTTGGTTGTGGAACCCGATTCGACGTAAAGGACTTTCTCCAAAGTTGCAAGCCAACTGGGAAGGTCCCTACACAGTCCTAAAAAGACTGAACGACGTCGTGGTTCGTATAAGAAAATCATCTGCTTCAAAACCAAAGGTAGTACATTATGATAGATTAGCTCCTTATCGTAATGTAGAGTAAAAATCAGTAGACCATGGTCTGTTTGTAAATATTATAGATAATTTTAATCTTTTCTATTTTCTTGTATTTTTAGTTGCTTGTGTATGTAATGTACTCTGTATCCTCTTGAAATGTAAATTCTTTTATATTAAATTTGGCCTCCTATCAGGGGATTGTACTGCCCGGGACGTGCAGTCCTTGAGAGGGGGCAATGTTACAAATTTGTAAATAATGATTATATTTGTCTTAAAATATCTCAGACAGATCAGAAATTCTCACATTTTGGGCAAAAATTGCGGTATTTAGACGTGTTGTAGTTTAAAAGCGGATTTCCTAATGATTTGGCGACTTGGCGACAGTTGGCGAGATTCTTGGCGACTTGGCGACGGTTGGCGAGATTTTTGGCGACTTGGCGAGAAATCGATACTTCTGGAAACATCCATCACCTAAGCTCTAGGACCAATATTTTCCGAGATAGCCTAGAAGCTTCCAGAGCCTTGGCGAAATTGGTAGATTTCTCCGCCAAGTCAGGTATAAATACCGCAGCCCGACATAGAGTAGAGAGAGTTTTGTGAAGACAGTCAGTGAGTGAAGACGATTAGTTGTGACTGCTAGTTGTTCTCTGTCTGAGGTATTTGAGACCTGTGATTGGAAGCTATTTCTTATTGTATCTGACGAATTGTAGCTGTATAATTGTGATTGTTACAGCGGGAATTTCGTTTATCTAGTGAAGTTTTTACGAATAAAAGTCTTGTGTTCATTAAGTGGTTGCTTTATTCAACTCTCAATTATATATATATATATATATATATATATATATATATATATATATATTATGTTTTTAAACCAATGATACTTTATTTACATCATATTGAATTCTTGTTTACATTTTGACTGATGAACAATATGTTTTGTAAAATTATGACTGCTTATTTATCAAAACATTTGATTTATTTAAGTATATATTTTTTTTAAATTTATTTATATTGAAACTCAAATTGTAATGAAACTCAGAATGAAACTTAGTGTAATTTCTTGACATTTTTATATTTTGATAATATTTTAGAAAACTCTCATTATCCAACACAAAACTGAGTTTATTTAATAAACATTTCAAATTCTAAATTTAGTCAAACTCTTTGAATTACATCGTTGCATTGAATATGATATAATTATATTTTAAAAATAGATATTTGTGATAACTTTTAATCTTAATCATAAGTCGTTAAATAAAATGCAAACAAACTATCAGCACAATTCAAAAATAAATATTAAACAATTTATAAAATAATTTATATGAAATATGAAAAATATTTTTATAAATAAATTTTAATATAATTTATTTTATGGAAAACAAAAAATATAATGTATTTTTGAATTTTTAAAAATCTAAAAATAGTTCTGCAGTAACAATTAATTTTCATTAAATTTCTTGCATACCACACATATAAACAGGGATTGCTTATAAATATTACTCTTTAATAATTTTAAATTTTTTTTAAATTTTAAAACATAACATTGGAATTATTTTATTTAAAAAATTTAACACCTAAACAATTTCAGCAGCTTACAATATGCAATAAAATAATTTTTTTTCTGTTTAGTGTTTTAAACACAAGAATCAGTTTTTTTAAACAACATTAAATAAAGTGTATATAAATGTTTTTCTGTGCATTTTATCTTAATTAATTTAAAGGTATATTTAAATATAATTTCTTTTTCATAATAAAAATCCATACTTAGTATTAATAAAAACTATAGTTTATCACAGGTTTTTGAAACGTTACGCAAATATTTATCAAAATAATTTCTATCTTTTGAGTTTTACAGATATCTGTAGAATTCAAAAGATAGAGACTACATAATTTCATAAAATTAATAAACTTTCATAATTTTATAAAAAGGTTAATTTTTAAAAAATAATGAGTTTTATTTATTTTATAATTACTAATAAATAATTGAATAAAAGATAATATTTAATATTAAAAAATTATTTTCATGACCTTAGTAAAGATCTACCTTAAACCAATCTTAATCATAAAAAATTTGATATAGTTAATCCCAAACATTATTTCCAAGGGTTTCCTCTTGGAAATAATGTTTACGAATAATGTTTGGGAAAGAAACAAACAAGGGAATAAGATAAATAACTTGCTATATCACCGAAACCTTGCCAGATATTTCTAATTTTCTGAAATACATGCGAATTCTCACTAAATTTCAATGAACTAAATTAAAGAAGCATTGTGAATAATGCATTCCACATATAATTTTTTCGTTTTTCAATTTGCTTACGAAGTTTTTGTTCGAGATGATTACCAGTACGAGATGATTTCGTCAGAAAAAAATGTCAAATGGTTTTTTGGGCATAATTCTACTTTTCTTCTGATGGGAATTTAAGCAACAACCCCATCTAATACACCATTCTCACTGCACGTTTAAAAGCATTTAAGTCTTGGCAGAACTTTCTCGCGATGGCAATTTATTATTTAAAACGCTTCTAACTGATTTATCTTAAACTGTATTGGCAAACTAATTTAAATTTGTTTCAACTGATTGAGCACCATCTTGTTTTTGATATCATACAAGTTTTTGTTGAAATATCTAAAACCGATCAAAATAAATACAAAAGAAGCAAAATTTAAAAAATAATAACATAGAAATATTTATAAAAGTATTAAATTAGTATCAAAAATTTACATTAAGTTTGAGAAGAAATAGATTCGTCAATGATTTTCTTTGGTTTCATATAATCTATAACAACAAACAATAAATAATGTTTTGAACAAAAATCAATATATTGATTTTTTTATATAATATTCAATATAATATTTTTTAATTCAGATACAGTAAATCTGTTTTCATCATGGTGCTAAAGTTTTTACAGATTTTACTTTAAATTGATTTAAAAAGAGCAGTGCGAAGAGAGTATAATCCTTATTCAAGATATATCTACTCCGATTTTGAAATCGTTTATCAGGATCATTGCGTTATTAAATTAGCCTTAAGAATAATGACTTATAATTGTTGTTAAAATTGATAGATTTGCATCGTCTTTAAACATTGTTACCCTAAACAACAAATTAAAGATGGGACCTTGTTACTTTTTTTGTATTTGGTACGTACTGAGTACAGTTACTTTTAAAGTAACAAGTATTTTACCGATGACATTTTATTGTTGTTGTTAGCTTATACTCTTTAAAGATCTGACATTTGTCAGATCAACTCCATTAAATTGTTGACAGTTAAGAAGTCAATGATAAGCAAGGGATTGGAGAATAAATCTTCCCGGGAAAGTCCGGCAGCATTTTTTACAAGTGGGATAAATTTTTGTACCACGTTCAAACGATAAACATTTTAGATGTCCACTTGAGAATCTGGCTAAGGCAGTCTGAGATTTTCGATCACATTTTGTTTCCAGAAGAATTCCAGGAGATGTTCCAGAGTATCATTGGTGTGTTGGTGGAATTTGTCAGATTGAATTAAGTCTAGCTTTTTCATTAGAGTAAAGCTCCTGACACCTGGAACCAGGGGGTACGTGTACCTTCCTGGGGCTTGAGCAGCCACCAGGCGCGTCGGCAGGTGGTGGATTGCCGAATGTCCTGTAGGAATGACAGGATAGCCTTGAATATAGAATCAGAGGCCGTGAACCAGCTCCCGTAAACCCTGGTGTTATGCGATCCGTGCCTAGGGCTAATTGGCACCGCGGTATTGGTGTCTTAACGGAGCCTCTAGTTGCCTGGCGAACTTCTAGAGTAATTTGCCTTGCCCAGTAACTCAGGCAATGCTGGGTGGACTTATATTACCTGAGCTTTTTATTTGTTATCTTGTGGCTGAAAAGACACAAGAGGTAACAAACCTTTCTGCATTTGCAGGTGAAGCCTCTGAAGTAGACCTTGCTGAAAAAGGCAAGGAAACTCAGAGGCAATCTTGTAAAGAGGCAGCAATGAATCCTTCACTTGAGGTAGAAATGACCTCCAAACCATCTTCTTCTGGTGAAAGTCAGGAAGCTATCTCTAGCATGACTGACTTTCTGACCAGATGGGACTGTTTCAGCAAGACCACCCTATCTGCTGGAAATGTCATACGCAAGAGGAAACGGCAGAGCATATCATTTACGAATGTGAGGCTCTTGCCCTCTCTAGATTAACTTTTTTAGGTATCATCCATTAAGAGTTATATATCATCCATAGAGAGTTACACCTAGACTCCATTAAAGGGTTATCGGACTTTATTAATAAAGTGGGTGACCCGAGCAACTGGAACTAGGAACATTGGGTTTGGAGTTAATGGTACAAAATGCTGATAAAAGCAGAGGTGCCCAATGACATACAAACCCAATTCTAAGAAGAAGAAGAAGAAAGCTCCTGACATGTAAGTGATGAGTCAGTGGGCGTATCTTCCTTACTGCCCTCTTTGGCCAGTTGATCTGCGGCGAAGTACGTCGGGAGAGAATTCTCCTGGCAGGGTCACCCATGACGTGAAGGCCGTTCCCATACGCTCAGCTAAGAAGTGCAGGCAATGAAACATAGACAGATTTCTACCTTTGGATTGTCCATGAGTGCTTCAGACCTCAGTCCAACAGAAGCTGCACATTACCTCCACCATTGCTACAAGAGTTAAACTTGACTAGATTTTAGATATTGTGAATGCCCATGATATTCAAATTATTGCTATCCAAGAAACAAAATTAAGAAAGACTTCGAACCTAAAAATTAAGGGATATAATGTCTATCGACTTGACCGACCCTCCAGAAGAAGAGGCGGATTGGCGTTTTTGATTAAGGGTATAAACTTTAAAAGCATTGACTTTGTGAACCCAAATCCTGACCTTGAAATTCAAGGCATTGTTGTCGCCTGGAGAGGAAGACCATTTTAACATTTTGTATTTACAATTTCTTTTGCACTGCCATCTATCGGATTAAAAAATAATGACAAAGTTTTTTAAATTATATAAATAAATTGAATAAAAACTAAATTAATAATAAATAAATTAATTAAAATTAAATAATTAAATCTCTAATATTTTAACTTATTCCATAAATTGTATTATAATTAATGTTAATTTAAATCATTATCATTTATTAGTAAGCATTCACTTAAATATTAATAAAAAAAGATTATGTCTCCATTTAATATTTTTGCTTCATTTTACATGCTTCCTTTGATTCTGAAGGTACTATCAAAATTATACTAATGGCAAAATAAATTAATAAACTTTCAAGTTGATAAAAATATGACAAAGATTATATATATATATATATATATATATATATATATATATATATATATATATATATATATATATATATATATATATATATATATATATATATATATATATATATATATATACTAATTAAATAAATTAATATTTATAAGTAACAATCTAAAATCTAATGTGATATGCTAAAGTCTACATTGTATGATGTGTAGGCATGAGATGAGTTACATTTGTGTATCAGAATCCATAGAAATATCATGTTCTAGTTCTCTAGAAAATAAATTTTTTTCACCTAAGGTTTATTTTTAAAGCAAATTCATTTTTTTAATAGATTAAAGTTTTTGTGATATAATATCCAGAAGATAAAACTTTCTTGAATATGAAGAGAAATGTGCAGAATATCAGAAACCTTGGAAACTAAATTATTAGAAAAATAACATCAAGGACTATCTAATCAATATCAAGCGAGACTTTTATTTGATGCAAGTTTTTGATATATATCTTTATAATTATAAATATTTTCTGATACAATTATTTCTATAAAAAATAGTACTTTATAGAATATCCACTGAAAGAACTTATTTGTACATTAAAATGTGTATTTATCTTATACAAAGGTTGTTGAATTTCTTGTTATTCTGGAGTAATTTCTATTAATTTTTTTAAAATAGATAAAAATCATTATACAGATAAGCATTTAAAACAATACATCTGGGATATGTGGGTAATGGTAGTAATCCATACTTATTTAATTATTACACATATATGCGAAGTAACACCTTTATTTTTCTCATTTTCTGTATATTAACTTGCTTAGGCTTTTGTTCATAAGCAATTATAATTGAATCAAATTCTATGCACTTGGTTTAAGATGATAAATTGCAAAATTTTGCTTTCATATTAATTTTATTTCAATTTAATTGCACTCTTTAAGAAACAAAATTTTTTATTCTATTTACAAGTTCTGAAATGCCAAAAGGATATAAAAACAATGCACTAGATATATCATGTCAAATATATTGTGAATTAAGAAAATTGTTGGATAACAAGTCCTTACAAAGAGTTTAATGTAACATGATTAAATATACTAAATAAAGTGAGTTTTTTTTTTAAATATTACTTTATTTAGGATATGATTTTGTTATTGAAATCTGAAATTTTTGAGCGTACAAAATTATTCATGATTAATTTTCATGAATATAAATTAATGTATTTGTGATTGCAATCTAAGAAAAACTATATTCAGTTATATTTTAAAAACTGTATTTAAATAAAGCATAAATTCGTTCTCATTTCAGCCAAATTTAATTATTTATAATATAATTACTAAATTAATAATAAATGTAAATTCAAATTTCAATTTAAGAGCATTTTTTATAAGACAAATGTACAAAACTAATTTTTTATGGCTAGTCAATTTTTTTTATAAAATATACACATGGTAAAAAAAAAAAAAGCTAAAATCGTCGGAAGATATTATAAAACAAAATTAATGAGTACGAATCATTATTTAAATAGTTTATCATGCATATTTTCTCTGGTATTTTAAATAATGTTTAAAAGTGCATTTTCAAAACTGAAATACAAATAAAATGCTCTTTTCATAAGATATTCATACGAAAGCATTAAAAATCTCTACTAAGACAATGTTTCAACAGAGTAAACAAATTGTAACTAATTTGTTATAAATACTATGTAAAGAGAGTATTGAAAAATCATATTGGTGAAATAATTAATTTAAATTTTTATAATTGACATTAAGATATTTGTTTATACTTTAATTATTTTTTAATAGATGGCAGCATTTTTAATAAATAATGTGACCAATCAGAGAACGAATACATATTTACAAAGGTGCAGGATCTAGCCGCTTGTTAATTATTCGTCTGTATCGATATATCGATGACATTATTACTTGTATTGGATCTGTCATTTGCTCTTCTGTACTTGAAACTGTTACTAATTACTTTGAAACCGGTATTTTCAGTCAAGTACATTGTACCTGCACCTGTTTGAGTATACTGGGACTCGCGCTTAGTTATTGGAAGTACTGAGTATTTGCAAAAAAAGTACTGATTACAGGTTGTTACATTTAAATACTGATTGTAAAATACTGGTTACAGGTATTTCTTCCCAACCCTACAACAAACAACAAACTGACATTTTCAAATTGCTTCCTTCGTGAAACAGTCATTTCGTGGGACATATTTAATTATTCAGTGTGATATGTGCTTAATATAAATTTGTGGAAGTAAATGTTGTGCGATTATAAAATGTATTCGTCAAGCTAACTTTAAATTAAAGCTCTTATGTATCAGTTATTTGAAATATGAAGATACTATCATTAAGCTTCATAAATTATTGATATTTTGGTATTTTTGTTTTTGCAATTTTTTCAGCAATGGATAACCCCACGTATGTTAATTCGCTTTTTTTTCATAAATTGAAGTTTTTGGGGAAAAAGAAAATAGTGGACTGGTGTATAAGTAATGGCTTATTAGCATCAGAATATAAATGTCCTAAATGCTCAAGAAACATGAAACTAATTGAAAAAAAAGAGGGCTCTGATGGATTTGAATGGCGTTGTAGTTATAATGGCCCACCGAGTGGTCATCTTGTTTCAAGAACTATACGAAGTGGTTCATATTTTAGTTCAAGTCGCTTGAGCATAATTGAAATTCTACTCCTTACTTACTACTGGCTTCATAAAGTTCCAGATGAATTTATTAAATATGAACTTAAAACGGGCTCGCATGCCGTGTGTGATTGGAAAAATTATTGCAGAGAAATCTGTGTTGATATTTGTGAAAAAGAATGTGAGCGTGTTGGTGGTGATGATTCAGTAGTAGAAGTATTTGAAGGAAAATTTGGTGTACGCAAAAGTAGTAGAGATAATAGGGTCACTGGTAGATGGGTATACGGTGGACTTATGAGGAAAACTTGTAATTTCTTTTTTAAGATTGTTGATTATCCAAGTAAGGATGTATTTCATGATGTAGTTGAGGAATTTGTTTTACCTCATACTACTGTGATTTCAGAATGTTGGTCTGTTTACAAATGTGTGAAAGATGAAAAATTCAAGCGGCTTGCAAAGAGACATAATCTAAATTTCAGAGGGCCTGATTGTGCAACAAATCATTTTGCTAAATCTAATAGTTCCAAGAGGAAAGGAATTTCAAAGAATATCAGTAAAGAAGAAAAAGACACTTCAGGCTTTTTTATAGCTGAGTACTTGTGGCAAAAGAAATTTGGAACAGATTCGATAATGACCTTTTTAGATTATGTAAAACAGAGTTATCCTCCTGAAACTGAAGATTCTGTTTACAGTAATGACGAAAATAAAGTAAGTCTAATGATAGCATTTCTTATAAGATATGAGTTTATTAATAATGTTAGATTTTTAGTTATTTTTTCTTTATCTAACCAATGTTTATATTAATGCCTATCTGTTTTTAAATTTATTTAATTATAACAAGACAAAAAGTTTGCCTTTTCGGTTAATACTGCATTCTGTTTTTGGAAGTTTTATTATATTACATGCAGATAAAAGAAAACCACATTTTTTTAATAGTATTAAGCATATGTTACTGTTTTTATGCACTTCAGTAACATTTGTTATTTTAATTGTAATAGCTATTTGGTCACTGGTTTTAATGCATTAATTGACACCATAATTTTTTAATTCTTCAAGACTAGATTAATGTCTATTAATATTATCCATTGAATATATTATTATTGTAATGTTTTAATTTGTTTTTTTATTCTACAAAATAGTTGTCTATTGCATAGGGTTATATTTTTCTAAATGTTTAAATTGTATTTTTATCCATATTGCAGTTAGCTCAGTTTTGAAAAATTGACTTTTTTGTTCACATTTATTTTTTCATTTTTTTAAAGCAGTCTGTTTATTCTCCAATATAGCTATGAATGTGACCCAACAAATGGTAGTAAATTTAAAGTTGCTGTAGCAGTAAACTTGAATTAAAATTCTACTATAAACATTAAAAGATAAAATATTGAGATGTTCATCAAGTTATGTCTATCAGGATTCAAAATTAATTCTATCAGATTTTATAATACAGGAAGGAGAAAACTTTTGATTGCAGTTTCTTTTGACATCAGTATTAGCAGTAATTTCAAATATATACAATGAGTAGTTTTAATTCAATAAATGTTGTTCCCTATAATGTAAGGTAAACTAGTAAACAATATATCAATTAGTTTATTAATTTTAAAAGTTGTATAAGTTGATTTTTAAAAATATATATATCACATATAATATTTACATCTTAAAAAAATTCTTGCTTTGTTCAATTTAAAACTTGCCAGTAAAAGAAATTGCATTAAAAAAATGACTTAAGTTCATTGCAGTTAGGGGGAGACAAAAAAATTGTGGATTTGTAATAATTTAAAAAAAAATTTCCATTTATCACCATTTAAAATAAATAATCATTAAAAATACAGATAACATTAAAAATTTTGTTTAATTCAATTCAGTCTTTTACATTTGTCCCATTAAGTATGCTTGCCAAGAAATATGTCCACTGTTGAAAATTTTTCATTAATTTCTTTCATAGTGTGAAAAAACAAAACAAAAGCTAACTTCATTAAAATATGAATGTAAATATATTTTATTTTTCATTTATATAGCACCTAACTGCAACTTTAAACATAATTTTTTTGCGTAAATGTTTGACAGTATAATTTGTAAATACCAAACAATTATAAAATAAGTTAATTGTAAATTTAATTCTGCCATCTTCCCAAATTTGTGTTTAAAAAAATATTGCTTATCTTGCCAAAATAATTTACTATAAAAGTAATAATGAAGATATTTCAAATAAAACTCTTTTTAACCGTAAAATTGTGGGATAAAATCATATTTGTTTTTAATTTTGAGTATAAGCAATGTTTTCAAATTCAGTAACTACTCAGATAAAATGAGGGAATAATGTTGGCATTGTGTAAATCCTATCATTCAAGTAATAAAATTTGTAATGAATTTTGATGATTAAATGGGTTATTTTATTTTTAAAGTAACCATGACTATTTATGTAACTTTACAAATAAAAACTTGTTTGTTAAAAGTTTAGCAAAAAAAAAAAAAAAAAACGTATGATTTTAGTTAATTAAATAGGAAAATAACGGACTAGCTTAACTGAAAAGACAGTATCTGAAGAATTCAAAAAGCAAATACTTATCTGAGTAAAAAAAAACTAAAAAGATCACTGATATCAAAATAGTAATTACGATTGATATTGGATTGAATGCATTATACAAGGTAATTTAAACTGGCTATAACTAATTAATGAAAAATAATTTATTGGTAATTTAAACGATGTAGACACAACTTCAAAATTTTTTTATAAGGAACTGGTCTCTGTTGAAATTGTGTAATAAGAAACTTATTCATTGGAGGTGCTTCATTTGTATAAAATCGTAAAACCCATGCTGAAAGCCTTCTGTGTGTTAGAATTTAACAACTATCTTTCTGTTATCATTGCACAGAGATGATTGTATCAGCATTACAATTAAGGACCCTCAAATGTGAACAACATATGCAGAGGGTATCGAAAATTGGTAGAAACATGATATTTCTGTAAATATATGAAGTGCTTGTGACAATGACTTTTGATACTCTTCATAATGTATGGCATGAAATGGACTGCCGCTGTGAGACCAAGGGAAATTGCGTAGAGCATGTATGACAAATGTATACAAAATTTTAGAGTTCTGTCTACATAATGTATAATTTTTATTGATAAAATCTTTTTATAAAAATAGTTATAGCTGTTTGTAATTGATGTACTCATTTTAAATTATTCTATATTTTAAGAGATGCTGTAAAGTTTTATGAGTAAAAGGTTATTTTAAAAGGAAATTTTTATAAAAAGGCTCAATGAGTAACAGTAAATTTTTCCTCATAAATTTGAGATGGGAAGATCTGAGCAATAATTTATATCAATGTTGTGTCAGACTATGTTGTATTTTTATGTAAATAGTATGAATGTCCTTTTCTTCCTAAATTCTTTTTTTACCTTATACTTAACATTTTTATATATTACTTTGCTTAAATCAAACATCTCGCATGATCCTTTTTTACCTTTTAATTTGTAAATATATACCTTATTACATTCAGTAAATATTTGTTAAATGTACAACATTTTAGAATTCTTTTTGCATTTTATGGAGTTTTACTTGCTCTTTAGACATGAATGGCTATAGTAGAATAAAATTTACTTTAAACCATTGTATTTAGATTATTCTTTGTGAGTAAAAATAGACTCTACAGCTACTTTCTTTGCAGGCTCCTAATTTCAGTTATAAGAAAATGGTCTATGAGTCAAATAATATATTTTAAGTTTATGCTGAAAATAATTATCAATAAATTATTTCATATTTTGCCATTTCACAAGAAAAGTAAGAATTTTATTTCATTGATATAAATACCAATTTACATAGCATTAAACGAATCAGTTATAATGATTTGATTGACATAAAACTGATTCAAACAATATTCAAAGCATCAACTACTAAAAAATAATATGCTTCCAAATTTATTGGTATTGTTGTCCATAAATTCAAATGTTTGTAGGAGTGTTAAAATGTGTGTAAATGGCAGACCTATTATAGATTTTTATTAATTTTATTTAATAACAATAATACTTAAAAATTAGTAATAGTAAGTATAAGCAATGAGTAGTGTAAGCAAAAGTATGAGCTGACAGTCAGTTAAGCTCCATTCTCCTCAGTAGTAAGAGGCGGAATGAAGTGCTTACAAGGACGGCGCTGCTCTTCGAGTTTCTCAGGTTGTTCGCCAACAGGTATGTACTGTTGATTTGCTTATGATGAATCCTAATGTAACAAGGAATATTTGGCTAGTAGTCTATTAAGTTGTAAAAGATTCATTTTTAATATAATTTTTTAATGACTCATTTTTAACAAGCAAGCTTCAATTGTTGCAAACAAAATATTAGATTCATAAAATTTCTATTTATGCTTATCTTTTCAATTCTGCTAATCCTTTCTTAGAAATTGCTCCCACAAAGCTAGATTAAACGTTTCTCAAGAATTGCAAATCACTGAAAAATAGACATCTCAAAAAATTTGGAAATGAGAAGAGAAGAATTTCATTAGCTGTTGTAATATATGGTAATATTATCACTTTCAAGATATCAAATATCCAGCTTTTACAGATGGTCCACAAAACTAAACCAATCAATTTGAAATGTTTATTCCCGAGAATACTGTTGCTAAAGTAATTAAAGCAATGATCATTACAATGAATATGAAGAATTTCAGTGGAACCACATTTAACATAATCAATGTCTTTTGGATGTGATGAAGAACTTTTAATACATATTTTATGTCCTCGAGAAAAGAAGCACCTTTATATATATCATCAAAATTAAATTTAATAAAAATTTGTTTCTCTGCATAGTTTGGAATATTGTCATATTATTATAGACTAATTTTTCATTTTTAATCTGTTTAAGAATGCAGAATTTTAAATGAATAAAATTCCTGTTTTATAAAAGAATGTCATTAATCATGAAGTATATTTGTGTAGATTAATTTTGCCTTAAAAATTATTGAAATCTTAAATACTAACTTCACTGGCAGTCTGGAAGATGTTACTGTTCTATAAATGGTATGTTTGATATACAGGGTGATTCAAAACAACGTGGACAAACTTACATGATAGATCAGTCATACAACAAGGATCAAAAATCACATATGAACAGCGGGTCGCAACTGCGATCCGGAGCCGCTACAGTGCATCTAAAAAAATACATAACACAAAGAGAAGAAACGAAATCTTTATTGTTAATGACTCACTCACATGCAACTAATGTCGAGCTTACAGGAAATGCTCAAAGTTTCTTCCAGATGCATCGAGACACGCCTGGCATCTACGTTGCATGGAACAGCGCACCTTCTCAAAAATACCAGGTGTATCTCGAACACATCCTGCTGCCTCAACAATCCTTCCTACCAAGTCCTCCGGCATTGCAACAGGTGTTTCATAGACAAGGCCTTTTAAAAATCCCCATAAGAAAAAATCCAAGGGAGACAGATCTGGTGATCGTGGTGGCCATGCGATCGGTCCACCGCGACCAATCCAGCCGCCAAGAAAAGTAGCCTGCAGATGTGCTCTGACGGCTGTGCTGAAATGTGCAGGAGCTCCGTCGTGTTGAAATCAAATGCGTCGACGAATAGGCATCGGAACATCATTCAGCATTTCTGGTAGAACCTCTTGCAAGAATGTTAGATAAATGGAGCCGGTAAGTCTTTCTGGGAGAATGTACGGACCGAGTAAACAGTCTCCTACAATGCCACCCCACACATTAATGGAACATTTTCGTTGTGCGCCATGCGGACGTATGGCATGGGGGTTTTCATCCGCCCACGTATGGAGGTTGTGAAAGTTCATCATACCCTCTAATGAGAAGGCAGCCTCATCAGTGAAGAGAACACTTGCTGCGAAGTTTCGGTCTGCATCATTTTCGTGCAAAAACCACCGCGCAAAATCCATACGTTTGCTGTAGTCTCCCAGATCCAGTACCTGGACGCGTTGTAAATGATAAGGATGTAGTCCTTCGTCATGTGCAATGCGCCAGACGGTAGATTGGGGGATATGGGTCACTCGGGATACAACTCGTGTACTTGTTAAAGGATTACGCTCCAGTTCTTGGACAACCCTTTCTTCAGCATCAACCGTCCGAGTTGTTCGTTGGCGACCAGTATCCAGCTTGTGCACATCGAACGAGCCGGTTTCACACAATCGTCGATTCAGAGTGGCAAAGAATGAGCGGCTAGGCAACTGTCTACCAGGATATTTCACACCATACATTTGCAAGGCTTCTCGTCCATTACATTTGGCCATGCCGTAAATTAAGTGCATGTCAGCCATTTCGCGGTGTGTGTAAGTAGCCATAATACACCCAACGCATCCACGGCTCGAATGAAGACAATCTCCGTTTGCTCAAGTCGTGTTTGTTTAGTATGCCCTCTCGTGACTCTAACGCGCTCTACAGGCGTTTGCGACCCACGGTTCATATGCGATTTTTGATCCTTGTTGTATGACTGATCTACCATGTAAGTTTGTCCACGTTGTTTTGAATCACCCTGTAGATTATGCCCTTGTATAGGTATTAGAACTTTTATGGTACAATAATTGAAATATAATTTTAGTGAAATTGGGATTTATTCATATCGATAAAATCATGCAATTAATTAATTCATATCTTGACTTATAATTTTCTCAGTTTTAAGAAATATCAATCTTTTTTGTTCATTCCCAAGAAGTATCAAGTAACTTAGATTCATTTTGGTGACACACAATAACTTTTTTTATTTTTAATCAAACTGTTAACTTTGTATGTTTATTATTTATTGTAATAAAGATTATCATAAAAATAGAAAGATATGAAAATTTAATATATACATTTTATCATAAGTTAAAAATTTTATTTTAACTGAAATTTTTTTATTTAAAATTTTAATTAAGATTCTTTTGTATGGGAATATGTTATGTATTAATTCACAAAAGAAAAGAAATTATGTTTGTGCAGTAAATCCTGCACTGTCCAAAATAATTTAAAACTGTTAAAAACTATCTCTTCCATAGTGATAGTATAAGGATAAATTAAATCTATTTTATTATACTACAGTGTTGCTTATATTCTCAATAGTGTATATTTTATATCATTAATTGCTTAATTTTGTTTTGAGTAAAACTAAAATAATAGACCTGTATGAGTTAAAAAAAGGGCAAATAGTAGGAACTTGTCAGCACATCTATTACTAATAGTACAGATATTGTGGATATTAATAAAAATTATGTCAAAAGTCATGACAGAATACGATGATCCTGGGAATACAATATCCTCTAGACAGAAATATACAAGGAAAATTAAGGTCTATACAAGAGACAGGTGGATGTTAAGGAAAATTGTGACTATCAGACCAAAGAGCCTAGCTGCTAAAGTGACTATTGAGCTGAATTAAAATCTGCAGAGCTCACCATCGATCCATAGCATTCAAGGGAAATTACATAAACAAAATATCTGTGGAGTACAGTGATTGAAAATTCTCTTGTAAATGATCAATTTGTCTCAAACAAAATCTTTCAAGGTTTGTAAATCAGAGATAGAATGCAAGAGTATAGTGGTTCTAGAACCATAAAACCTATCATATTTTCCTGAATTTCTTTAAGCCATAGAGCAGTTTCTGTATGAGGAATGGTAAAAAATCCCACTTAGCTTGAAACAGAGTTTTTTATATTTCCATTTCAAGGAGAATTCAAATAGTTTTGTTTGCTAAAAGTATTCTTAAGCCCTATTAGGTGCAAATCATTTATTTTTTTTGTATGGATTTTCCATTATTTTACGCAACTCCATTATTTAATATAATTCTTAATTGCTCTTGAGTTTAAATGCAAATTATTTACATTAACCTATATCTTTCATGTATCTGATAAATTTTGATATAACTTATTTGTAATGTATTGTAGGATGAATGTGGAAGTGAGCAGTTTCCATCAACCTCCTCTGATATTGGTACTTTCACATTCGAAATCGATGAAGAAATTGATGAACCGGTTGATGAATCAAGTTAACATTAAAGGAATATTGTTAATATAAACCTTGAGAACTAGAATGTAACTATTTACATTCATTTTGGAAAAATTATTTGTTTGTGGTGGACATTTCCTGCCATGTTTTTAACATGGCAACAATTTTATTTATTAATAATGTATCTTTATTTAATTTGAAAAAAAATTATGTTTTTTTGTTTGTTTTATTACCTGTGTGCATTAAGTTTTTGTATGGATCAATTAAGTTTAGTAATTTAACAATAAAAATACATTTATATTTAATAAAATTTTGTTTTTCCTTTAATTATATTTGCTAAGAATTTATTTTACTTGTAGATTATTTAACTACAAGAAATAAAAAAGTATTTTGTTTCATATCACGTCAACATAAGACAGGCCTCAGATTCTTGAATAATATCTCTATACCACTTCCTATTCTTGGCTTTAAATTTCCAGCTCTTGGTTTTCATTGTGATCAAATCACAAGCTGAATAATTATCACTTTGTCTTACGGTTCCACAGTTCTTGGATTCAATTCTTACTTCAAGCTTACATATTTGCAGTAGTATAGAATCTACTTTTTAATTCTCAGTCCTTGTGTATAAAAAAATCTATTCAACAATTAAACTTGTGGTTAGATTCTTGATTTTCAGCTAATCTCTGTCTTTTTTTTCTTATAAATTATTAAAAAAATATTAAAAAGCTCATCTTTTTTGGATCTTTCTTTAAGGTAAAAGAACTTGCACTTAGAGACTTGCAGTTTATAATTCTTTTCAAACTATTATTTTTATTCTTTCTTACAGTATAACCTAACCATGCTAAACTCTGAGTTTTTAATAAATGAAATGTTTTCTCATTTAATTAGATGATAGAGATAATTTTGTTTCTAACTCTCCAGTAATAATAGTTTAATTTCTTGGCTCCAAAAATCCTTACAAAATTTCTTTTTAATGATTAAGTACCATTCTTTGTTTATCATAATTTAAGTTTCACCGTCATATGTTACCTATGTGGGAAATATGAATTCTGAAGACATCTTTTAAATTTTCATTTTAATTTAATACTTTATAATTACAATAAGAAGTTTATTAAATAATTGTATATAGTATATACAGTTATTTCACACAATTCCTGGAATTTCGACGTCTTGAAAATCGTGAATTACAACTGGAATATATTTTTATCTTGATGCTTTTTTTTCTAGAAAATATAATAATTTCTTGAATTTTTTGTTTTAATATTTAAAATTTTCAATAAAATTGTCGAAAACTTAAGTCAGTAGTAATTTTTAATATTGCCACTAGATGGCGGCACAACTGTTGACTTATATAAATCTAGTTCAGCTACAATAATTTCGTGATAATTCGGTTTAATAGTATTTAGATTTATGTGAACAGTGAGTGAAGTAATCACCAAGCAAAATTAATATGTTGCGCAAGTAAGACGGGCGATTTTAATTGATTTTTCTTTTTGCTGCTTTTTCCTTATATAAAATTCCTTGAATATTAATATTTAAATATAAAATTTTTGAGAATTAAAAACACACTTTCCATGTCTCCCTTGATGAAAATTTCGTATAATTTAATTGAATCGGGATAAATTTGTTTTCTTAATGAAATAAAGACTGAAATAAATTATTTAATATTCCTGATGGAAAGCATCTTTTCAATGACCAGTGGACTCTGGAAAAACCATATGAAGATTACCTTTTGCGTGGTTCAGGAAAAACACATGCCTATTGTCTGAATTTCAAATATGGGCGAATCAGCAATTCAATTCCATATGAAAGGTAAAAAGCATATATATTTATAATAGAAGAAAAATCTAGCCGTAAACAGAAGAAAAATTTAGAATTGCTTTTATTAAAGAATAATTGGGCAAAGAAGTTGACCTTAAAACTATATCTAATAGTTGTTTGTTTTGAATTGATATTGGTACTGATATTGGTATTTATATTTGAAAAGGAATATTCATACTCATCTTGAAATACTCAATAAATTAATAGACAGGAATCTATTGGAAATGTCTAAAAACTCTAAAATTACTCATTACTTTATACAATGTATAATCCAGTATTATATAGAACAGGGGTGGCCAAACTTTTGGGATCCTTGGCCTATTCCACATTTGAAATATCGAAGTCGGTCTACCAATGACAGAGCTAAATTAACGTAACGTACGTACGT